>CP092878.1:32954155-33226894 GCA_030710605.1 Cordylochernes scorpioides
TTACAGTGACCTTTATTGAAGATACACGAGATAACCAAGTGTGTATACACTCATGGACAAAACTTAAGGAAGTTGTACCTTTAACCATGTATATCAGGATTCAGACAATAACTCTGAAAGTTATTTGATACACATTGTCCTTTATTGAAGACACATGAGATAACAAAACAGAGAGAAAAACAAAATTGCTTCTGTCTCTTTAAAAAAATCAACCAGCGACATCAAAGGTTTTCCACTTCCTTAAGTTTTGTCCATTAAGGGAGTGTAGTTTGGGTTTGATTTAAAGAGCAACAAGGAATCGCCATTTGACTGGTGAAAAGAGAAACAATCAAGTTCTCATTAATCTGACGCTCATATTTCTCTAAATAAACCTTCCAATCAAAACCAAACTACCACTTAAGATAGCCATGTGGTGATGTACTCGAATACAGTCGCTAAATACCCACCAGGATTATAATGGCATGTTCCATGTCTATTTAAGACATGTAAAATGATTAATAATATTAGTATATTTATTGTAGGGAAGAAGGGGGGGGGGTGGGGAAGTCCGACTACACCTCCCTGCGGTCCCCCCTGGACCCTTGGAATATTCGACCAAATTCTGGTTTGTTTCCAAGGTGACTAACGTGGCAACGGCACCCATTTTCCAATGAAGAGCAAAAAAATCATTATTGTATGAGGCTTTTCATACACGAGTTATTAAATTTGTATAAATTACTTCTATGTTTAGCGTTTAAATTGAAATTATATAAAAATGAATATTCAGTAACAGGTAGCTTTGTGATTTAATCTGGAAAGTTGAATTTTTATCAAGGTGCAGAGAGAAACTGAGAAATACAGAAAATATTGGGAGGGAATGAAGATAAGTGATGAGTGATAAAACGATATATTCAGTCCCATTTCCTATGTGAGGGTCGCTGAGGTTCTAGAGCCTTCATTCTTTTTGAATCCACGATTATCTATAAAAACATCGCATCAAATAATGGACAGAATAAGTTATATGAATTTCAAATCTACTATTATTTGAAGTTTATTTCCTAAATAAGCACATTTCTCTCTTTCTCTTAAATTATTTTAAAAAAATATATATAAAATATTATTAGTTTCCTGGGCCACCCCGCTCCAACAATTATCACTTTAGATAAAAATACTTTTACTATAGGTAGGATGTCTAGGAGCCTGGCAGGGCTGATTTAATTGGACTCGGCCGAGTAATGCCTGGGCAGAGGCTGACTCGAGCGACCGATGTTGGAGCTCTGTTAGAAGAGTGGTATAGGCCTACTGGGGAACCCGCCACTATAAACAAAGGGTAACGCGCCATCGGCCGTACCTCCTGGGTGGTGTGGAAATTAGGCCAAATCAAAAATAAAGTTAATACACATACACAAATTAAAACCTAATAAAATTGATAAAACTAAAATGTGCATATACCATATTTATACAGAATGATTTTAGACTTCCAATATGTTTATTGAGGAATAAAACTTCTCAATTGCCAGTAGTCCATTTCCACCACTTCTGGTATTTCTTTTAGTATATAAACCTTTTTCTTTATAGAATGAAAGGATTTAAAAGCACGAATGTTTCTTTTATACACAATACAAACTTCTACTGTCCTTACTGAGATGAAAAAATATTGTTACGACGCTTCTCAGCCGTCGATGTTTGCGTTCAAGGTTCTAAGAGAACAATGTGGATTCTTTAGGATACAGCTTAGTGCGGTATATTTATTACAAGAGCTTAAAAGAGTAGATAAGTAACTATACAGTAGAAGATTAACTTGCCTTCAATGTCCGCCACTAGAGGGATCCTTCTCCGATACCGTCTTCCCGATCAGTCCATACGGCCACACGTTCGGTGCCCACCTGCTGCGTCTGTTGTCACCACCGTTCTCCTCGCTGCAGGTCCCGTTGTCATCAGACAAACTTCTTCCCTCCAGACTGCTATCTCTGCCAGACAGTCTTCTCGGCACACACCAATTCCCGGCAGGCCGGCCGACTTCCTTCCACCGCGGCACCAGCTGGACTCGGCTGATCCCTTCCCGGTGGCGGCGTCAGCTGGACTGCCGTCTACCGTCTGCCACCCCCCCCTCTGGAATTTGTCAATCCACACTTCCCTGGGGGAGCCCCGGCATACCTTCTCTCTTGGCTTCCCCACGTCTTCTCTTCTATTTCTCTGCTGCATCGCTTCACTGCCCCCTTCTCAATCCTTTTCGTCCCGAAAAGGCTGATTTCACCAGAGGCGCTGATCGGCGGCCCTTTGATCTCCCTGACGTCTCTGGCCACATGAGGGTCGTCCGCCTCCCCGAAGCGTAGCGGCAGGGTTAACACCAACCCTTGTTTGCAGAACCACATCTCAACTCGGGCTTTCTTTCCACTCTGAACCAGTGCCGACGCCATTGATTGGTCTCGCTGTCTAGCACAGGGCGGTGGTTCTCCACAAGATGGCGGCCATATTTTACTGCCTACGATGCTCCCATCTGATATTTTGAATTCTCCTTGAGAACACTCTGTAGCCACAATGTACAAAGGGTTGTGATCGTTTGTATTGCGCTTTCGCCGCTTCCTTCCACGACGGGGCTGTAGATCGCCGATCCTTACAGTTGATTCGTCCACCCGATCCACGCTGTCCATATCGTGGCCTCCCTTTTCTTCTTTAGGTTTCACATTCTCTTTCTCTAGAGGCTCTCTCTTTCCAAACCCTTCAAACCTGGGCTTCTTAGTGCCGACCACGCACAGGGCTGTGAATTTCTTAAACCTTCTGGAGGTGTCGGATCCCGTGGCAGTCTCAAGATCGGGAGAACTTTTCCTAGGCGGTGGCTGCTTGATCTGCACCTTGTCGGGCGAAGGAACGAAGATGAATGGTACACATTCTTGGCACATCTCTTCAGCTTGCATTGCAGACGACGGCGCTGACACATTGCGCGCGACTTCCGCGTCACAGACATTGTCGTCGGACTTCCACAGAGCGTCCAATGCTCTATCCCGTTCAGTCGGGTTGCCGGCTCCAACTTCAGGGTGCTTCGACCTTCTAGCCTTGTCGCACTTCCACGGAGCATCCAGCTCCGTCCCGTCCAGTTGGATCGCCGCTGTAGTCCCTGACAGTCTGACACTGTCGCTGAAGTCAGCCACGCTGTCGCACTGCAGCTCGCCAAGATCGTTGCTGTTCTCATGGAGTATTTCAGAAATAATCCCAGGGGTTGAATTTTCGCTCTGTATATCACCTTGAGGGCATTCTCCTTCCGTCCGCTTGATTTTATACAAAACACTCGTGCCACAGCCGTTGTCGGAGGCGATCAGCTCACCCTCCTCCGCTACACAACCAGTCTGGATCATTTCCTGCTGTCGACACTCTTCGGACTTCTGGATCACGGGAGAATCTTCTAGCGTAGATTCTGGCAGTTCACTTACAACGTCTCCTGACGTGATGATCTTTGTTGTGATGGTCTTGTCGGGATCTTCATCACCTGGGATCGTCTTTTGTCCCCTCAGACATTGAATACGTGGGCTATTGGTTGCTGTGATTGGTTTTGAAAAGCCATCAGGATTTTCTGGCGGTAGTACATTGAACTTAACTTCGCAAGACATGGGTGTGGCAGAACGTTTGACATTCCGAATATGCTCCAGTCGGCTCAATCGAGTATCCAAGTTTTCTCCGAGCTCATCTACTTTCTGGCTTATTAGTCTGAGCAATTTTGTGAATTTTTCAATTTCGAGGTCGGTTAGTTTTTCCATTTTCCTTTTTAAATTAGCGCAAAATAAAATCTTCAATTAAAATTAACTAAGCTGTATCCCACTTCTGACACCAAATGTTACGACGCTTCTCAGCCGTCGATGTTTGCGTTCAAGGTTCTAAGAGAACAATGTGGATTCTTTAGGATACAGCTTAGTGCGGTATATTTATTACAAGAGCTTAAAAGAGTAGATAAGTAACTATACAGTAGAAGATTAACTTGCCTTCAATGTCCGCCACTAGAGGGATCCTTCTCCGATACCGTCTTCCCGATCAGTCCATACGGCCACACGTTCGGTGCCCACCTGCTGCGTCTGTTGTCACCACCGTTCTCCTCGCTGCAGGTCCCGTTGTCATCAGACAAACTTCTTCCCTCCAGACTGCTATCTCTGCCAGACAGTCTTCTCGGCACACACCAATTCCCGGCAGGCCGGCCGACTTCCTTCCACCGCGGCACCAGCTGGACTCGGCTGATCCCTTCCCGGCGGCGGCGTCAGCTGGACTGCCGTCTACCGTCTGCCACCCCCCCCCTCTGGAATTTGTCAATCCACACTTCCCTGGGGGAGCCCCGGCATACCTTCTCTCTTGGCTTCCCCACGTCTTCTCTTCTATTTCTCTGCTGCATCGCTTCAATATATTGGGAGGGCTTGGCTCATCAGTGGTGTACCCTCCCAGCGGTTTCGTCAATTTAATCCACCAGACCGCTTCTCAGAGCTCTAATACTGTATTGGACGATTCTGATTATACACGCAGTATTGAAGGGTAGAATCTCAGAAATGGTTTTCAAGAAAACTATGGACATTAGCTTATAGGACAGTAGAATTACATTCAAATATTTGCATCGAACAATGCTCTTCCGCAATCAAGTTTTCTAACGTTGTGAAGATAAGGTTTAGAGAGATGATATACTCTCTTCAGAGTTTATCAGTTTCAATATATTATGATGCATCAGCGCGCCATCTGTTATGAATATTCGAAACTATTATAGATGCGTATGATTCTTTTTCAAATTAAGCAATTTCTACTCCCCTTACTGCAATGGAAAATTTTCCATTTCAGTAAGGGCAGTATAAATTGTTTAATTTGCAAAATAATCATACACGTCTATAATAGTTTCGAAAATTCAGTTTCAATATACCCTTAAAAAGTGTAAAAAGAATAATGGATGAGGTACAATTAAAATTTTATAATACTTTCAATAAAATATTTTAAAATTCAACAAGACATTTCATTTTTCAATTGTGATATTTTCATAATTTTCAGAGAGATTTGCATTTTTATCAAACAAAATGAAATGCATTTCACACGAAATGCACAGTGTAACTTTATATTAAAAAGAAATAATGATTATAAATATAATACACTATTCGAGGTATATAAATTTTATATATGATGAAAATAAATAGTTAATTTTACAGTTGAGTTATTCTTCAAGACTTTAATTTGGCACATTGAGCCACTTCCTCGCAAAATCCTGAAAGAAAAAATGCTCTTTCCAAGTTCTTAAAACATAGAACTATATCAAAACCATATCTGTGTTCTAAAGGAAGTTTTTATTTTTCTTTATTGAATGAAAAATGAATTTATAGCGTTGAAAGATAATTAAATAGAAATATTTCAATATAAATTGTAAGATGTTAATTAAAATTGAAATAAAGATATTTTATAATTGCAGAAGTTTCACTTCTATTGAAAATTTCAAAATTATCTAAATTTTCAATTAAAAAAAAAATCCTAAATGTTGTTATTTTGAAATTTTGCTAATAAACCTTTCTAAAAGTAAATACTCGAAAACACATTTTTATCGATTAAGAAACTACTTTAGACGCGTAAGATTATTTTTATAAATAAAACAATTTCTACTGCCCTTACTGCAATAGAAAAATTAATGGGATGGCCTTATTATTAAAATGTTAAGAAAAAATCATTTCCTGATCGTTCAACTAAAGTTACTGATAGCTTGCGCCATCTATTGGAATAAATTTGAACTATAATCGTTGATTTTTAATCATTTCCTTTATTGGCCAAATACTTTTTTTTTGTCAATAATAAATCATCCTCTCAACCCTGTACAATTTCCCTTTTATATAAGTTACTAGCGGACGTACCCGGCTTCGCCCGAGGTTTTACCCGAGTAAAGGTTTGTCTAACGAACATTTGTTAAAACAATTCTCTATAAACTTATAAAAAGAAAAGATATATTTTGATAATTTGAAACTCGTAAATATGAATCTCTCGATAAAGTGAACATTTTTTCCCGGTCCCTGTGTGCCGTGTCATCCTGAATTTTGTCTTTCATAATTTTCTACATTACAAAATCATCGTTTTATCTAGTGAACATATTTTCCCGGTCCCTTGATAAATACTCGATAAGTTGAATAAAATCATGGTCGTGAATCTCTCGATAAAGTGATCATTTTTCCCGGTCCCTGTGTGCCGTGTCATCCCGAATTTTGTATTTCCTCGATAAAGTGAACATTTTTTACCGTTCCCTGTGAGCCGTGTCATCGTGAATTTTGTCTTTCCTAATTCTATACATTACAAAATCATCGACACGGGATATCATTTAATGTTGTCTAAAGGGGGTTAAGAGAGCAGTCTCTTTCAAATGAAAAATGCTTTAATTAAGCAGATGTTTAAAGTATAATATATGAGAGAGGCAATCTTACAGGTTGTCGACGCTGTAAAATCCCCAGAGAGAGTGTTTTTGTAGCATCATGCTATGACTCACACGATGACCCAAGGTCATCAGAAGCAGCAAACTAAGCCTATCTCCGTCTCAATGGCGGCGCTGCTTGCGAGTTAAAGCTACAATTCTGCAAATACCTCTAAGGATATTATAGATATTCAAGATATTATTTTTCGTAAACATTTCCGGGGATATGCCTAATAATATCCCAAAATTTCACGGTGATTGGATGTACGGTTTTTGAATCTATAGAGTACACACAGACCACAGACAAACAGACAAACAGACAGACAGACAGACAGACATTCAATTTTATATATATAGATTAATATTATTAAAATGGTTGATACAGTATTACAGTATTTTTAATCTCCAAATTCAAAAAATAGTTGCTATTTTAAAAATGAAAAATGTGGAAAATTTGAAATAAAGAATTCGTTGAACAAAGGTAAACAAAGGTAAAGATGTAAGAGGTTTCAAGTAAACTTAACAACAGTACTCGATAAGGAAAAAAAAAAGCAGACGAAGAATTCCAAGCAGACGAAAATTACATGGGAACAATTAGGAGGTTCGTCTGATTGGGTTCCAAAGCCGCACAATGGCGGTGTTAACTGGCAGACGATCGGTGCTTCAACATGGCGCCATTAGCTACTGATGGTTTTTATTGACTTTTTTTTTATAAAAAAAAGGTAATCAATGAATTAAATAAAAACACTCTTTCTATTAAATTCTCATATATTTATTAAATTAATGCGCAAAGTAATTGTTTATATACATATTCATTAATTACTTCATTTTTTTAAAGAAAACTATTTTAAAAAAATGTTATTAATTTATTAGATAATTTCTTACAGCAATGGATTTTTGAGAGGCACTTGTTACTAGAGTTAATTTTTAAAAAATATAATTATGCATATCCTTTTTTTTAATATTTAAAAGAAAAAAATATTAGCCTAAAAATTATGCTGCTTATTATATTAAAAGAAATTTGAGAAGCGTAATAAAAAAACAAATATTTAATATGAAGGTTTTGATAATTGTATTTTTAATGTCTGAAAAAACGAAAAAGGGAGATGAATATATAGATATATTTATTATAAATAAAAATTACTTAAAAACATGTTTTAAGTCCTTCAAGATTATTTTCTTTTCTTTCTCAAAGAGAAACTGGGCCTATATTAATTTAAATTAGTTTTTTGTTCATTATTTTTCACATAGATATATTTTTGTTATTAAGTGATTCGTTCCTGCCTTTTTTAAAATTTACGCATGAAAATAATAAATAAATAAGTATTTTTAGAACGACATTTGAAATAGAAACTTTTATTTTCCGTTTATCATTACTCTTCATAATTCATCCTTTCATACCTCATCCATAAGGTTAGAAATAATCGTTATTTCTCCTTAAAATAAATTTCGATTTTTCGTTCAAAAGAAACACATGCGGGATATTTTTTTAAATGTCGTTTTACAATCATAAGCCGCATTATTTTGTATTATAAATAAGTATTTATTTAATTTATTACCAGTTTCAAACAAGACACGCTATATCCGATCTGGATAATTACGCGTGAAACTATTTTCAATAATTGTAGTAGAGTACTCCTTCTTAAAAAAACAAGTCCCTCGAGCCGGATTTGAACCAGCGACCTAAGGATCACCGTTTAAAACATCTACAGTCCTCCGCTCTGCCAACTGAGCTATCGAGGGTTTTTGTAGAAGAGTAGATAACAGATAAATAAGTGTGAGTAATTTGAATTTTTGAAAGTTCTGATATCACCTGGAGATTGTTTCATTTTGAAGGTTGGTTGCAAAACAAATTAATTTCTAGTTTACAAAGGTGGTCGCTTATTGGAGGTAGTCACTCATCAGAGAGGTCGTTAAAAAGAGGTTTTACTGTATTCTAATATGTTTCAAGGTTGATAAAGAAGTCTTACATAGCATTAAATTTAAGCAATTATGATCCGGAATCGAATCCTGCACAAGAAATCTTTTTTTACGAAGAAAAAAAAAATCTTTAATAGGGCTCACGATTCTTCAAAAAGATCAAACCCACCTGTGAGTGTATGTATCAAAGTTGATTTGTACTATTTCTTGTAAGTACAAAAGTCAAACGGCTTTCTACATGTGTAGACATGTGATGAGTACACTTACAGTAAAAGCAATCGTTAACTTACCATGCATATATTGGCTAGTTGTACTTGAGATAAGTGAAAAAAGTGTTTTTTCTTCCAGAAATAGAATACCACAAGTATTAAATATTATAATAAAATTTTGCTTAAATTTCTTATATATATATAAATGAATGTCTGTGTGTGTGTGTGTCCTCTATGGATTCAAAAACCATACATCCAATCGCCGTGAAATTTTGGGATATTATTAGGTGTATCCCCGGAAAGGTTTACGAAAAATAATTTCTTGAATATCTTTAATATCCTTAGAGTTACTTGCAGATTTGTAGCTTTACTAGTAGCGCCACCTTGCGACGGAGATAGGCTTAGGTCTGCCCCACCCCGTGAGAGAATGGATCCGTCCGGCCGCCGGCCGACAGTCCAAGTACCCACCGACCAATCAGGGCAGAGTTGGTGACACAGCTGTGCCAAGTAGACAAGAAAAAAAGCCTCGCGGGAGCTTGCCCAAGATGACCTCCGGGAACTTCGTCCATCTTCCATAAACGACCATGAATTTATTCAACCTTATCGAGTATTTTTCAAGGGACCGGGAAAAAATGTTCACTAGATAAAACGATGATTTTGTAATGTAGAAAATTAGGAAAGACAAAATTCAGAATGACACGGCACACAGGGACCGGGAAAAAATGATCACTTTATCAGTTTCAAATTATCAAAATATATCTATTTCTTTTTATAAGTTTATAGAGAATTGTTTTAAAAAATGTTCGTTAGACAGACTTTTACTCGGGTACCGATTAATATTGATTTTATTCAACTTATCGAGTATTTTTCAAGGGACCGGGAAAAAATGATTACTTTATCGAGAGATTCGTTAGACAAACCTTTACTCGGGTAAAACACGGGCGAAGCCGGGTACATCCGCTAGTTCATGATAAAATTGTGAGAAACGTTTTAAAATTCCAAAATATTTTCTCACAATGAGTTTCTTTTTATTACAAAACGCTAGCTTTCAAGTGATAATAGCTTTTCAGCGGACTTAATAAAACATCGACTATATCCTAAATATGTTTTTGTAAATATTTCTGGTAAGATATAGTCGATGTTTTATTAAGCCCGTTGAAAAGCGATTATCACTTGAAAGCTAGCGTTTTGAAATAGAAAGAAACTCATTGTGAGAAAATATTTTGTAATTTCAAAATTTTGTTTAAATACCTATAAGGAAGAAACGATGATCAAATTCATAATTTACTTTTATAAAAGAAAAAAAAAATATTCCTCAAAATATACACCCATACAATTTATATTCCTTAATCATATTTTCTAACATATTAAAAAACATAAAAAAAATATTCAGAAGAGAAAAGAGGAAAGGTGAAAAATTTTGGAGGGGGAATAAAATTACTAATATATTTTCCTAATAAATATTTTGTTCAGATTTTTACGGAGAAAAAAAAAAAAAACTAGGCAAGAGAGAGAAAAAAACACAACATTTTTAGCGTGCCTTTAGGAAAATGTCTAAATAAAAGGAGGGAAAAATCTCAAGTTTCAAAAAAAAAAAAAATGTGAAAAAGAAATATTTCTTACAAAGATTTTGGTTTTAATATTCTATAGAAGTTAGCTATGGTGAATTTACCAATAAACTTCTGAAAAGATTCAAAGTATAAGAGCCTCCATTATTTTAATTCACTGACCACTTTATCATCATCAATGTGTAAATAAGTCGTTTGGAATTTTTCGGAAGGATTAACAAAAAATAATAATTTTAAAGATCTTATGTAACATTTTTAATAAATATATTTAGAAATATGTTTTTTTTTTAAATTTTTTAATCACACTCTATATCTTCATTTTAGTCTTTAAATTATCAAATATTTCTTATAAACTTAATTATTTAATATTATATATTATATATATTGCACCACACAAAAGAAATACCTCTCACTTTTAAAATTTATTAAAACAATGCATTTGACTTACTACCCAGTAAAAACGGTAATAATGATACAGAAAGAATTTGATAAAATTTCTGTTGTTCTTTATTATCATTTTTTTCATTTTGTATTGAGATGCATAGTTTTAATGTATTTTTAAAAGGAGAAGGGCCTCTTTTGTTACATATATAAAAATAATATACAGTAGAACCTCTCTGTAAAGGACACCTAGTCTCAGAGCCAAAATGTCCTTTAGAGAGAGATGTCCTTTTACCAGAGAGCTGCTACAGTAGAACTACCTCTCTATAAAGGACAACACCTAGTTGTAGAGCCAAAGTGTCCTTTAGGGAGAGGTGTCCTCTTACCAGAGAGCTGCTACAGTAGAACTACCTCTCTATAAAGGACAACACCTAGTTGTAGAGCCAAAGTGTCCTTTAGGGAGAGGTGTCCTCTTACCAGAGAGCTGCTACAGTAGAACTACCTCTCTCTAAAGGACAACACCTAGTTGTAGAGCCAAAGTGTCCTTTAGGGAGAGGTGTCCTCTTACCAGAGAGCTGCTACAGTAGAACTACCTCTCTATAAAGGACAACACCTAGTTGTAGAGCCAAAGTGTCCTTTAGGGAGAGGTGTCCTCTTACCAGAGAGCTGCTACAGTAGAACTACCTCTCTATAAAGGACAACACCTAGTTGTAGAGCCAAAGTGTCCTTTAGGGAGAGGTGTCCTCTTACCAGAGAGCTGCTACAGTAGAACTACCTCTCTATAAAGGACAACACCTAGTTGTAGAGCCAAAGTGTCCTTTAGGGAGAGGTGTCCTCTTACCAGAGAGCTGCTACAGTAGAACTACCTCTCTATAAAGGACAACACCTAGTTGTAGAGCCAAAGTGTCCTTTAGGGAGAGGTGTCCTCTTACCAGAGAGCTGCTACAGTAGAACTACCTCTCTATAAAGGACAACACCTAGTTGTAGAGCCAAAGTGTCCTTTAGGGAGAGGTGTCCTCTTACCAGAGAGTTGCTACAGTAGAACTACCTCTCTATAAAGGACAACACCTAGTTGTAGAGTCAAAATGTCCTTTAGGGAGAGGTGTCCTCTTACTGGAGAGTTGCTACAGTAGAACTATCTCTCTGTAAAGGACAACACCTAGTTGTAGAACCAAAGTGTCCTTTAGGGAAAGGTGTCCTCTTACCAGATAGTTGCTACAGTAGAACTACCTCTCTCTAAAGGACAACACCTAGTTGTAGAACCAAAGTGTCCTTTAGGGAAAGGTGTCCTCTTACCAGATAGTTGCTACAGTAGAATTACCTCTCTCTAAAAGACAACACCTAGTTGCAGAGCCAAAATGTCCTTTAGGAAGAGGTGTCCTCTTACCAGAGAGCTGCTACAGTAGAACTACCTCTCTCTAAAGGACAACACCTAGTTGTAGAACCAAAGTGTCCTTTAGGGAAAGGTGTCCTCTTACCAGATAGTTGCTACAGTAGAATTACCTCTCTCTAAAAGACAACACCTAGTTGCAGAGCCAAAATGTCCTTTAGGAAGAGGTGTCCTCTTACCTGAAAGTTGCTACAGTAGAACCTCTCTCTGTAAAGGACAACACCTAGTTGCAGAACCAAAGTGTCCTTTAGGGAGAGATGCCCTCTTACCATGAGTTGCTAATTAGTAAAAAATGGTATTTTTGGCGATAAAAACTGTTTTTTTTTTTGTAGAGAGATATCTTACTAGCGAGAGTGTCTTCTCATGAAGGTTCTACTGTATATGTATATGGAAATTTTACCGAGAGGAAATTTATCAATAGATGGCATCTAGTTTTGAAGTTTAATTTGATGGGAGAGGCGCCCTATATGCTTATATATATATACAGTTAAACCTGCCTATAGCGCCCCCTCTAAATAGCGCCTTCCTCTTTAAAGCGCCCCGATTTTAAACATTAAAATGTAAACATTATACATTAAAAGTGATCTGTCTATAGAACCTCCTCTCTATAGCACCCTATTTTTGTGAGTCAGAAGAGGGGACGCTATAGACAGGTTTAACTGTATATATATTATATTTTTAAGAATAAAAAATTACGTTATATCTTTAAAGCTTATTTTTTATCATTAATGAATTAAAACAAAATTTAAAGTTCCAAAAAATAACGATGATAAAAGTCAGCACACAAAAAAAACTTACCCGAAAAAAAAAAAGGAGCTTATGTAGATAAGAAAAAAAAAAGGCGATTATAAAAGGGTATCTACAGAATGGGCAAAGTCTACAAGAGAGAGAGAGAGAGAGAGTTTGTAGTGGATATTTAAAATATCGGCACCGCTGAAGAAGGAAATAGAATTCCCCAGAAACTCAATTAAGGGAACAAGAGCTTTTCTCGCACTTCCATTTGTGACGCTAACAGCCCTGGTCGAGGATAAAAATTAAATGGAAATGCCTCCAGTCTCTTGGGATTGGACTCCCAACTTTATTGTGACAGGTGCTGGTTGGCGAACACGGTTGTATAGGGAACATATTTTGCATATTTACAGACCTGGCTTTTGAACAATATCATCATAACCTTATACTTCCATTAAGCTATACAGTATATTCTATTCTTGTGTAGTTTTCTCTTTAGAATTTTTTCTGATGGCGAAATCGTGTATAGGCATCTTAGTTTACCTACAACACCTTATGTATTATTATGTATGTTATATTAAAAAATTATTTTATTTAAAAAAAAAAACTATATTTCATATATTCAAATACTCTGCTAAATCGACCGCCGTTGTTTCCCGATGGCCGGCTCAAACCTTCTGTACATTATGTAAATAAGTTTTCCATTTTTAAAATTCTCACGCCTTAAGCCAGTCATTGCTTTTATCAAATTATGTTTTTTAAATATATATTCCTTTAGCTCAATTAAAGCTATTTCTAATTTTCACTATTTTTATTATTATACTTTCAAGATTTTAACCACGACTGCAAAAAAACAGCATCATAATGATACTTATGTATACAAAAATAATTAGAAAATATATACCATAGTCAAGCAAAAGCTAAAATTTCTGTATATTTCAAAAATTCCAAAATCAGCGGAAAATCTTTTTATATAATATGTATATACGTTGTTTCGTCTTGAAATTTCTTTCTTTTAGACTCTCTACGTAGACATTCTGTACCTATATAGAGTTCATTATAGACTGTATAGACTTCATTTATACATACTCCTAGTTCCTTTGTTTTCATATTGGTTTCTCTCTCTTCTGGATAATAATCTTCTGGAACGTAAGGGTGTCACGTGTCTGGGTAGTTATATGAAAGAATAACTCATCCGAAGAAAAAGAATTGTCCAAGAGAAGTAGAATTTCCTAGGAGAAAAAGAATTCCCCTTCAGGAGAAGAAGAATAATTTTCCTCAGGAGAAGAAGAATTTTCCTCGGGAGAAGAAGAATTCCTCAGAAGAAGACAAATAATTCTTCAGCAGAAGAAAAATTCCTCAGGAGAAGAAGAATTTTCCTCAGGAGAATAAGAAAATTATTCTCAGGAGAAGAATAATTCCTCATGAGAAGAAGAAGAATTTTCTTTAGGAGAAGAAGAAGGATTCCTCAGGAGAAGAAGAGAGAGAGAATTTTCCTCAGAGATAGAATTCATCAGGAGAAGAAGAGAGAATTTTCCTCAGGAGAAGAAGAGAGAGAGAGAGAGAGAGAGAGAATTTTCCTCAGAGATAGAATTCATCAGGAGAAGAAGAGAGAATTTTCCTCAGGAGAAGAAGAGAGAATTCCTCAGGAGAAGAAGTAGAGTTTTCCGCAGGAGAAGAAGAAGAATTCCTCAGCAGCAGAAAAATTGCCCAGGAGAAGAAGAATTCCATAGCAGAAGACGAAGAATTCCTCAGCAGAAGACCCCCAGAGAAGCCCCATTAGCCGGGCGGTGATTGCCACCAGACAACGCGACAAATAATGGCAGCCGACTTTCATATCCGCCACCCCAGGGCACGTGGCATCGATCCTAGCTGTGGACGAGATTACATTTTCCCACCACAATGGAGGCCCGGCAACAATGGCCTGTTCCAGAACACCGCAGTTCCAATTGGGGAAAAGCCAGTCCGAAGGTGCTGACTAAGTATCCATTCTCAGAGTCACTTCAACCACCAATCTTTCTATTGGCTACTGCCTTACTTCCACATACCATTACAGATTGAACTCCTTAAAGAACGCAAGACATACCTTTGTAAATTAACAGTAAATAATATAGATAGAAATTTTACCGGGTGGAATTTGATCTATGAAAAATTCGAAACTATTTTAGACGCGTATGATTCTTTTTGAAATTAAACAATTTCTACTGCCCTTACTGCAATGTATAAATTAATGGAAGGGCCTGGCTCAACAGTGGTGAACCCTCCCAGCGGTTTCGCCAGTTTAATCTACCATGCAATGGAAAAATTAATGGGAGGGCCTGGCTCATCAGTGGTAGCCAGGCCCTCCCATTAATTTTTCCATTGAAGTAAGGAAAGTAGAAATTGTTTAATTTCAAATAGAATCTTACGCGTCTAAAATAATTTCGAATTTTCATAACAGATGGCGCGCTAGTGCTTTCTAATATAATTTGATCTATAGAAGGTTATACCCAAAGGTTCGTAAACACTTGCAAAAAATTTAACTACCAATATTGTTCACCGTTATTAAATTATGTTTTCTATATTCCATAATCTCAATTAAAGCTATTTTAACCACGACTGCCTTACCTTAACATAATCCTTAAGATAATCAAAAATCAACAGAAATATCATTTTTTTACAAAATATCTATGACTGTCCGAACTTTACAGATGTGAGACATCGATTGTTCCCTGATCTAAATGATTTAATACTCTTACATCAGCCACTTTGTCTATATAAATTTTATAAACTTTGTCGATTGATACATGTAAATTTGTAAATATTTAATTCTAAGTTTGTATTTGTTTCCTCTGTAATAGACGCAAATATTTCAATATCGTTCCTGGTTAATTATTATATAAATAAACCACATATGAACATATAGAAGTATATGCAGCTACAGAAAAGACAAAAAACCTGATATTTCTGTGCAAAAGCAATAAAAAAAAAGAAGAGACGTCAAGTTCCGTCTAATCATATTTTCTCAACAAAACAAGATAACCGGAACCCAGGCTAATCAAGTTTAAAAAAAGAATCTGCAACAAGAACGTAAAAGGGAAGAAAATTCCAAGCAGGTAAAATATTTTTTTTTCTTTTTCTTAAACACAAAAAAAAGCTGGGAAAAAAAAACTAGGCAGAACTTTCAAAGACTTTTTTTTTCTTCCCTCGTTGATTCTTGGATTTAGATTAGACAGGGTTGAAAATATATATCCGGTCAAAACTTGCTGAAATCCGATATTTGGAAAAGTATAAATCATTATTTATTATATAGTGTTCTTTCATTTTATATATATAGATGGCGCGTTATTGCTTATGTGTTAATTTATGCCTAACTGACCTTGTCTTTATTGTTTGCGGAAGAGCATTGCTCGATGCGAATATTTGAATGTAATTCTACTGTCCTATAAGCTTATGTCCATAGTTTTCTTGAAAACCATTTCTGAGATTCCACCCTTCAGTGCTGCGTATATAAGCAGAATCGTCCAATACAGTATTAGAGCTCTGAGAAGCGGTCTGGTGGATTAAATTGGCGAAACCGCTGGGAGGGTTCACCACTGATGAGCCAAGCCCTCCCAATACATATTTTTTTCATCGCAGTAAGGGCAGTAGAAGTTTTTATTATGTATAAAAGAAACATTCGTGCTTTTAAATTCTTTCATTTTATATATATATATATATATTTATTTATTACCAGTTGCAAATAAGACACGCTATATCCGATCTGGATAATTGCGCGTGAAATTATTTACAATAATTGTAGTAGAGTAGGTAACAGAATTATCAAAAAGAAAATAAACAATTAAGAAAAAGAGCATTAAATAAACATATACATTAAACAAATAAGCAACAACATAAGCAGATAGAAGAAATCGCAAGGTAGTTATTTACAATATGTTAAGCAATGATGGAAGTTAATTTAATGAAGTTATCTGTAATAATTAGTATCGTGGAGAGAGAAAGTTGATCAAGTTGAGCTATTTACAATGAGTTATGTTCTAAAGTAACTTATTAATTATTTACATCGATGTAAATCAAGTCGCATAGCAGTGTAGTTCCTCAAGCTGTATGAAGCTGTCTATTTATAATAAATGTCTGCAGAAACTATTAAATTTCGTATATATATGGCGCTCTGCCATCTATAAAAAGCTTATTTGTTTTTAATATCAATCCTGACCTTTTTTATATTTCTTCACTAGCCGAATGACCCGGGCAACGCCCGGGTTTTACCCGATTAAATGCTTTCATTCAAATACTATTCGTTACAATTATAAATTGGCGCCGTGGATGTCATTCTTGTATAATATATAAATGAGTTTAAAATTGTAAAAAAAAAAAAAATGCATCGGCCGGGAATCGAACCCGGGCCGCCCGCGTGGCAGGCAAGCATTCTACCACTGAACCACCGATGGTTATGAGAAATGGCCATATTTGGGTATCTATTCCATTCACAAAGCAAACGGTGACAGAATTGAATAAGAAAGAATTGATTATGACGCTGATAACTGTATATTTTAACTTTTTTTTTTCACATGAAAAGCGTATTTACGCAAGTATGGCCTTAAATACCCATTTCTTGATTTCTCAGAAAGCCTCTGGGACCAAATATTTAGTCGTAGAAGTACAGTCTGCACCACGCTGACGAGGGCCAACAGCCCGAAACGGCTTTTCTTGATTTATCAAGAATTTGAGTTGGCCAAATTTCACGGAACAAGTTAAATAAACGTTTAGTTTATTATTGTTCTATTAGATGGCACTCTATAGCGCCCCCTCTTGGGACTCACCAAAATAGGGTGCTATAGAGAGGGGGTGCTATAAACAGGTCACTTTTAATGTAAATCTCATCGTACTACGTATTTAAAATCGGGTGCTATAGAGATGGAGGCGCTATTTAGAGAGGGCGCTATAGACAGATGTATATGGTTGTTTGGTTTAAGACACAAATTATTGAATCTATTTTATATAAAAAGGGTGTACCTTGATCTGAGAAAGAAAGGTAATTTGATCTCTATAAGGATTTGTAAATTTTCTTTATGTTTTGCGCAATAAATTGATAAGAGGAAGCAATAACTCGAAATATTATGATTTTGTTTTCTTTCACATATGCATATACGCCCTATATATATATATATATATATACACAACAATTAAAACATTTTATTGACGTCTAAAAAAAAAAAGAATTACAATAGTTTAAAGGGGAATAGGAAAAATGTATACAGTCGAGGTCTCAGCGACTTAGAGCTTTTCTAAGAGCGGTCAGTTTCTTTAGGGTTTTCTCGTCGCCACCTTGAGCGCGTTCGATGACACATCCAATGAAATCAAAAAGAATGGTCTTGTGTTCTGGCGGCATTTTCGGAAGTATTGTCCTACAGGCATCGGTGTACAGAATCATGCAGATGATGCGGTCTTCGTCAGTCGACTGCAGCATGGGACTTAAGATGGTCGTGTAGTTTAAATCTTTAAATAGGTCAAGGAGCCATTCCTCACGGTCTGTATCGTTGCGGATGCGTCGCGGAGGTGGAGAGGCCATTCCAGCTGGAGCCGGCTCCTCGCTCTCAAGTTTCTTGTCTTGCTGTGACGATGTCGTCGTTGGTGTCAGAAATTGGGGACTGTTAGTGTCGGTGTTAAGTTCCTGGCCCGTGGAGGATGATTTTGGCTTTTTTCCGAGGTCATTTATTTCCTTGTGGAGGTTTTCTTCATCTGAGGAATCTGTGAGCGGTCGCTTCATCGATGGTGTCTCGCTTGGTGTTTTAGTTGGTTCGGGGGCCTCTTTTGGTGTCTCCGATGGTAGGTCAGGGCTTGTTGGTTGAATGATGGCCTCCGAAAAGGTTCTGGTGACAGTGGCCCTGATAGTGGGGTCGAATGGGCATTTATTTTTAAGATGTCCGTGCCGTTTGCATCCCCTGCAAACAACGTCTTCGCCGACAAAGATGGTGAAGTTTCTGTCCATATAAGGGATATTAAGTACTGCGGGCAAAGGTGTCTTGTCCTTATTCTTAAAAACAATCTCCCGCCTCAGCGAGGAGAGGTGTTTCAGGTGAGGATTGTCAGTGGGGAATGGTAGAGGCCGGCTGCTTAACATCTGGCCATAAGGTTTCAGAGCTTTCTCAAGGTCTTTGTCTTGAATAAAGGCGAATACGCCCGAAAGGATATATTTTTTTGAGGATTTAAAGAGCGGATAGGGGAAGACAGTTGTTTCTTTGACCTTGAATCCGCCGTCGATTAGTTGTTGAGCTAGTTCATTATTGGCAACAGACACTATCGCTTGGCCATTGATTTTACCAACGGAATGAATATTCTTAAATCCAATGATGTTTGCTATGCCGATCAGGTGATCTTCGGCTGTGGCATTAGGCGCAGATTCAAACTGAATCGTGGATTTGATGGAATCACTCCTACTTTCATAAGTTGTCTTCCTTTCTTCGTCGATTTTTTTCCATTCTTCAGGCGAAAATTGAAGTTTGTTTTTTTGCATAATTTCATATTTAGTTGATTCGTTTGGTAAAGATGCATAACTTGTCTTTGATGTTTGCGAAGATGATGTTGGTTTTAGTGACTTATTCACATCAGATGAATCCGCAGATGAGATTTGAAATGAAGCAACGACCGGCTTGGCCGTTGCCATGACGATGATGCAAAGTTACAACTTGTAACTTTGCTAAGTTATGGAAAGTAGGAAAAATTTGAAAATTTATGAATTTTTACAAAAGATGGCTTGAAATGATCCCTGAGTGAAGGCGAATAAGATTATATAATTTAAATTTAGTAAAGTTGATTTGAAGGGATGAAAGACGCGAAAAACACGGAGCTCGTGCGACGCGTGGCCGCACGGTCGGTGTATGTATGTATGTATATATATATATATATGAAAAAACAATAGAAAAAATAAAAGATAAGTGTGTCAGGTGTTATTATTAAAAATAAAGAAGGCATCTCCTGACCACGAGCACATGTGCTTTTTAGATGGCAGAGCGCCATCTAGTGGAGCAAGAATAAACTAAACGTTTATTTAGCTTGCTCCGTGATATTTGGCCAACCCAATTTCTTGATAAATCAAGAAAAGCCATCCACGAACGCGTTTCGCGCTGTTGGCGCTCGTCAGCGTGGAGTAGGCTGTAACCACTGCGACCAAAAATATTTGTTGGTCCCAATGGCTTCCCGAGAAATCAAGAAATGGGTATTTAAGGCCAAATATATATTATCTATAAGCTTAATATATGCTATTTCTAGAAAACGGTTTAAAAGTGTAATTATAAAAGAGATTCTTGTGTTTTTTAAATGCTATTTGCTAAAACGAAACAAGCCTCTCTTTAAGTCGAGGAGACTATTGAGTGATTTTATTGGGTTTTAAAAGTAGGGAGAGCTCTTACTTCGAATCCAGAGCTTCTATTCTTTTGGGTCATTTACTAAGCGACGCACGGTGAGTTTAAAATGCTCTTAGAACTTCATCCTGGTAACACCAGAGCTTTTATTGGTGGAGCCTCTTTTAGCTGTCTATCAACCTTTTCATTGTCCCACGAGGCTCTCTCTTTATATGTTTAAACAGGTGCGTGTATATAGGAGGATTGGCGGAGGAATGGTATCATCGTTGAATTTAGACTACAACGACCTGGGTTCGAATCCCGCATTGGGCACTTTTTTTTCTGAACAAAAATTTATTTCAAAATTGTAGACAGGACTTTTGTACTTGCACATGCGGGATAATTATTAAATATCGTTCTACAATCATAAGCCACATTATATTGTAATATAAATTACTTTATATAATACTAGCGGATGTGTACCCGGCTTCGCCCGGGTTTTATCCGAGTGAAAGTTTGCCTAACGAATATTTTTGATAATAATATTCGGGAACACACAGAATATTATGATAATAATGATAATATAATTCGTTACGTCATATTGTAGCGTAGAAATCAAGCCTTGAAATATCCTAAGATGTAAAAGTATTTATTGATGACGTCACAGCGACGAGTCGACAATTATCAACAAGTCAGCCCCAAAACTATTTACAGCTAGAGAATCTTAAGCAGGTAAGCAAAGAAATATTTTAAGATGATTTCACAAACACAGATTAATATATATTTTTATAATCTGTTGAATATATTTTCATTGAATAATATTAAATTAAATAATAAAATATTTCTTCGCCACATAGCCTCCTCCTATAAAGAGCATCGACCCGATGCTCAGAAGGAGACTTACATCCTCAGGCTCAAGGCTCGAGAACGGGTGATAGGGCCTGAGATCTCTTCGCGGGTCTGTGGTTGTTGTGTTCGTTCAGTGGGGATGTCTTCTTCCTGGAAGTTTGTCGAGTCATCTTCTGGGTCCTCTTCTAGCTGGTCCTCCTGGTCCTCTGGGTTTAAATAAGGTTTCATCCTACCAATGTGAACTAAATCTTTTGTTTTACGACGACCTTGCTGGTTTCCGAATGTTTCAACTTCATAGGTCACATCAGATATTTTTCGGGTTACTTTGTATGGGCCGAAGTAACGTCTCATTAGTTTTTCCGAATATCCCACTTTACGCACAGGAATAAAGATCCATACAAGATCTCCAGGCTGATAAATTATATTTCTGTGATGGGCGTCATAGCGATGTTTATTGCTACCTTGAGATCTCATGGAGTGGATACGTGCCAGTTTTCGTGCTTCTTCGGCTCTTGCCCCTAGAGTTTGGATGAAATCGTCGTCTTCTGGCAATAACTTGGGGAATAACACGTCAAGTGGAGTCTCGGCTTCACGCCCGTGTACAAGGAAAAATGGGGTGAACCCAGTAGACTCTTGTTTTGCTGTGTTGTATGCAAATGTAACGAATGGAAGAATCCTGTCCCAATCTTTATGGTTGACATCTACATACATGGACAGCATGTCTGCTATGGTCTTATTCAACCTCTCCGTGAGTCCGTTTGTTTGGGGGTGATAGGCGGTCGTCTTCCGATGGGTTATTCTGCACTGGTTGTTCAGGTCACTTATCATTGAAGATGTGAAGTTCCTTCCTCTATCCGTGATTAATTCCCTCGGCGTGCCGTGCTTTAAGATGACATCTTCAATGAAGAATTTGGCGACTTCCATGGATTCACTTGTGGGTAGAGCTTTAGTTATCGCATATTTCGTTAGGTAGTCCGTACATACAATAATCCAACGGTTGCCATTTTCTGATGTTGGAAATCTCCCCAGGAGATCCATTCCTACCTTTTCAAAGGCAACTTCAGGAACAGGTATTGGCTGTAAGTGCCCTGAGGGGAGTTGGGGCTGATGTTTACGCCTCTGACAATCTGAACAGTGTGCCACATACCTTCTAACCGTTCTATACATTCCGGGCCAGTAATACTTTTTTCTTATTCGGTCATAGGTTTTAGTAAATCCGAGGTGACCAGCCGTGGGTGAATCATGGAAATTTTTCAGTAATTCCTGCCTTAAATGGCGTGGAACCACCAAAAGCCATGGTTTCCCCATTGGATCATAATTTTTTCTGTAGAGCGTGTTATCGATTTTTACAAAGGAATTATTAGGAGAACTTTGTAATTTTTCAGCGATTTTTCTAATAGCTTGATCATTCATCTGCTCTTCGCTAAAGTTCTGCAAAGTCACTATGCTTGGAATATCTTCCTCCATATCTTCACTGTATTCTAATGGACTTCTTGATAAGCAGTCTGCGTCCTGATGTTTCCTTCCGCTCTTATACACGACAGTGACGTCAAAATCTTGCAGCCGAAGTGCCCATCTTGCTAACCTCCCACATGGGTCTTTGAGGTTGGTCAGCCAGCACAAAGAGTGGTGGTCTGTAACAATAGTGAACGGCTGTCCAAAGACATATGGTCGGAATTTATTGATAGCCCAAATGATGGCAAGGCATTCCCTTTCTGTGGTTGAATAATTTTTTTCTGCCTTATTTAAGGTTCTGGATGCATAAGCAATGGCTCTTTCCTTTCCATTTTGTATCTGCACTAATACTGCTCCTATTCCGTAGTTGCTTGCGTCAGTGTGTATTTCGGTTGGGGATGAGTAATCAAAATGTCCAAGAGCGGGTTCAGAAATTAACGCTGACTTGAGAGCTTCAAATGCATTTTGCTCTTCCTGGTTCCAATTAAATGCTGAGTCTTTCTTCAAAAGGTCATTCAATGGTTGGGCTACGTGGGCATAATTGGGTATGAAGCGGCGGTAGTAGGAGGAAAGGCCAAGAAAACTTCTAACTTCCTTCAATGACCTTGGCGTAGCGAAGTCGCGGACTGCTCGAATCTTTTCTTGGTCGGGACGAATTCCATTTTCACTCACCTCATGTCCAAGAACCGTGATAGTTTTTGCACCAAACTTGCATTTCTTGGAATTGAGACATAATCCGGCTTTCTTAAGGCAATTTAATACAAGTTGAAGGCGTCTTAGATGTTCTTCAAAGCCATCTGAAAAAACGATGATGTCGTCGAGGTAACACAAGCAAATGGTCCACTTAAGACCCTTCAGAAGATTATCTATCATTCGTTCGAAGGTAGCTGGAGCATTACATAACCCAAATGGCATTACTTTGAACTCGTACAGTCCATCTGGAGTTATAAATGCTGTCTTCTCACGGTCCGATTCTTCTACGTCGATTTGCCAGTACCCTGATTGGAGGTCCATGGAAGAATAAAATCTAGCTCCCCGTAAGCAGTCTAAAGTGTCGTCGATCCTTGGGAGAGGGTAGACATCCTTTTTTGTTATTTTGTTAAGGCGGCGGTAATCGACGCAGAATCTCCAGCTTCCATCCTTTTTTCTTATCAATACTACAGGTGAGGCCCACGGACTTTCAGAGGGCTGAATGATGTCAAGTTTTTCCATCTTGTTTACCTCATCCTGAATAATTTGGCGTTCTCTTGGTGCAACTCGGTAAGGTCTTTGTTTGGTCGGTAGGAGGTCTCCAGTGTTAATTCGGTGTTTAACTTTGACGTCCTTGAATTGTTTTCTTTTACTAAATTCGAAAATATCCGTATAGTTTTTTAACAAATTTCTTAATTTTTCTTTTTGAGATTCATCAAGTGAATCATCTATAAAAAATTCCGAGATTTTTGGGTCTTCAGAATGTTCCACCTCTGTTTCAACTTGGTTACAATCAGCTAGAGTACATAATTGACTATCTTCGATGACAGCACTATCGGCTACATGCATCCCCTGTGGGATTAGTTTCGGATATGGACTCCAATTCACCACCCAAAGTTTACCTAGGTTATTGGTAAGTGAAATGACAGAGGAGGGAGCCGTTAGTTCTCTTTCCAGCAATAGCTCTTTTCGACATTCAGCCACCACAATTGCGTCATTAGGAATGTCACGACTTGCTACTTCTATTAACTGAATAGAGGCGGGTTCGATTCTATATTCCAATTCCGAGTAGAGAGGTGAGCTGTTCTTAGGGGTATCCTCAAAAAGACATTTTTCTAAGAAGAGTGTGTCGTCAGCTGAATCAATTATCGCCCTAGATAACTTCAAAAAGTTCCAACCAAGAATAACTTCGTGACTACAGTCTTCCATAACGACAAATTCAAAGCTTTCCTGTAGTCCATTCAAGTTCAGTTTCAGTGTGCAGCGTCCTTTTGATCTTACAATTTTACCGTTGGCTACTCGTAATGTGACGTCAGTTTCGGCAAACATTATTTTTCTTAGTTTGAGTCTGAACCTCTCAGAAATGACAGAATATGAGGCTCCTGAGTCGACGAGGGCAAGCGTCATTTTTCCTTCTATTTTAATGTCTATGTAATTTTCTTTTAATTCTAATGTGGTCGATAAGGGAGGATTTATAAATTTTGCGGCCTTACCTCCAAAATAGGACGCATCTTCTAGTTTTCCTGACGGGAACGGCGAGGCGACTGGCTGGGTCTTCTATCAGGAGACGAATATTGTCCTTTTCGGCCAGTGTAAGGAGAGGGGCTTCGGTAGCGGCGTCTATTTTCTCTTGGCAGGTCGTCGTTGGGCTCTTGGCTGCTCCGAGAATTATAGAATGTTCTAGGCTCTAGCCTATCTCTCTGTTTGTAATTCCAAGTTTGTTCTCCTTCATATTCTCTCCTCCTGTCACGGCAGTAGCGCACGACGTGGCCAGGGCGTCCGCAGTGGAAACAGATTGGCTTACCTTCCGTGGTTCGCCATTCGTTGTATCGCGTCTTCCGTTTACTTGTTTTGGCTGCTGCGGTCTTATCGTTTGGGCCACATATCTATTATTATAAAACTCTCGGGGTCTTTCCTTCTGTGGGGAACTTCTCCTAGGCTTTGAGATTGGCGCCAGGGTTCTTCCAATCTCCTCCTTTACCATATCTTCGATGGTAGAAATTTTTGGTTCCTCTCGAGCAGAGCCTAATGCCCGCTGTACCTCCTCACGAACAATTTGCCTGATCATAGATGACAGATCTGCCCTGTCATCATGATCACTGAGAGATGCCACATTTGGTAGTCGCCCGTATTTGGTTGGGGTCACTCGCTTACAGTGTAGGCTTTCAATGCGGCGACATTCGGTGACGAATTGCTCAGTGTTATGCACATCCCTTGGGAGAAGTGCCTGGTAGAGCTCCTCAGCTATCCCTTTCATCAGATGGGATATTTTATCTTCCTCATTCATTTGTGGATCTACCTCTTTGCAAAGGCGCAGGACGTCTTGGATGTAATATTCGGTGCTTTCTCCTTTTAATTGTGCGCGAGTTTTGAGTATTTTCTCAGCTCGCAGTCTTGAGCTTTCATTTTTTCCAAATACATTTTCTAATTGTGACATGAACTCCGTCCATGTCTGGATGCTTTCTTCGTTGTTTTCATACCATTTGAGAGCAGTGCCAGTTAGATAGAAATAAGCGTTAGCGAGACAAAGGGTTTCATCCCATTGGTTGTGCTTCGCCACACGTTCATACCCTTTTAATTACCCTGTTCATTACCCTTTTACCCAGAGAACATTGAGGGGTTTCTAGGTAGATGTTGGACAAAAAATGAACCTACCTGAGTAGTTGCTTCTTTCTTGATGTTCATGGTTTTTTCTTCTTGCTCAACCGAGTCAATTTTCCGTTTTTTTCTGAATGGGTATCGATCCAGCTTCTTCACCAGTTGTAGCGTAGAAATCAAGCCTTGAAATATCCTAAGATGTAAAAGTATTTATTGATGACGTCACAGCGACGAGTCGACAATTATCAACAAGTCAGCCCCAAAACTATTTACAGCTAGAGAATCTTAAGCAAGTAAGCAAAGAAATATTTTAAGATGATTTCACAAACACAGATTAATATATATTTTTATAATCTGTTGAATATATTTTCATTGAATAATATTAAATTAAATAATAAAATATTTCTTCGCCACAATATATTTATATAATATTTAAAAACAAATGTAGAAATAAAAGTTGAAGTATAATAAACAATGTTAAAGATTAGTTTTAATTATTAATCAAGATTGTGTGTGAATATGTGAGAAAGATGTAATATCGTTGTTGTTTTCTTGGCCGACTGTTTTACATATGGTGTTATCTTAAAATTGCTTGTTTTGAATATTATTTTAGATTGAGTTGAATTAATTGCTGATTTTTTTTTGTATTTATATATAAATAAAATTAACTCTGTTGATTTTTTTGTATTTAATCGAAAACAGCGAAGTTACGCATGTTAAAGTTAGGAAAAATATTTTAATGTTAAGCAAAACCTGCTCCATCTCGTTTTACATAAATGTTGAAAATTTGGTCGAAATTGATGCATTGTAACGAAAGTTTTTAGTGAAAAACACTTATGAAATTTCCATTTTATTAATATAGATTTACGAACGGAAAAATATGTCCAGGGTAGCCTAGTGGACATGGCAACTGCCCGGTAAGCGGAACACTGTGGGTTCGTTTCCCATCCCTGGACACTTTTATCTTTCCGTTCATCATTACACTTCACAATTCATCCTTTCATACTTCATCCATCAGGTTAGAAACAATTGTTATTTCTCCTTAAAATAATTTCGATTTCTCGTTCAAAAGAAACACATGCGGGATAATTTTCAAATGTCGTTCTACTTACAAGTGTATTAGAGTGCCATTTATTAACTGAATTCACTTTTGAGTTTTGAACTCTTGCAGGCTCCAATGAAGTAAATTCTAGATTTGTAGACGGTGTGAGGTGTGTTTTCATTTAATATCTCTTTCTTACAACTTAATAATTATCATGTACTTGTAGCACGTATATCTGTAATAATAAAATGCATCAAATATATATTTACATACTTAAATATACCTTCAAATTACATCCACTAATGGCTATAAGGATATTAAAGAATATTGTGATAATTTTTAACGATACTTCGTAGCATTTGTCGATGCATTCAATTGAAAAAATATATTCAATTATATAAATTCTTTTTGAAACTCTAATGTCCTGTATATACATAAATGCTATATAATATCTCTTTATTGCCTTGTTTTTACTTAAACTCTAATGTCCTGTAATTGGCTTGTTTTTACGTTTTAGTAAGCTGAAGAAGAACTTTCCCGAAAGCTTCCTTTGTTTTACTATAAATACAAATAGTTGAAGCTTCTTATAATATTTTGGTAACAAGTTTCTTTATGAGTTGATATATAAAAAAAGTAGGAATCTGTATTGTTGCTTATGCATGGCTAATACACCTATTTTATTTTAATTTGTAATATTATTTTTGATATATATTTTAAATTCAAATTTATATTTTACTAGACGTATGACCCGGCTTCGCCCGAGAATTCCCCCGATTGCAATTTCCTTCAAACTGAAAGTACATCAATAATAAATATTAGAAGTGCCATAGAATACCAATACAGAAATAACACATAAACTACAGGAAAAAAGTGTGTGTGATGGCAAAAAATGTATTATATTAGTGTTTAGGTATTTGATTTAATTAATATAGTTGACATAATAATATATATTTATATTATATATAATATAAATGAGTTATAAAAATTGTAAAAAAAAATGCATCGGCGGGTATCGAACCCGGGCCGTCCGCGTGGCAGGCGAGCATTCTACCACTGAACCACCGATGCTTTTAAAAATGGCCATATTTGGGTATTCATTCCATTCCGGATTACTCCGCGTAAAATAAATGTTCTTCAAATGAAAAAAAGAAATAGCCAAAAATACTGATCAAAATGTAGCCGAAAAATTTCCTCAGGTTTATAAAAAGCGACATGCAAAATTTGGTACCAATTGGTTCAGTAGTTTTTGAATTTATCGCGAAACAGACAGACATTGACTTATATATATATAGAGATATTTATTTTATTAAACAGAATATATATATTATAAACGGATTTATGTATTATAAAATTACCATTTGTATTTTGGTAAACTGTGTGACTTCACAGCTCTCTTTGATGTGAGAAATAAATAAATTATTCTGGAGGCTACTTAAAGTTATCTCATTATTCTCTTATATAAATTTGTAGGATGGTTGAAACACGCTCTGGTAAGATACAAGACCCGACACAGGAGAGAATCAAGGTTGAAGAGTCTGCCAAGCCGCAATCTGGTGCAAAGGTATGTAAAAATATAAACTAGCGCTCATAGCTCTATAGCTATTCTTTCCAAAATTACATCAAACATAAATCCAATAAAAACGTCAGGGGAATAATTTCCATCGATTATTGATTGATCCCTGGTTGTTAGAGAGATCAATTAACAACCTCCCCCCGCGCCAAGAGATTTAGCGCGACATCGATTTAAAATTTATCGAATGAATAAAACATGTGAGAAACAACCAAACCTACGAGAGAGTCAACCTTTAAATACCTTCTATAGCCTTTAAGTCTAGAGTTTTAAATATTTTGTCAGCCATCTTTCCCATCCCATTTATAAATCACGTTTAATTCTTTACTCACTTCTTTGACTATCTGAAATATCCATATATTTATTAATTAATACCGTATGGATATACACTTATGGACAAAACTTAAAGAGGTAGAAAGTATTTGATGTCGCCGCGGTCGTCTGTTATTTTGAAGAAGACAGAGACAATTTTGTCACACTTGGTTATCTCGTGTGTCTTCAATAAAGGTCACTGTAATATCTTTCAGAGTTATTGTCTGAATCCTGATATAGGTGTTTTTAGAGAGAGGTGCTGCTGTATAATAAGAAACACACACATCCATTTATTATATAGACAAAGGTCGCCTCTCCCGTAAAAATAGACGTCAAAGCTGGCATCTAGCTTTGACGTCTATTTTGAACGGAGAGGTGACCTTTGTCTTTTTAGATCAATGTCCTCCCGGCAAAATTTCCATCTAAATATATATTATATTTAAAATAGAAAAGATATGATTTCTGTTGTTTTGGATCATATTGATTTGTATGCTATGGTGGTGCAGTCATGGTCGAACAATCTTGAAAGAATAATAATATTGAAGATCATAGATTTCTTTATTTGAGCTGAGTAATATATATGAATAACATAATTTGATAAAAGTAATGCCTGGCTTAAGGCGTAAGAATAATTAAAACAAAATATTATTTACATAATTACAAAGTTTTGGGTCGGCCAACGGGGAACAACAACAATGAGTATTTATAGAGAAAGCGTGACCTCTGGCGGTCGATTTATACAGAGTATTTATATCTATGAAATTATAATTTTAAATAAAATATTTTAATATAACATTTTAAATAATATCTTAATATAACATATATATATATATATGAATATGAGAAATTGAAACTATTTTAGACGCGTATGATTGTTTTTAAAAATTAAACAATATCTACTGCCCTTACTGCAATGAAAATTGCAAAATTCCAACCCCACCAGCGAGTGCAAGTAACCAAACGGGTCTCCGGAAAATTTGTAAGTGCAAAGTCGAACTGCTTTTCACATCTGTAGACATGTGGTGCACTTAAAATAAAAGCAGTTGCTAACACCCACCATGATTATCATCGCCTGTACCACGTGTACTAGGGATAATAAAGTAAAAAAAAAGAATTCTTAGATTCATGTGATTTATAGAGAAATAAATTCCATAAAAAAATGTGAATCAATTAGGAATAACGTTTTCTTAAATCTCTATCAATATTATTTCCGTCTTTTATTACATTTGACCATTAGACAACATTAAGAGAAAAATCTAATTAGTAAAATTTTCTAATTACATTTACAAACATTAGGCAGGGAGTGTGAAATATTTAATATACCAAAAAAAAAAATATACGTATAATCTTTCCATTTCAATTTAGAATTACCACCGTCTTGTGTTGTTTAACAAGCGAGAAAAGGGAGTATCTCTTTACTTTAGGAGCGCTCAGGTAGAATTTCAATGATGAATTCCGTCTAACAACAAATCTCTGGTAATTGGGTAAAGGCTTAAACACCAAAGCTTGTCTCATTAACACCCTGGTTTTGTTTGGTATGCAAATCTACAGTAATCGGTGTAAACTTCCGCTTGAGCTATTTTTATCTTGCTTTCTGGTCGTCTGAAACATTTATTCAAACATTTTCTTCGTTTGCAATGTGTGAAATAATCTTTAGAATGCAGAAAATGTTTCTTGTTATTGAAAAATCTCTACTAAACTATTCGACTTAATTGGGCATTATGTATATGCAATTGGGTAAAGAAATGTCCGGTTTATTAGCCCTCTGATTGGTTCTCAAATATCACGTGATATTAATCAACCAATCAGTTTTCAGTTACTTAGCAAATCAGCGTACAATGTTTTCACGCTCAGTGGTTGTATCGAGCATCAAAGTACTTATATATACATACTATATTAAATAAAAGAATATGTTTTTTTTATTAATAAAAAGGCATCTCCTTATGCAACTTGAAATTGTTGATGGTTTGCGCCATCTATCGGAATAAATATTAACTAATCGTTGATTTTTCTATTATTCCAGAATTGGCCAAATACCCTTTCCTGATTAATTAAGAAAAGCTAACCATGTACGCGTTTCGGGCTGTTGGCTCTCATCAGCGTGGTAAAAGCTCTACTTCAACGACCAAAAAAGCTAGTCTTTGGAGACATCCTGAAAAACATGAAAATAATGCAAGTCATCAGCAACTTTTAGTTACATGATTAGAAGATGCCATTTTCTTTTGTTTATTTACCTGAAACCCGAGTATAATTTCATTTTTATACAATTTTTCACGTAGTTTATTATGTTAATTTTGGAATTAATACTTTTATTTTTGTGTTAACACTAAGGCATAAGCGCACCATCTATATATAAATATAATAGATTTGGCCAGCGATCTTAAAGTATTTATATTTTTAGAATATAGTGATAGATGATAAATTAGGATTTAACGTTAGGTTAGAATAGCACTCTAATTCCGCATCTCGCATATAGCAACAATAACAAAACGCAGCTACACTCATGGACAATACTTAAGGAAGTTTTACCTTTTAGCATGTAAATCGGGATTCAGACAATAACTCTGAAAGATACACTCATGGACAATACTTAAGGAAGTTTTACCTTTTAGCATGTATATCGGGATTAAACAATAACTCTGAAAGATACACTCATGGACAAAACTTAAGGAAGTTGTACCTTTTAGCATGTATATCGGGATTCAGACAATAACTCTAAATGATACACTCATGGACAAAACTTAAGGAAGTTGTACCTTTCAGCATGTATATCGGGATTGAGACAATAACTCTGAAAGATACACTCATGGACAAAACTTAAGAAGTTGTACCTTTTAGCATGTAAATCGGGATTCAGACAATAACTCTGAAAGATACACTCATGGACAAAACTTAAGGATGTTGTACCTTTTGGCATGTATATCGGGATTGAGACAATAACTCTGAAAGATACACTCATGGACAAAACTTAAGAAGTTGTACCTTTTAGCATGTATATCGGGATTGAGACAATAACTTTGAAAGATACACTCATGGACAAAACTTAAGGATGTTGTACCTTTTGGCATGTATATCGGAATTCAGACAATAACTATGAAAGATACACTCATGGACAAAACTTAAGGAAGTTGTACCTTTAGCATGTATATCGGGATTGAGACAATAACTCTGAAAGATACACTCATGGACAAAACTTAAGGAAGTTGTACCTTTTGGCATGTATATCGGGATTCAGACAATAACTATGAAAGATACACTCATGGACAAAACTTAAGGAAGTTGTACCTTTAGCATGTATATCGGGATTGAGACAATAACTCTGAAAGATACACTCATGGACAAAACTTAAGGAAGTTGTACCTTTTGGCATGTATATCGGGATTCAGACAATAACTCTGAAAGATATTACAGCGACCTTTATCGAAGACACACGAGATAACCAAGTGTAAACAAAATTGAACTCTGTCACTTAAAAAAGAACAGACATCAAAGACTTTCAACTTCCTTAAGTATTGTTAATTAGTGTGTATCAGAAGGTAAACTTGCAAATCTTTAACTTGTAAAATCAAAATATAGTAAGGATGGTAAGTTATATCTTTACTCTTCAAATCGGGAACAGATAGGAATATACAAATTGATTTCCCTTCTTCAAATAATTTCCTATATTTAATTAAAAAGGCATATATTGGATCAAAATATCATTTATTTTACCAATATTTCAGTTGGCTGAACGCCAACCTTTATCAAGGTGTTATAACATTTTAAAGTGTGTCAACAACAAACTCAGCGCCACATAACGTCAACAGAATTAAGTTTATAAATATTTTGTTATATTTTCAATGGGGAGAAAAAAATTGAATATAACAAAATAATTTTGAAAACTTAATTCTGTTGACGTTATGTGGCTTCTGAGTTTGTTGTTGACACACATTAAATATGTTATAATACCTTGATAAAGGTTGGCGTTCAGTCAACTGAAATATTGGTAAAATAAATGATATTTTGATCCAATATATGCTTTTTTAATTAAAGATTTATCTATGGATTGCTCTATTTTCAAAACAATTTCCTATATATTATTTTTTATATGAAAATATACAATTTTATCAACTAATATGCCTATAGAATATTCTATGCTTTTCAAGGAAACTATAAGTCCATGCAATAGAGCATTTAAAATGGCATCTGTTTATCTCCAATTTAAATACAAGATCCGACGTAAGTCTAAAAAAACGTGAAACTAAATCCAAAAAGGTTTTTGACATCAGGTGTCAATATTAATTTTCCACAAGACCTCTCTTGCTTCCCTTCGTCAACAAATGGATTTTAAAATATGGAAACTGAAAGCTTTACTTATGTGTGATATAATATACCCCAATTATATATTATTTTCAGATTGAACTTTGAATATATCGCTTCAAAATATAAGTAAAATGAATTATTTATATCAAAAATATAGATTTGATATACTGGTGAGAAGCTTTTTCATTTCTGCATTTTTATGGGCACCGTAAAAGATGACTTTGAAAAGTAAATTTATAAGCAGGTTTTTTCCAAACGTAAAATCCATTATACAAAATTTAGTTTATTGACGTTAGATAGATTGTGACTATCTAAATCGTTTTTATTAATAAAAATAATTCTTTGAATGTATCCATTTATTTATTTAAGATATTTTTAGGGTATATCGTCAAAATATATTTCTAAATTATTTTTGTGTTATTTTTTAATATAAAGTAATTTCGACCATGTATACATAGATTTGGAGATCTTGGTTTGGATATGAAGTTACAGAAACAACTGGAAAAATTTAACTCTGATGAGCCTAAATCCTTTTTAATATGTAAATATATATATATTAAAAATAAAGAAGGCATCTCCTGACCACGAGCACATGTGCTTTTTAGATGGCAGAGCGCCATCAAGTATATATATATAAACTGAAGAGACATTTAGTGCTATGTATTTAAATAATGAGGAGGTTTCAGAATAGTGTTTTGGAATTGTTTCTTCATGTGAAAAATAAAATATGTACTCATGGACAAAATTCAAGAAATTGGAAAGTCTTTGATATCTCCGGACGTCTGTCCTTTTTTTGAAGAAGACAGAGGCAATTTTGTTGACACATTGATTATCTCGTGTGTCTTCAATAAAAGTCACTGTAATATCTTTCAGAGTTATTGTCTGAATCCCGATATACATGTTAAAAGGTACAACTTCCTTAAGGCAATTTTGTTGACACTTGGTTATATCGTGTGTCTTCAATAAAGGTCACTGTGTATCAAATATCTTCCAGAGTTATTGTCTAAATTCCAAGCGTTAAATCATTAAGTGCTCTTGAATTATGATATGCAAAATTGTACAAGCCATCGTAGAAACAATAGAAACTATTTGATATAAGAATAAACAAAGATCGATTTCTCAGATGAATCTCATTTTGCTTTCGATTCTGCTGAAGTTATATATTTACCAATATGGTAGCTTTGAATCATTAAGTGCATCTGAATAACGATAAGAAAAACTGTATACAAGCCAATGTAGAAACAATAGGAACTATTTGATATAAGCTGAAACAAAGATTAATTTCTTGTAAGAATATCATTTTGCGGTGAAAATGCTGAAGTTATATACTTATCTATAAATATATATGGTAGTTTTGATCATTAAGTGCTTGAATTACAATATGCAAAATTGTACAAGCCAACGTAGAAAAAAAAAATGGAAACAATCGGATGTGTAGAAACAAAGATTAATTTCTCATCTATATCTCATTTTGCCGTCGACTATGCTGAAGTTATATACATATCTATAAGTGTTAAAAATCAATTTAAAAAATAGAAAAATGATCAGGTGTTGATATTAAAAACAAAATTGGCGTTTCCTGACTGCTCACATGAGCATTTTAGATAGCAGAGCGCCATCTAGTGGAACAAAAATCAACTAAAAGTTGATTTAGCTTGTTCCAAGGGTATTTGGCCAACCCAATATCTTGATAAATCAAGAAAGTCAACCGCGTACGCGTTTCGTCAGTGTGGTGAAGACTGTACCTCTACGACCAAAGGTTTGGTCCCAGAGGCATCCTGAGATATCAAGAAATGGGTATTCAAGGCCAAATTTGCGTAATGACGCTTTTCATGTTAAAAATCAATAAAAAACTTTCTTGGATATATATATATGTCGTAAACCTGGGTAAGACAACAAGTGAGTTGGAAGCAGTCGGGGTTGAGTGGCAAGGCGTGCAGAGTGGGAACTCCGCACGGGACAGTAAGGACAAAGTTTGGGATCAAAATACGCTCTCCTAGTACGTTTCACGTGGCACCAGGACCAGGGGAAAGTTGAGGATTAACTGAGGATAGCTCGGCGTCCTGCATGAAGCCGGGAGGGCAGAGAGGAGCCAAAACGACGGCCACGAGAGCCGCCGTGAGATGGCAACGAACCTAGTCTGAGCGGGCCCTGTCCGAAATATCCACTGTAACCTAACTAACTGTCGACATCCGGACCAACGCCCATTCTTTGTCCCTCTCTGGATCCCCCGGGTGTCCGGTGGCAAGCTGGTGTCACTTTGAGACGACTAGAAAAGACGTCATACTTTATTACTTACATATCACATTGTTTATATATATATATATATATATATATATATATATATATATATATATATATATATATATATATATAATATCTATAAATATATATGGTAACATTGATCATTAAGTGCTTGAATTACAATATGCAAAATTGTACAAGCCATCGTAGAAACAATAGGAACTATAATATAAAACAAAGATCAATTACTCAGATGAATCTAATTTTGCCATCGAATATCCTGAAGCTATATAATCTACCATTATAATAATGTCATATCATTGAGAACATATGTATATAATGATTGTGCTAAATTCTAATGGTTATTACATTTTAGAACCAAATGAAATCCCATCTGAAATGAACTCATTCAAAGAACAATTCTGTTGATAGAATGGCTTTAAAAAACACTTCTTAGAACAAATTTTATTATTGCAAAAAAAAAAACCAAGATGTCTCTATTCGAGATTAAATTACTTATATAATATGCATGAAACTACGCCTAATGTGAACAAGAAACTCATAGTGTAACCGATTTAAAATGTACTCTTTATTACCCAGATACTTCTTCCTCTTTAGGTTTAAGCTTTCTTAAAAAAACATGTTAGAGCTTTCTTTTGTTTAAAGGGTAGAATTGTGAAGAATGTCAAATATATCGACTTTTTTGGGATCAATTGGCTGTCGATATATCATAGGACTTCCAATAGAAAATATAATTGTAAAGTATGAAACCTATATTCTGCTTGATATAATTAAGTGATAGCTCCAGGGGTGCAACATAAGGCCCTATGCCATAGGTTGCATGGAAATCTTACGGCAGCACCAAAACATCTGTTTTTTTTTGCCATAGGATGCATGGAAATCTTATGGCAACACCAAGACATCTTTCCTTTGCCATAGGATGCATGGATATCTATTGGCAATCCCAAGACATCTGTTCTTTGCCATAGGCTGCATGGAAGCACCAAAACATCTTTCATTTGGCATAGGCTGCATGGAAATCTTATGGCAACATCAAGACATCTGTTCTTTGCCATAGGCTGTATGGATATCTATTGGCAATCCAAAGACATCTGTTCTTTGCCATAAGCTGCATGGAAATCTTATGAAAGCACCAAGACACATTTCTCTTGCCAGAGGGTGCATTTTTGTGCGCCATATGCTTCATGAAAATTTAATGGTGGCACCAGGACTGCAATATCTGGCCTTTGTCATAGACGGAATGAAAACCTACTAAACCATGAGCCAAGAACATGGTAACCAACAGGAAAGATTGATTTAAGAACTCATTCAAGGTATCACATCAAGATGACTATGGAACAAATGAAAAAATAAACAAAAGTCCTACATCAGTTGAAAACTATGGATCAATCGTCTAAAAGGAGTTTGATTGAGGAGACACGCTAGTCTTAGGGGACTGATTTTTATCTGAAATAACAACAATACATAGTAAATAGAATAATTTTTAACGGCTTGCCAAATGTGTTTAATTTTTTTTTTGCTCCTGACGAGGACAAAAGCTTTTTATAGAAACGTCGAGGTAATAAAAAGATTTACTGGCCGAAGTATCTTTATTTTCAAGAAATATGCATGCCGGCCAGGCAGCCTCTATCTTTACGATAATATATGATGCACTAGCGCGCCATCTGTTATCAAAATTCGAAACTATTTTAAAGGCGTAAGATTCTTTTTGAAATTAAACAATTTCTACTGCCCTTACTGCAATGGAAAAATTAATGGGAGGGCCTGACTCATCAGTGGTGAACCCTCCCAGCGGTTTCGCCAGTTTAATCTACCATACCGCTCTTATATTGCATTTTTGGAACTTCCTTTTTTAGTGATACTGTTGGTAGACTCTTGGAATGGGTATATTAGAAGAACTATGGACATAAGCTTTGAGGACATTAGAATTACATACAATTATAAATATATAATATGCTTCGAGCAATCGCTCTTCCGCAAATATCATTTTGTGTCCTTTATTAGAACAATTATAATATGATGCACTAGCGCGCCATCTGTTATCAAAATTCGAAACTATTTTAAAGGCGTAAGATTCCTTTTGAAATAAAACAATTTCAAACATAAAATTTCCTAAAGGAACATTTATAAGGAATACTCTAAAATCCCAGTGTTGTTTGCTATTGAATCTGGGTGAATAACGCTCTAAGCGATGGAGTTGTATTTGCATAGCTATAACACGCCTCAGGGTTGTGTAGCAAAGTTTAAACAAAGTTCTTAATAAATCGATCATTTAATTTATTAGAAGAGAGAGTTATTAAAACTTTGTTGTTGTATCTCTAGGAGAAACTTCGCCTCCAATATCTATTCTTTACTTTAAAGATGATAGATAGAAGATAGATGAATTCTGTATTACTAAATAAAAGTTATAAAAAACTAAGCCTAGCATGGTAATAAATAATTGATGCTGTAGCCCACGAGGCTTTTTTAGGTAGGAACGCCAAACTGGCAATATTACATATACATTCCAAACCAACAATATTACATATGCATGTCAAACCGGCAATATTACATATGCACATCAAACCGGCAATTTTACATATGCGTACCAAACCGGCAATTTTACATATGCATGCCAAACCGGCAATATTACATATGTATGCCAAACCGGCAATGTTACATATGCATGCCAAACCGGCAATATTACATATGTATGCCAAACCGGCAATGTTACATATGCATGCCAAACCGGCAATGTTACATATGCATGCCAAACCGGCAATTTTACAAAGGAATATCAAATCGGCAATATTACATATGCAGGCCAAACCGGCAATATTACATAAGCATACCAAACCAACAATATTACATATGCATATTAAACCGGCAATATTACATATGCATGCCAAACCAACAATTTTACATATGCAGGCCAAACCGGCAATATTACATATGCATGCCAAACCAACAATTTTACATATGCAGGCCAAACCGGCAATATTTACATATGCATGCCAAACCGGCAATGTTACATATGCATGCCAAACCGACAATATTAAATATGCATATCAAACCGGCAATATTACATATGCATGCCAAACCGGCAATATTACATATGCATGCCAAACCGGCAACTTTACATATGCATGCCAAACCGGCAATATTACATATACATGCTAAACCGGCAATATTACATATACATGCTAAACCGGCAATATTACATATGCATGCCAAAACGACAATATTACATATGCATATCAAACTGGCAATATTACATATGCATGCCAAACCGGCAATATTACATATGCATACCAAACCGGCAATATTACATATGCATGCCAAACCAACAATTTCACATATGGATATCAAACCGGCAATATTACATATGTATGACAAACCGGAAATATTACATATGCATGCCAAACCGGCAATATTACATATGCATGCCAAACCGGCAATATTACATATGCATGCCAAACCGACAATATTACATATGCATGCCAAACCGGCATTATTACATATGCATGTCAAACCGGCAATATTATATATGCATGCCAAACCAACAAATTTACATATGCATGTCAAACCAACAATTTTACATATGCATGTCAAACCAACAATTTTACATATGCATGCCAAACCGGCAATATTACATATGCATGCCAAACCGGCAATATTACATATGCATGCCAAACCGGCAACTTTACATATGCTTGCCGAAGTATCTTTAATTTAAAGTTCACAAAATAGTTACCTCAATATTTTTGATAAAGGTAGAAATGAGTACATTTTCTTTTGGTTAGAGAAAAATCAAGGAATCTCACTATAGCTTTAGGCTTACTTATTATTTAAATAAGAGAGTACGATGTTATTTACAAACTATAGGAGAATTTTGGCCTTTTACGTAGTCAAATAATCTATATAGGCCTCATTTTAATATAGTTAAATAAGTGTTTAAATTAGTTGTGAAATATAATTAAAAAAATAAAAAATAGTGTAGTTCAACAATATTTGATTCTCTCAAATTTGATGTATATTAAAAAAATGTTTATTTTCTATATTTTTCGTTCACAGTAAAACGCGCGGTCACCCTGTATTCATAGAATATTAGACTGGACTTAATGAGGTCGTTACCAATCAACGTGAACGTCGAATGTGAACTTCATCAATTTAAATGAAACCAATTAAGTCTCTCAAACTGCTAATTAATACAACTTCATGGGGTAATTCCTAATAAGGTTAGGTATTAATTTACTACGTGGTTGATGCACACATAGTTAATTTGCTATTTCTTTAAATGCTATTTAATTTTGTTAAAAGGAATGAGGTGAATTTTATTGATTTTGTGTGAGAAATCGTAGAAACTTCAATATCTCTACATTCTCAAAAAGAGAAAGTTTGAATATTATTGATATTTTTGAACTTTTATTATAAATTATTGATAATATTTATGGGACTCTCTTTTCAAATTAGAAATATTTTGTAGGGCTTTATTGTGTGTTTAGTGTTTCAAAAATTATTTTATTAGTGAATATTAAATACATTATTGGAATCAGTTTTCCCAAATATGTATTTAAATAAAGTTGAAATGGTTAAGGCGCTTGACTATAAGGAAAATATCTTTTACTAGTTTTCCAAAATAATTGATTATAACCTTAGAAAAGATTGTTAATCATAATTAATTTCTAGAATAAACTAATAATCTGGATGAAAAAATATTATGCTATTATGTAAATGTTTTTAAAAAATTATATATACGATTTTATAATTTAGTTAATGTAATTTAAATTTATTAATAAGTTAACCCCTTTTAAGATGAAATAAATATATAAATCGAATTAAATTTGTATTTTAGACAAATATCTATAATTAAAATGCTATAAGTAAAATTGGTAAAAGAATAAATGGTAAGTCACTCATCGCAAATATTCAAAATATCACTGATAAATTTTGCAGACGAAAAAAAAATTGATATGCAAGTAAATATTTACTCTAAAATGGTTGATATGCTTTCAAAATATAGATATTATGTCTTTTAAAATTTCACATTTTCAATGAATAAATAAATATATTTCATATAAATAAATGGTGGCAAAGGATCACAACTCCATTTACAGAGATTTTGTATGCTTTCCACGATTCTTTATTTTTATTCAGACGAAATATGTGAAAAGAGACAGCAGAGGAAACATCGTAATTTAAAAGTTAAAAAAAAAATGGATAAAAGAAAACAATGTTGCATAAATATATATTATATCTTTATATACATATATTTAAAATATAATCTGTATGTACCTTGTAGTTATATGAATAAATATTTAGTTTGAAAAATAGAGATATATATAAATATTTGTTTTTAATATTATTAACACGGGTCAAAGGTTTATAAAGCAAATAACATTACCATAATAACCTTAAATAAATATAAATAATATAAAATATAATATGAGAGAATTCAGCCAAATATTATGTATGTTTGCTATATGAATAATATTATATTTATTATAATATTAGGTATTAATATAATTATAACATAATATAGTTGTTATATATAGTAATTAAAATAATGTTTTCTAGAATATATTTCAGTCTTATGATTTATAAAACACTCTATTATTATGAAATATATTCTCCATCTTTTAAAAATATAAATATAATTTCATCATAAGAAATGCACAAACTAAACTTTAAAATACAATTTATATATATTCTAGTTTCATAGTAAATATATCAAAATAATAACTAACGCATTTATTTTTACATTAAGATCATTTTTTTTCAGATATCACATATACACACAAATACGAGTATTTTTATATTATGAAAAAAATATTTCTGTTGATTTTTGGTCATCTTGAGGATTATGCTATGGTAATGCAGTCGTGGTTAAAATCTTGAAAGTATAATAAAATAGTAAAGATCAAAAATAGCTTTAATTGAGCTTATGGAATATATAAAAACATAATTTGATAAAAGTACTGTCTGGCTTAAGGCGTACGAATAAAAAAATGAAAACTTATTTACATAATGTACAAAAGGTTTGAGCCGGCCATCGGGAAACAACAACTCTGAAATTATCCTCATCCGCTAATGGGGGGTGATCTGTGATATATTATTACTCTACTCTGTATTATTGATCATCATCTTGTGAACAACAATATACGTATAATCGAATTGTAAAAAGAATAAAATAATTTTAGTAGCTTAAAAATAGTGTATCTTTCATTTATCTATATATATATATATAAAGTGCAATTTCTTACAAAATAATTTTCACCATTTAATATTTAACAATTAATAGAAACGTATCAAATGGCGACGAAGAATTAACGTAAGTATGGCCACCACTAATTTAAATTATCCAAGGTTTCGTGAAGGTGAAGATCTAAATTGTTATTTGGAACAATTAGAAGAATGTTTTAAATTGAACAAAACATTAGAAGCAGACAAAGTATCTGTGTTATTAACGTCTATTGATGTTAATGTTTATAAGACTTTGCGCGATTTGTTGGTACCCAGAAGGCCAAGTGACCTTAAATATAAAGATTTAGTAGAGGTTTTAACCAACCATTTATATCCAATAAAAATAAGCACTATGAAAGATATTTATTTCACAAGATTGTACAAAAAGAAAGTGAGCCTGTGGGAAAATTTGTTTTGAGGCTTAAATCTCAGGCAGACAAGTGCAAATTTACTGACATAAATGAAAATTTGTGTGATCAATTTGTAAGTGGTTGCTTCGATGAAGCTACGCTTAAAAGGCTGCTAAGTGAACCTTTTTTAACGTTTGATAGTGCAATAAATATTGCAAATTCTGTAGAGGCAGCGAAGTCACAAGTAAATTTGATGAAAAATCCTGGTCATGATATTGAAAGGTTGAAAGCCAGATCTAAAAATTTTAAATTCCCATGTAAATACAATAATCCTTGCAAAATTTGTGGAAAGTCTAACCACGATACGAAGTTATGCAAATTTAAAAATGCTCAATGTTATATTTGCAATAAGAAAGGGCACATTGCTCCAGTATGTTGGAATAAAAAATCGGCCCAAAATTCTGGAATGAATAAACCCAATCTGAATAAATTGAATACTATTCAGTGCAACACATTAGAAAACGCACCAAAAATATTGGTAAATGTTAAAATTGAAGATGCAGACACTATAATGGAGGTTGACACTGGTGCAGACGTGTCTGTAGTTTCAAAGAAATTTTTTCTTACAAATCTCAAAAATGTCACTCTAGAGAAATACAGTGGACATTTGAAAAGTTTTTCAGGAAATATGATACCAGTTTTTGGAAAATGCTTGGTAAATGTTAGTTACAAAAACTATCAGGAAAAACTACCCCTAATTGTGACAGGCCAGTTTAATAACCAAACGCCGCTACTGGGCAGAAATTGGATAAGAATTTTAAAAACTGATTGGCCCAATTGCGTTTTTGATATCTGTAATAATATAAATGTAATTTCAAATTTAGAACTGTTTTTAGAAGTATATAAGAGAGTATTTGAAAATAAAGATTTACCAATTCAGGGCATTAAAGGTTCAATATCATTGAGGCCAAATGCTAAGCCCAAATTTTTTAAATTTAGACCAGTACCCTTTTCCATTAAAGAGAAGATAGACAAAGAACTAGACAGACTTGAAAAAAGTCAAATAATTGAAAAGGTTAATGCTAGTGATTGGTCTACGCCTTTAGTAACGGTAATAAAGTCAAATGGAGAACTACGTTTGTGTGGTGATTTTAAAAATACTTTGAATAATTGCATTGAAGATGAGAAATATCCATTACCTACTATAGAAACTATGTTGGGAAATCTAGGAGGAAACAAGATTTTTACCAAATTGGATCTCTCCTCCGCATATCATCAAATTGAAATGGATGAAGCATCAAAAAATCTGCTAGTGGTATCTACCCATAGAGGACTTTACCGATATAATAGATTGCCTTTTGGCATCAGTCCAGCTTCAGCCATTTTCCAGAGGTGTATGGACAGCCTTTTTCATGATGTTCCCAACACGGTGATATACTTAGATTATATTTTCATTGGTTCTAAAGATGAACAAGAACATTACAGAATTTTAAAAATGATCTTCGATAAATTGAAAGAGCTAAATTTCACCCTTAATAAAGAAAAATGCTTATTTTTAAAAAAATACATTTGTTTTCTAGGTCATATTATAAATGAAGATGGTGTTAGACCAGATTCAAAGAAATTGGAAGCATTAGAAAGGTGTAAAAAGCCTTTCGACAAAACATCATTGAAGAGTTTTCTAGGGATGTTGAGCTTCTATTCAAAATACATACCTAATATGTCAACCTTGGCTGGTCCTCTTTATCAACTCCTAAAGAAGGACAATCGTTGGAAATGGTCTAGCCAATGCGAAAAGGCATTTCTGAATTTGAAGTTAACTCTATTAAATTCCCAGGCGCTTATTCACTATTCAATGAAGCTTCCATTAACTTTAACCTGTGATGCATCTGCCTATGGCATAAGTGGGGTCTTGTGTCATATTGTGGAAGGGGAAGAGAAGCCAATCACCTTTGTTTCCAGAACATTGTCAAGTGCAGAAGTCAAATACTCTCAGACTGAGAAAGAAGCACTTGCTATTGTGTTTGCAACTTCCAAACTGAGACAATACTTGTTTGGGAGAAAATTTGTGTTAAAGAGTGATCATAAAGCTTTAACGACTGTTTTTGGAAACAAAAGACTTCTTCCGCCTTTAATTGCAAATCGCTTGCATAGGTGGGCTTTAGAGTTGTCAAATTTCGATTTCGATATTAGATATACAAATAAAGATACCATGCTCTGTGCGGATGCATTTTCAAGACTTCCACTTGAGGAAATAAATTCAAGGGAAGACAACATTGATTTGGTGACACATGATATATCATTTTTAAATGTAACTCCATTGGACCACCTCATTATTGAAGAAGAAACCAATAAAGATCCGGTTTTAAATAAGCTCAAGGAATATCTATTAGAAGACCCTCAATTAGCAAAAAAAGGATGAAACAATGAAACCATTCCTTTCAAAATTGGAAAATTTTTCTGTACTGCAGGGATGCATTTTTGTTGATTCTAGGGCAGTGATTCCAAGAACCTGTCAAGATCAAATGTTGAAGTTACTTCATCAAAGTCATATAGGAATCAATCGCATGAAATCTCTAGCCAGATCTTCGGTTTGGTGGCCAAAAATGGATAGTCAAATTGAAGAGTTTGTGAAGGAATGTTCTCCCTGTATGCATCATCAGACAGCTCCTCCCGCTGAGAACACACCTTGGCCCAGGACTAACCAACCGTGGCAGCGAGTTCATGTTGACCATTTCTATTTCAGAGGTGATTGTTATTTATTAGTAGTAGATGCAAATTCAAATTGGATTGAAGTATTTCCAGTTAGAGGTACTACTTCGCAAGAAAATATTAAGCTTCTACGGGAGTGTTTCGCCAGGTATGGATTACCGCAATGCTTAGTGTCTGACAATGGCCCCCCCCTTCAATTCGATTGAATTTAAGGAGTTCTTACGGAAAAATAATGTATACCACTTAACCTCGCCAGCATATAATCCCTCGTCTAACGGAATTGCTGAAGTTTCGGTAAGAATAATTAAAAAATCTCTGGAAAAGTCTTTGGAAGAATCTCCAAACTCAAATATGGACTGTATTTTACAAAATGTTCTGTTTAATTATAGAAATACGCCTACCTCTTTAGATAAGCCTCCTGTAGAACGTCTCCTAAGTTATGTGCCTAGAACATTTGTAAATTGCTTGAACTCTGAATTTATCCAGAAGACTTTTGGGAGAAATGAGTGTGGAAGGCGACATTTTCAAGTTGGAGATAAAGTGCTGTTTACAAGAGTAATACAAAATAGGCGCAAATGGTTCAAGGCCCAGGTGATACGACGACTAGGTTACAATGTTCATCTAGTAAAGAACCTAAAAGGCACATTTAAAGTGCATGTCAATCAGATGAGGACAGGTTCAGATACCAAATATGCTGAAGATTCTGATTGGACCTTGGACAACGCTGGAGCAGGACCTCACCGACTGGAACAAGACCCTCAAATTTCCACGTCACCTCCACCTAGGAGATCTACCCGACCTCGATGCCCTCCTTGCCGGTTTTCTCCAACTATGAACAATATAAGGAAGGAGGAATGATCTGTGATATATTATTACTCTACTCTGTATTATTGATCATCATCTTGTAAACAACAATATACGTATAATCGAATTGTAAAAAGAATAAAATAATTATAGTAGCTTAAAAATAGTGTATCTTTCATTTATCTATATATATATATATAAAGTGCAATTTCTTACAAAATAATTTTCACCATTTAATATTTAACAATTAATAGAAACGTATCAGGGGGAAACAACAACAATGAGTTTTTATAGGGGAAGAGTGACCTCTGGCGGTCGATTTAACAGAGTATTTTAATCAATGAAATATAATTTTAAATAAAATAATATTTTAATATATATATAGGCATATCCTGACCTGGCTCACATGAGCTTATCTTCTCTCTCTTAAAAAAAAATATTAGAGCTTTAAAATTTCATCCTAATTTGGTCTTTTAGAGCATTTTCTCTAAGTTGTAAAAAATAAATATGCATATCTGAAATAAAACAGATTATTAAAAAAATCAATAACTATAAAAATATATATTTTTTGTTAAATTTCAAAATGAAAAAGCTAATTAACTCAAAAATTCTATCAAAGTTTGACTATTTGTAAATATAACTACAGTTCTCTTTCGTTTAAGCTCATAAAATTCCTTTTATAAAAACAGACGACGTTTTCAATGACTTTTGAAGAGAAACCAGATGAAATAAAAAATAAAATAAAATACCAAATGGAAATTTTATGTCAAACATTTGAATGCAAAAGTTCATCAAGAGAAATTTTAGGAAATGGGCTCATAGCAGACGAAAAATTCACTTAAAAAAAATTATATTTTGACCCCAAATAGCTTTTCATTGATTATTTAATTAATTTTAAATATTCTTTCTGGGCCCTCTTTTTCGATCGCCCATTAGGTTGCGATTTTAAATAAATCATTCTCAACTTGGTAATTAAGCCTTGCTGACTGTAAAAATGTTAAAACATGGAAGTTTATTTCGATTTAACAACAAAAATATTTTTTGATTTTTCTCTGTTGTTGTCTGCTGCTTTTAAAAGGTTTGTTAGAAGGCAATTTAACGATCTTCCCCCATTATAAACTTCAGTACATATTTTTGATAGTATGCAATAAAGGATTTAATTTGGGAAAAAGCTAAGTTTCAAAACACTTTACTGAAATGTTCTGGGAAATTTTCCAACTTTCTTTTTCTAATGTAAAATTTTAATAAAGAGGCCGTTAAACCATTTTATTTTTAGTGCTTAGAATTTCTATTCAAGTATTTTAAAAAGTAAATATTTCGAGGTAAAATTTTCTCTTTTAGAGATGTATTTGATAAATGGGAGTAATTATGTATTACTTTTTTTTCCATAGAAAAAAAATATTAACAGATGTACTTAGTCTAGCCATAAATATTGTTACAAAACCAAATCAGTGATAAAAATTTTAATTTGACCGCGTGAAGTATTCAAAATACAGTAGTTGTTATTTGAATATCTCGTGCACACGTGTTTAGAAAAAAAATCGGAATATATTTGTTTTTTGATAATAGATTGGGGTGTTAAAAAAAACCGTAAAGCTGTAATAGCCTTACAAAAGGTAGACCAATGTCCTTCATCCATTTTTAACCTTTTACAAAAGTTGAATATAACGTGTGTATATATGTATTTTAAAAACGGAAAAATATGTCCAGGGTAGCCTAGTGGACATGGCAACTTCCCGGTAAGCGGAACATTGTGGGTTCTATTCCCATCCCTGGACACTTTTATTTTTCCGTTTATCATTACTCTTCATAATTCACCCTTTCATACCTTATCCAAAAAGGTTAGAAATAGTCAATATTTCACCTTGAAATAAGTTTTGATTTTTCGTTGAAAAGAAACTCATGCGGTGTAACTTCAAGTGTTGTTTTACAATCACAAGCCGCAGTGTATTAAATTATATATGTTTTAAAAAATATTTTTTGTTAATATTATTGACAATCGAAAATTCATCAGGTAAATATTAAAGAATGAATAGAAGTCGGTTGTTGGTTGGTTTAAACCGTTGGTTTCAGACAGCCATGAACCGTGATCGAATCCAGTATTGTACACTTTTATTTTCTATATGTGAAGAACCTATTTATATTATTTCATTGTAAAAATTATTGAAGAATGAGCAGCAAAATATCTTTCTAGTTACATAATTCTATGTTACATTCTTCTTTATAATACACACACACAATATTCGTTAATTCTTTTACAAACAAATAGTTCTATATCTTAAGAAAAAGGCATCTCCTTGTGCAACTGAAAATTGCTGATGGATGGCGCCATCTATTGGAATAAATATCAACTATTCATTGATAATTTTTATTAGTTCTATATAAAAATACTTATATAGTTCTATATATATTTTTTTTTTGTTGACACACATTAAATATGTTATAATACCTTGATAAAGGTTGGCGTTCAGCCAACTGTAATTTTGGTAAAATAAATGATATTTTGATCCAATATATGCCTTTTTAATTAAAGATTTATTTATGGATTGCTCTATTTTCAAAAACAAAGTTCTATATATGTAAATATGTAGATTTGAAAATCCTTTTTCAAAAAATATATTTTGGATGTTTATACACTGTTATGCTATCACCACCGCCGTATCAAGTATACCTTACTTGAGGCTTGAAGAAGAAAATAAAATATTACATATTTACATATGTACAAAAAGATTTGAGCCGGCCAACGGGAAACAACAACAATGAGTTTTATATAGGGAAAGCCGCGACATCTGGTGGTAGAATTAACCGAAGGTGGACATGGAATCTGCCCGGTAAGCGGAACACCGTGGGTTCGATTCCCATTCCTGGACACTTTTATTTTTCCGTTTATCATTACTCTTCACAATTCATCCTTTCATACCTCATCCTTAAGGTTAGAAATAATCGTTATTTCTCCTTGGAATAAAATTTGATTTTTCGTTCAAAAGAAACATTTGCGGGATAATTTTCAAATGTCGTTTTACAATCAAAAGCCGAATTATATTATTATATTGTAGAATAGTTTAATCTATGAAATATAATTTCAAATAAAATAATATTTTTATATAACATATAATAAATATATATTAATCTTATATATATATTATCATTTAAACCATATTATAAATATCCAAAAGCCCCGTTTAGTTATTTGCATTCATTGTTTGGAATTAGACTTCTTCATGAATAGGGGGCCATTGAAGCAATTTTCTTCTTCAGAAAAAAAAAAAGGTTTTCAATACGGGATTCGATCCCGGGGCTGTTGAAATATCGACAGTTTATACCACCAAGTGTTATCTCATAATTGTCAAGCACAAAACACATACAAACATATACACTTTAATTAAAAAGGCATATATTGGATCAAAATATCATTTATTTTACCAATATTTCAGTTGGCTGAACGCCAACCTTTATCAAGGTGTTATAACATTTTAAAGTATTTCAACAACAAACTCAGTGCCACATAACGTCAACAGAATAAAGTTTTAAAAATATTTTGTTATATTCAATGGGAAGAAAAAAATTGAATATAACAAAATATTTTCAAAACTTAATTCTGTTGACGTTATGTGGCGCTGAGTTTGTTGTTGACATACTTTAAAATGTTTTAATACCTTGATAAAGGTTGGCGTTCAGCCAACCGAAATATTGGTAAAATAAATGATATTTTGATCCAATATATGCCTTTTAAATTAAAGATTTATTTATGGATTGCTCTATTTTCAAAACATATACATACCATACATACACACAAATAACAATATAACATATTTTATATTACTATACAAAAGGTATTTATGAATAAGTGAAATGGAAATTGAAACTATACGAAAAAAAATTGAACAACAAATAAAAACAGAAACAACTTTAAATCAATAAGAATTTAAATATTAATAAATTGGTAACTTACTGGAAATATTTATTTGCTTTTTAAATGGAATTTATTGTATTTTTCATCACGTGTGACAAAATGAATTTTATTATTTGAAAAATATTTTCCAGAAAAACTTAAATTAAATAAATATAATTAAATTATAGGACCTGTTTTCATTTTTATAAATTTAATTTTCTTTTTATATTAATAATTAATGAAAGGTAAAAATATTGTAATTGAAACGATATTTTTTTAATATTAGAGTATATAGGTTATTCGTATTTTGTGAAATATTTTAAATGCAAATGTTAAAAATCTACATTCTAATTTTAAAATAGGGATAGAGTGACGCCATAAAAATCTATTTTTCATTTAAATTAATGTTTTTTAATATATAGATGTAATCTTTGATGATAAATTACCTTTTAATATATAGGAATATATCTAAAAGAAATAAAAAAATACATTATTTTTAATTAAAATAACTTCCGCTATTCACAGAAAAGTTGCAGTTATAAATGATCGTCTGAATTTACCGCCATTTTGAATTTATTTTATACTTATGTGAGAGAGTGTTTTCTATAGTTACTATTCTACGATTTCCTGCCATTAATTTCGTTTTTGTCGAATTCAAATAATTAAAAGCTATTTATGATTTATTTATTCTCAATTTATTTAAAAATTCGATTTAGAAATCTCTTTCTGAAGCTTAGTGAAATATTCTAAGATTCCCATTAATCATCATTGTATTTAAAATATAAAGTCGAGTTTTGAATATCTAAATTTAAAATGTGTATTCTCAATATATTCTATATTAAAGGTTAAATTGTTATATAATTTTGAACGTTGATTGGCTGTTCAAAATCACGTGGCTTTTAACAGCCAATAAGAACGCGAATAAAACAGACATAGTTCTCCAAATAAAATTAAGAGAGAGAAAGAGGCGTATATTATAGAAGATAATAATGATTAAACTTTGAGAGAAATGCAAACTTTGAACATTTTAAATTGCAACCTTTTCAACTGTAATTAGAGCGTGAAAAAATAGTAAAAATGTGAAATTGTCCTGGGATAAGGTGGATAAATTAAGAAAAAAGGCATCTCCTTATCGTGAAAATGAAAGTTGTTGATGGCTTGCGCCAACTGTCGGTTGCACGATAAGGAAATATCTTTTTTCCTCATGTAATTACAACGTTTTTATTATATATATTAATCAAAATACGATATCTATACTCGGGATATATTTGCGTCAATATAGAGTTATTCAATGCAAGTATATACAATCACAAATATATATATATAATTACAAAGAAAACAAATCAGGCCGTCTATTGGCCTGAACTCCTAAAGCTAGTAAAAATAACATAAATATACATTCAATAACAAAAAAAAAAAAAATAGACGCACCAAAGAAGGAGTTGTCCGATCTATATGGAAATACGTATACAAAGACGTTTCGAGCTAATATGTAAATGATGAAATTTGGTAACCGATTTATGCAAATCAAGAGCGACAGGGAATCTGAACTACGCATCCAGCATTATTATTCTAGACTCAATATTCGACGCGGCACGAGCTAATTTCCAACATTTTCTTACTATGTCCTGACGACCGTTGCAACCGTGTCTGGAGATGTCCTGGGCAGCGTGTGGATCCTGGCCTTACTTTAGAACACCACACAGGTCCACAACAGGGCGTTATGGTCTGGGGTGACATTTCATTTGATACCAGGACCCCATTGGTAGTCATTCCTGGCACCCTGACAGCACAACGGTACGTAGATGACATTCTACGGCCTGTTTTGTTGCCGTTTCTCTCACATCACCCCGGGCTTACTTTTCAACAAGATAATGCCCGGCCACACACGGCACGTGTTACTATGGATTGTCTTCAATTTTGCCGAACTCTTCCATGGCTAACAAGGTCACCTGATCTCTCACCCATAGAACATATACAGTTATCAGCGTCATAATCAAGCAAATATTCTTAATCAATTCTGTCACCGTTTGCTTTGTGAATGGAATAAATACCCAAATATGGCCATTTCTCATAACCATCGGTGGTTCAGTGGTAGAATGCTCGCCTGCCACGCGGGCGGCCCGGGTTCGATTCCCGGCCGATGCATTTTTTTACAATTTTTAAAACTAATTTATATATTATACAAGAATGACATCCACGGCGCCAATTTATAATTGTAACGAATAGTATTTGAATAAAATCATTTAATCGGGTAAAACCCGGGCGTTGCCCGGGTCATTCGGCTAGTAGAACACATCTGGGACTTGATGGGAAGGTGATTGCAACCATCCCGGAATGTTGACAATTTATCCTGACAGTTGAAAACAATCTGACAAGACACCCCACAGCACACCATCCGTCTATCAGTCCATGACACGCCGGGTGACATCCAGACCAGTCCAACGACATATTGACTTTCTCTATTTGTGACGATCAAACTCTGGAATAAAACAATTAATTGTTCTGAAATTTAAATCATTTTCCCTTGTGGCGGCCACACTTTGCTTCAGCGAACGCGAACTGGGACAAAGTTTCTGGTGTTCCCGCCCGGGATCGAACAAGGCACCCTACCAAGAGTTCCCTCTACGACTACATAGGATCTTTAAGGATCCTACTGGAGGGGGAGTAGTGTGGCGACCACACTTTGCTTTACCCTCTATACATGTTCTTCACATACACCGATTTTTGTCCCAATCTGACAACTCCATCTTGATGATTTGATTTTATTTTTGTTAAACAGGTTAACTTATTCTTCTGAATTTGTTAAAGTTGGTTTAATGGCATATTCTCCGATATGAAGAAGATTCAACTTCTACGCAGAATATATAATAGTTCCAGTTCCAAATGCCATTATTCCAGGTGCCACCGCTCAAAAAGAGCAACCTAGATCATCATATTTACAATATACTGTGGGGGATGTACAGGGTTTGTTCATTTACAATTATAATTTATATTGATGTCGTTGGGTCCTCAGGTCCTTGGGGATATTGTTCTTGAGAAGGTTTTGTCTGGCTTGTTTAAGTATATAATAAATACCTGTTCATATATGCACACATATTTTATAAAATGCAGACGCGTTTTTATCACTAATAAATTTCATCCTCTTATCATTTTTACAAATAAAATCATATCTCTATTATTTTTCAAATTCATTATAAAATATTTCCACACGTATTTTTCAAATTTAAAAAGAATATTATTAAGAAAACATACAGGGTGATCCAAAAGTCCCGCACTATTTTAAAAATTAATAACTCCGCGAATATTTGAGCTAGAGCAATGCGGTAAACACCATTGTATTCAGGATGCAATGGGATTTTTTATGGCAAATAATGAAAAATTCGAAATTGATTTTAGTTACAATTTTATTCGCCAGATGGCGCTCTACCAGAATCAGAGATTCAGCGGCCAAATTGTTTGATAAATTGAAAAATATAACTGATCGACACGTATTTTTCCTTTTTGAATACCAGGAAAGAACCCTAATAATATCAAATAACTAATTAATAAAACACCACTTCGCCAAAAGTATGAAGAATTGGTTAACGATTTTCAAATACAATCAGAGATATGTAAAATAGGTAAATGCAAATTAAACATGTAGCAAAAATATTTATATTTAATATGAGGTTTTGTGAAATAGATTGAATGTTTTAAAAACACTGCTGATATCAATACACGAATTTTTGAAATGTTAATATAGTACCAAAAATTATGATGGCACTATTAATAGGATTTCTTGCTATAAGAAATGTGTAGTTTCTTGACTGATTGGCGACCCTTGACTATTTAACGGGTATCCCCTCAAATAAAAATAATTTTTAAATCGACCTTTTGCGTTGAAAAACGTGGTAGTAAAATCATTTTGTATTATTATTTTTTCACAAAATTTCTAAAGTTATTGGTGTACAGAAAATATTTCTTATGCTATTTCTTCTAATGAGCGAAAAGCGAAAGCTAAACATAAGGGGAAAAATTGTGTGTACCAGTGTCATTCGAGAAGTTATAACACTCTGGTTTGCACGACATAATATGTGAGCAAATGACAATCAAAATATTACTGTTCACAAAAAAAAAAGAGTCAAGATGTGAGGACAGCATTTATTATCCCAATATCCCAACACAAAGAGCTGCAAAATATAACACATGAGGTACCTGCCTTCTCTCTTGTATTAGGTCACAATCCTTGCTCAATGTGGCACCCTTCATTCTCAAATACCGCCTGCAGACGATAAATGACAGAATGGACAGCATTAAATAACATATCTGTTGAAATTGATAAAACGTGCCATCTGATAGAAGCCTTCAACATGGCCTATGTGGTAGGCCAGCATCGATAAACACGCGACTTAATGTACCCCCATAACCAAAAATCGCAAGGCGTCAAGTCTGGTGATCTTGGAGGCCACTGGTATATAATGTGGCGACTTATCACACGATTTTCACAGAACGTATCCTTCAGCAATTGTTTGGCACCTCGGGAGATATGAGGAGGTCCTCCATCTTTCATGAATGTTATTTCGCTTAGTGCTTTTGCCCTGCAATATGGGAATACCCTTTTCTCTCAAAAGTTGAACATAACGTTATTCAGTTACAAAAACGGTTTTAAAAGTTCTTCCATTGATTTTTCAAAGAAAAATGGCCCAATAATAAAAGAAGTGAACCCACACAAAACTGTAACTCTAGGCTGGTAAAGTGGCACTTCTGTAAAAATCCTAGGGTTTTCTGTTGCCCAAATGCGGCTGTTTTGAATGTTAAATTCTCCGTTTAGAGAAAAGTGAGCATCATCTGTCCACAGAACATTTGACAGCCAGTTTTCATCAATATCAATTTGCCGGAAAACCCATGCATCGAATTCTTGACGCATCTCAAAATCGCCAACTTTCAGCTCGTGAAATCTTTGAATTTTGTATGGGTACACACAATAGAGACATTAAGTGAAGTGTCTTCGGATATCACAATCATACTCGGCGAATTTAACGCCAAAAGTTCAATTTGGGGATCACCTGTCCAGGATAACAAAGGTCAGCAGGTTGAGCACATGCTAACCGACCTCGACCTTACACCGTTAAATAACGGAGAGAACACCTATCTAAGTCCACAGGCACAGAATCCGCAATAGACATCACAGCGATAAATTACAACATCGCACCCACAACACAATGGAAAATCCTGGGAGGTGCAATCAGTGACCACAGACCAATTTTAACAACCCTAAACTTTAAAATTGAGAATGTCCATTAGAATAAAAGAACATGGAACTTTAGGAAAGCCGACTTGAAAAAAAATCACAGAAAAGCTTGAAGAACTGTGCAACGAAAAATTGAATTACAGAACGCTTGACAAAAACTTGGAAAAATTCTCTTCGAACATTTCAAAAGCTGCAAAAGCATCGATACCTAGAGAGCCCTTTTCTGAGAATGAGGTGAAACTGACGGCTTTCGAGTTCGGAAAAAGGAAATCTCCTGGTCCCGAATGGATCGATAACACGGTCGTGAAGGCCTTGGTAAGGAGGCACCCATCGCTTCTTTCCAGGTTATTCAATAAGTGCCTGGACACTGGTACATTTCCTGAGGCATGGAAGGTTGCCCGAGGAGTGCTTCTCGAAAAGTCTGGTAGAAAGGGTAATTCTCCTAATGATTATCGTATGCTTTCTTTACTAGTGTGTCTAGGTATGGTCCTGGATAGCCTACTAGCTCAGCGACTGAAGCACTGGCTAGAGAGTAATGAGCTCCTTTCCTCTTTCCAACATGGTTTTAGGGAAGGGAAGTCCACAACCACAGCTCTGAACGAAGTGTTAGAGGGAGTTGAGATGGGCTTAAATAAGGATGCTTGGGTTCTTTTCGTGGCCCTGGACATTGATGGCGCGTTCAACTCCATGAGCTGGAACAAGCTGATGAGAAATTTGATGGACATGGGTTGTCCTGATAATTTGTGCAGCTTGGTTCGTGACTTCCTGAGGGATAGACGGATTAGCCTCAGTTTTGGTGGGCGGAAGTTGGAAAGAAACTGTGCTAGGGGTTGCCCCCAGGGCTCTTGCTGCGGACCTATTCTGTGGAATATCCTGGTAAACACCGTTTTCCAGGAGGAGCTCCCTGAGGGAGCCAGGCTGGTTCTCTATGCTGACGACCAGTTCCTCATCATTGAGGCTGCTTCGAGAGCGAAGGCTGAGAAGTGTGTTGAAACTACTCTCCAAATTCTCTCGATCTGGGCCCATGACTCTGGCCTTAAGTTCAATGTCTCCAAAACTAAAGCCCTTAGCCTTAAGCCTAGGGAGATAAGAACTAAAAGGAAAGGGATCAAAAGGGAACACAAGCCGGCTATCCGGATGGAAGGACGGAGGGTAGCGTTGGTCAATAGGATGACCATCCTGGGGGTGGTCATTGATGACAAGATGGGTTGGCAATACCAGGCGGAGGAGATGGTGGCGAGAGGCAGGGAGGCGTTGTGCAGGCCTGTCCTGGTTGGCTCTCAACAGGGGGGGGGGGGAGAAGGAGGGTACTATTTTTAGGAACCTCTGCCTCTCCTGTGTCGAGCCAATCTTGCTATATGCTTCCGGGGCTTGGTGGCGCCGAAACAGGGATCAGAAGGTGGCAACAACTCTAGAGAGAGTGCAGAGGACAGCGGCACTCAGAATCACAGGGAATATCGCACTATCAGCAGTGAGGCCTTATTGGTCCTCGCTGGGCTTATTCCCCTGGGATTGAAACTAGAGGAGGAGACCATCAGACAAGATCTGGGAGAACAGGGAAGATGCCCTGGGACTTGAAGCGGGGGCCCTGGAATCGAAGAGGGATCCAAGGAAGCCTCCGCAGTGGTTGCCAAAGTGGAATTGGAGTCCTGGAGGGCCGACAGGGATTTGCACGGAGGTTTTCACTGATAGTAGTAAGTCTGGAACCAATACTGGAGCTGGGGTAGTGATATTCACTAATGGAGAGGTGATCTTCCAAGAAAGCTTAACACTCAGAGTGGACGAATTGGTCTTTTCAGCCGAGCTGGTTGCGATCAGGGTAGCCCTCAGAGTGTGTGTCGAGAAGAACTTCAGCCCGGACCGCCTCTATTCAGATTGTATGTCGGCCCTCGTCGCCATAAATCTGGAGAAAGGGCAACTCGCGCATCAAATAATCCAGGAGCTGGAGATGATGACGCGGGCTCCGGAGCTCCCTTGGTTTAGGAGACACAGCCTCATCGAAGGTAATGAGTTCGCAGACAGGATCGCTATGGCAGGATGCTTAAGAGGTAGATCACTGAGGACCCCAGTGGCCAAGAAATAAGTTTATAGGAGGATCAGGGGGCACGTCCAGGACTCATGGTTGGACAGATGGAGGAACAGTGTGAAGGGGAGAGAGGCATTCAATGGGGTAACAACACCCAAGTACCTCTGTAAGGTAATGTCCCGCAAACTCATTGAGATAGTTCGGGTCATGGGCTCTTCCCCAAGTCTCCACAGATTTAAAATTAAGAGAAACCCTGATTGCATCTATGGAGAAAGGGATGTGAATGCACGCCACTACGTCTTGGATTGTCCAAGAGTAGTGGCTGTGCAGGAAGAGAGAAGGAGGGCGAGGGGCGCGATCGAGAGTAAGCTGCTGAGAAATCACAGCAAGCTTCTTGAGAAAGCCCACGACGTGGCAGCTGAGCTTTTCCTCAGCTGTGAGTGAACAGAGTCGACTGGGGGCTGCCTCTCCGCGGTCCCTGCTGGACACAGTAGATAGTTTCCTATTTTGCTGTGATTAAAGGCCACTGGTATAGAAATCCTTCCAGACACGTTGTCTGGGAGGTGGTGTTTCCAGGTACAATGTCCAAGCACTAGCTAGGATACCGTTACTTGGCTTATGAGTTGAACAGAATAGCATCGAAGGGCATGCTTCGCATGCCGGCTTGTGGACCGAATGGTCTGGGTGGCCATCTGCTTCTAGGGTGTACCAACTGTGCTTAGGTGGGATCCTCCAGTTCTTGTTTATTTTGGATACTGTTTCTATTTCTTTAAAAGTAAGTTTATTTTTCTGTAGCAAGGGTTCTTTTGTGCCTTTTTTCGCTAGCGCATCAGCAGCTTCATTGCCTTCAATGCTAACATGTAAGGGTATCCATTGAAGGTGAATTTTAGAGGTATTGAGAATTTTTGGAGATAACCAATTATGTTCCTGCTTACTTTGTCTCTAAGTTCCCCTGTGTGACTCAAGTGTTGTATGGCACTTCTACTATCAGTAAGAATCCATATATCGTGATGTTTAATGTTTCTGATGGATTTTAAGACTTCATAGATGGCTATAAGTTCTGATCTGAAGACTGAGCAAAATTCTGGGTTTCTTCTGTTTATTTTCTCAATGCCATTTGTGGTTTTAATGAGAGAGCCACTGCCAGTGTTTCCCAACTCGTCTCTGTTACCATCGGTATAGATAGTTATTGCATTTTTAGGAATTTTATTAATTATTTCTAATGATAATTGTTTTAAGTATTTTGGATTTTGGTATTGTCTGTTGTGGGTTCATTTAAAGTGGCATTAAAAATAACATTTTGTTAGTGGTTCGCATGGATATATTTTTTCAGCTAAATAATATTTTTCCACTTTATATTTTAAAAATCCATTTCTTTTGGCCAGGTGGAGAGGGCCTTCTTTTTTGAGTCTTATATTGGGCTCCCAATTAAGTATGTAATTGAAAGTTCTGTGTTTGTTTTCATAACTCTTGATTTTGTTTATATATTTTGGCAGATTGTAGCTTATTCTATTCTTTAAGGGCATAATGTCTGCCTCGTAAAGTACAAGATCGTTAGTGCAGGTATTTCGAAGACCTGTAATAATTCTAGCTGCATTTAGTTGTATCCTTTCCAGTGTTTTTAGATTTGTTTCAGATGCTGTACCATAGATTTGATATCCATTTTCCAAGATAGGTTTCATTAGAGATGTGTAAGTTAATTTTAGTGTTGTTGCTTCAGCTCCCCACTCTTCCTGAAATATATTTCAAGATTTTTAGTCGGTCTCTTCATTTTCTAACAACTCCTTCAATATGCTTACTGGAGTTAATTTCTGGATCCAGGGTGTAGCCGAGATATTTAGGATGTTTATTATATTGCAATTGTTGTTCTTTCAGAATAATATTTGGTCTTATTTTGTATAGTTTCTTATCGGTAGTAAAAGACAGGTTTCAGATTTTTGGGGGTTAAATTCTAATTTATGTTTATCAGCAAATTTTTCTGGGTGGAGAAGAGTCTTGTTCAAATCTCTTTCAGTTTTTTTTTTCCAGTTAGTGTTGCTGCTCCATAGAATAATGTCATCAGCGAAAAGTCCAATATTGGTTTTATGTGAAAATATTTCTTCTATGCCTGCAATAAATAGGGTGAAGAGAGTTGGGCTAAGGACTAATCATTGTGGTAATCCTTGGTACAATTTGAAGGTTTTAGATAGAGTGCCATTATATTTGACCCTGATTTATATATTTTTAAGAGAATCATTTATCCAAGGGTCATAGGTTTCCATCAATTTTGAAATGTTTGTATAATTTTGTAATTAACTTGTTTTTCCATACCTTATCAAAAGCTTGTGTAAGGTCTAAAAAGCAGCTATGGTGTGGTTAGTTGGTTTTTTGTTTTGTGCATCTTTTACCTTTTGTGTGAAAAATAAGAGTTGGTCTATTGTCCCATGTCCTTTCCTAAATCCATATTGTTCTTCTGGTAAGAGATTTCTTGTGTCGGGGTGGTAGGTGAGTCGTCTGAGTATAATTTTTTCCATTAATTTGCAGCAAATATTTGTTAGGGAGATAGGTCGGTAGTTTTTTCGGTCATCAGCAGATTTGTCAAGTTTTTTAATGGGAATTATTGTTGCATTTTTACAGTCTTGAGGCAATTTTCCAGTTTTCCAGGAGTTATTGAAAATATTAAGAAGTCTTTCTTTGCCAATTTTGCCCAAGTTTGATATCATTCGGCCATGGATTCCATCTGGCCCAGGGGTCTTGTTCAGGTCAGTGTTTTCTAATGCATAAGCTAGCTCTTTCATATTGATTTTTTTCATGGAAAATATTATGAGTGCTGGTGACATTTTTACAGTCATGAATAATCTTTCGGGCCTTTTTTCAACCTTGATTTTACTACTTATTTGATATGAATTACCTAAATGATTGGCAGCAATTTTGTCATTAGTTGCTGGTGTACCATCTGTATTCTTAATCATATTTGTGTTTTCGGTTTGTGGCTGGACTCTGTCAATTTGTTTTGCCAAATTCCAAAGTTTTGTATTTGGGTTTCTTGGGTTCAGGTTTTCACAAGTTTGTTTCCATTTTTCCCTTTTCACATTTACGTATGATCTTTTTTTTATTTTTGCAATCACAATGTTCAGTTCAGTTCTACATTTTTTTTTTTTTTTGGTTTTGGGTGCACTTTTTTGTAGTTCATTTCTTTTAGTTATAAGTGTTTGAATATTTTTTTTGCCTGATGTGTATAATTTGGAATCCATTTCTTAATATTACCTCTTGGTATTGAAACTTTGGCTGCTTTAATAATGGTGTTTTCGAAAGATATCATATTAGCCTTTTTGAAGTTCCAGAAATTTTCTTAATTGAGCTAGTTTTGGCCTTGGTGCTAATTTCTATCAAATTAGGCAAATGATCACTTCCAAAACTTTTTAATATTTGCTATTTGCATTTGTGGAAAATGTCAGGATAGTAAAAACTTATATCAAGGGCTTGTGCAGTATTATAGCTTGTAGGAATGATGGGTAGGATTCCCATCATTTAAGCACATTAAGGCATTGTCGTCAAATATGTTTGATTGTATTTTGCCTCTTGGGTTTTGGCGTAGAACATCCCCATAGTTGATGTTTGGCATTAAGGTCACCTACAATAATAGTGTTGTCTGTAAGAAATTGAGCCATTGTTCCATCGTCAATAAATGTATTGTTTGGAGGGTGATACATATTGTATATGTTGATGGCTTTGTTTTGATTGAGGTAGACTTTCATACCTTGGGCTTCGAGGTCAGATGTGTTAGGAATATTAACGGCTATATCCTCATAGTACAAATTCTTGATTAAAAATTCTAGGCCACGCCCTTTAACAGCATATACAGATGGATCTTCAGACCTTACCCTGAGTAATGGAGGGGCCGGAATTAACATAATACTGCAAGATGGAACGCACATCAAAATCAAAGAAGGAGCAGGACAGATTTCGTCAAACATTAATTGTGAACTGACAGCTATCTGGAAAGCCCTTGATGTATGCCTTAACCAACCATCCCTGCATCAAGTAGAAGGAATTTTAATATACAGCGACTCCATATCCGCTCTAGAAGCTAATCAGAAGGGCAATACTAAAATCACACAGAAAATACACTCGTTACTCACCCAACTGGAACCATTGGAGAATAACTGCATTCTACAATGGATCCCTGCCCATGCTGGGATCAGGGGTAATGAAATGGCATTCGAATTGGCAAAGGAAGCCAGAAAGTTGAGCCAAAGGAAAGAACAAATGTCATTATTTGACGCTGATTCTTTGTCAAAATACAAGATAATTAAACAAAAAAATAAGAAAATATCAAAATGTGAAATAAACTCAGAGAGAAAAATGACAAAAACTATAACAAGACTTAGAACAAAACACTATAAAGGAATGACAATACATCCAGATGGCACAAGAACCTATAGGGCATGCAACAATTGTCCTGGTGTGGAACTTACACCTACCCACATATTCTCATAGCCAGCAATGGCCGCAGCCTTGCAGAAATTTGACATAGACCCTGAGCAGCAGCTTTACACACCCAAGATAGTGGACATTGCTGCTGCTGTGATGGAGATGCATGGATACATCTGAGGCTCTTTATTGGACACGACAACAACAACGGCATTCCAGAGTAAAATAAATTATCAGAGATAGATACATATTTTTCAAATGAATTAAAATAAATATAATCGATACTGAGTGAGAGTTGAATTAAAAATATTAGAAATTTATTATCTTCGGAAACAAACCGTATCTAAAATATCAATTTTCTTTTTGCTACATGTTTTAATTTGCATTTACCTATTTTACATATCTCTGATTGTATTTGAAAATCGTTAACCAATTCTTCATATTTTTGGCGAAGTGGTGTTTTATTAATTTGTTATTTGATATTATTAGGGTTCTTTCCTGGTATTTAAAAAGGAAAAATACGTGTCGATCAGTTATATTTTTCAATTTATCAAACAATTTGGCCGCTGAATCTCTGATTCTGGTAGAGCGCCATCTGGCGAATAAAATTGTAACTAAAATCAATTTCGAATTTTTCATTATTTGCCATAAAAAATCCCATTGCATCCTGAACACAATGGTGTTTACCGCATTGCTCTAGCGCAAATATTCGCGGAGTTATTAATTTTTAAAATAGTGCGGGACTTTTGGATCACCCTGTATTTTACATTACGATAAAAATATAATTTTTTTTTTCTGAAAAATATATATTAAAGATAAACAAAATATACATCTATATTAAAATAATAATAATAATAAAAAGAAAATATATCAAAATAAGAAAAAGTGTAATATGAAAATATTAATAAAATTTATATATCGCAAAATTTAATCTATTTTAGAAAAATTATTTTTCCAAACGATATTTTAAAAAATTCCAAACGATTTTTTTTAAAACTACGTGTCATGTAGATAATTGCTAAAGATAATTGAAGTGTAGATGCAATAGTGTTCAAAATTGATGGATACCCATTTTTTCTACAACTGTAATTATATAATGCATGCGTTTTTCAAATACAGTCGATTACTAAACAAAGTGGGAGGTCTTTTAAATAATTAATGTTAAAAAAATGATGCAAGGCGTATACACTAATCTATTTTAAAATCGACACAATGTCCCTAACACGTTTAATTACCATCAAAGAGAATTGGTATTTAGACTTTAAGAAAAGTCAGGAAATTATATGCTTCGTGAGTTAGAAAATTAGATTTTCTAAGACTGGTCAAAAACGATTAATTATAATTCATAGATAAAATTCGAAAAATGACTTATTTCTCTACATTCTATTAATTATTTTGGTTTGATTACTTTAGAGAAGAGAGAGAGAAATGGATTAATGTAATATTTAGACATAAATTACCTTTGGGATTACTTTTACATTTTTATACATAAATGGTAATTAGATCATTTTGTTAATGTTTCGCTAGATTAAATGGAGTTTTTTTTATCAAAGTTTTATTTGAAAGTCATTATAACTTGTAATAAGATATCTTTTTAACAATTTTGATATCTATATAAATATCAATATTGGTTTCTTGAATAATAATTATGATGAATACCATGTCTAGACTACGGATATACCATATTGAAAACATCGGTCTGATCACTGAAAAAGTTGAGACACACTCAATTCTCTTTAATTAAAAAGGCATATATTGGATCAAAATATCATTTATTTTACCAATATTTCAGTTGGCTGAACGCCAAACTTTATCAAGGTGTTATAACATTTAAAGACACACTTTAAATGTTATAACACCTTGATAAAGGTTGGCATTTAGCCAACTGAAATATTGGTAAAATAAATGATATTTTGATCCAATATATGCCTTTTTAATTGAGGATTTATCTATGGATTTCTCTATTTTCAAAACTCAATTCTCTAATTCACCTAAATAAAGGTATCACATCAACAATCCAGAAATGGTACTATCAGTAAAAAGAGGCTAAACATGACATTCATACGTTAGCTACCAACACTACATGTAACCTTACATGTGAATTGATATAATATATGACACACTATGGAATTACAATCTTGGAAAAACTTGATTGAGAAGACATACTCTAATCTTAAGACTCATTCACCTAAAAAAGGCATCACATTGTCAGAAACTCAGCAATGGCACTATCAGCAACCAACATCACATTGGTGTGCTATCTACCAGCACTACATGAAACCTTACATGTAAAGTCACAAATACTATGGCACACTCTGGAACGACAATCTTGGAAGTATTATATGAGAAGACACACTCTAATCTTAAGACTCATTCATCAAATAAAGACATCACACTGTCAGAAACTCAGTAATGGCACCATCAGCAACCTCAGCATCACATTGATGAGTTAGCTACCAGCACTACATATAACCTTACATGTGAATTGACAAATACTATGACACACTATGGAATGACAATCTTGGAAAAACTTGATTGAGAAGAAAAACTCTAATCTTAAGACTTATTCACCTAAAAAAAGGGATCACATTGTCAGAAACTCAGCAATGGCACCATCAGCAACCAACACAGTACTAACAAACACTATGACACACTATGGAACGACCATCTTGGAAGTATTATAAGAAGAGACACTCTAATCTTGAAACTCATTCACATAAATACATGTCTCACATTATCAGCAACGTCAGCATTAATGCCTTAGTTACCAGTACTACATGTAACCTTACATGTGAAGTGACAAATACTATGGCACACTATGGAACGACAATCTTGGAAGTATTATAAGAAGAGACACATTCTAATCTTAAAACTCATTCACCTAAATACATGTTTCACATTATCAGAAACGTCAGCATTGAAGCCTTAGCTACCAGCACTACATGTAACCTTACATGTGAACCTTTCCAGAAATTCTCCCCAATTCCAACCAATCAGAAACGAGGGAATTAAAACAACCAGTAGATGGATCAAGGCAGTAATGTCCTGCCAAGGTTGCGTGCACGCACCCATAGATTTATCGTTCAACTCAACCAACCTAAATGGCCCTCAACTTTCTTTCTTTCAAGACTTCTAACTAATTATTAACAACCAGCCCAATCCATTGTTGGCGATTTAATATTTCATTTTTTGTTGTTTACTTCAATTTTATTTCTCTTTCTTTAAAGCTCTCTATCTATTTGTTCAACTGTTGGTTAGGTTTATACAGAGTCTCGGAACAGTTCTCGTATGTATTAGAATAAATATTCGAATACAATTTTTCCAATTACACTCAAGGACAAAACTTAAGAAAGTTGTAGCTTCCAGCAAGTATATCGGGATTCAGACAATAATTCTGTAAGATATTACAGTGATCTTTATTGAAGACACACGAGATAACCAATATACACTCATGGACAAAACTTGAGGAAGTTGTACCTTTTAGCATGTATCACGGTATTCAGACAATAACTCTGAAAGATATTACAGTAACCTTTATTGAAGACACACGAGATAACCAATATACACTCATGGACAAAACTTGAGGAAGTTGTACCTTTTAGCATGTATATCGGTATTCAGACAATAACTCTGAAGGATATTACAGTGACCTTTATTGAAGACACACGAGATAACCAAGTATGAACTAAATTTTCTCTGTCTCTTGAAAAAAAAAAAAAAAAAGACAACCGACGACATCAAAGGCTTTCCGCTTCCTTAATTTTTGTTCATGAGGGTAGTTTTGAAAACAAAAAAAAATACTATTTTTCAAGGCATATTGTCTGACATAAACTCATTCTGGAAAACAAAAAAAGTAGAAATGAAGCAATGATAGAAATATGTTATTAGCTCTATGCATCTTGATGGATCTGGTACTACAAGTAGACATATCTCTCGTAGTTAAAATTTGTAATACACTCACTATAAAACTTATGGAAGTGGAAAGTCTTTGATGTAGCCGTTCGTCTATTTGTTGAAGTAGACAGTGTCGATTTTGTTCACACTTGGTTATCTCCTGTGTCTTCAAAAAAGGTCATTGCAATATCTTTCAGAGAAAAAAATTTAAAACCGAAACAAATCTTCCATCAACTAAGCCTGAATGACGAAAAGTGGGGAAAATAAGAAAAATAAACCCATCTTGAATATTAAACAAGCCAGAAAAAAAACTCTTCAAGAACAAGATCACCAAAGAACCTGAGAACCCAAAGACACTAATATAAAATATAATTTGAAAAATAGTACAAATGTGATATTGTACTGGGATAAGGTGCATTAATTAAGAAAAAGACATCTCCTCTTGTGCAACTGAGAGTTGCTGATGGCTTGCGCCATCTATTGGAATAAATATCAACTATTCTCGTTGATTTTTAATTATTCCAGAATTGACCAAATACCCATTCTTGATTAATCAAGAAAAGCTAACCACGGACGCGTTTTGGGCTGTTGGCCCTCATCAGCGTGGTGCAAGCTGTACCTCAACGACCAAAATATTGGTCATTCAGGCATTCTGAAAAATCATGAAACGGGTAGTTAAGGCCAGAATTGCGTGAGAACGCGACAGAATATGACACAATTCTGGCCTTAACTATCCCGTTTCATGATTTTTCAGGATGCCTGAATGACCAATTATTTGGGCGTTGAGATACAGCATGCAGGCATTCTGAAAAATCATGAAACGGGTAGTTAAGGCCAGAATTGCGTGAGAACGCGACAGAATATGACACAATTCTGGCCTTAACTATCCCGTTTCATGATTTGTCAGGATGCCTGAATGACCAATTATTTGGTCGTTGAGATACAGCATGCAGGCATTCTGAAAAATCATGAAACGGGTAGTTAAGGCCAGAATTGCGTGAGAACGCGACAGAATATGACACAATTCTGGCCTTAACTAACCGTTTCATGATTTTTCAGGATGCCTGAATGACCAATTATTTGGGCGTTGAGATACAGCATGCACTACGCTGATGAGGGCCAACAGCCCGAAACGCGTCCGTGGTTAGCTTTTCTTGATTAATCAAGAATGGGTATTTGGCCAATTCTGGAATAATTAAAAATCAACAAGAATAGTTGATATTTATTCCGATTGATGGCGCAAGCCATCAGCAACTCTCAGTTGCACGATAAGGAGATGCCTTTTTCATAAAATATAATTGTAAATGAACCCTTGTATTAAGATGCATTAGCGTGCCATCTGTTATGATAATTCGGAACTATTATAGACGTGTATGATTCTTTTAAGAATTAAACCATTTTCTACTGCCCTTACTGCAATGAAAAATTAATTTTTAATGCAGTAAGGACTGTAAGTAGCTGGAGTACCCACTCTTCTTCATCGCTAGACAACAGAAAATAAACAATGTTGTAGATCTATATCAATTTGTAAATAGCAGAAATAATTATCATAGTTTAACTATTTTTGTAAATATATTTATGATTATCTTTCAAACCTGAAAGGTTCAGGTTCCTAATATATATTATTGTTTCTCTTTTTTATTTTTGATTACTTTTTCTTGTATAATATGTTTATAACTGTTTCTGTTTTAAAAAAAATGTAAATCGACGCAATTATCCCTAGCCGGGATATCGCGTTTTGTGTGTTGAAATAAATAAAATGCAGTAAGGGCAGTAGAAAATTGTTTAATTTTTAAAAGAATCATACGCGTTTATATTAGTTTCGAAATGAACTCTTGTATATAATGATCTAGGTTCCTCTTTTAAGCGGCACTTAAGGAAGTTATTTTGGAACGGTTTTACAGAATTACGGATAATGATGTTGGTGTAAAGTTGGGGTGGTGTAAGCCACTATTTCACACACTCATAGCTAAAATAAGAATCTATTTTAAAACATGTGTTTACTAGGTGATTTCACACACCAGCCATTATCCTTAATGTATTGCCTGCCATTACATGTTATCCCTTTGTCAACAGCTAAATGGGGAGTTGTTTGCCTTCTTCCTTCATGATATTTTCTCTCGTTTTATACTTTGATTTGTTATTATCCCTAGTACACGTGGTACAGGCCATGATAATCATGGTGGGTAGTTAGCGATTGCTTTTACTGTAAGTGCACCACATATCTACATATGTAGAAAACAGTTCAATATTTGTACTTATAAATATTTAATAAATTAAAATCCTCTGGAGTAACTTGATAAAGAAAGAAAAATCAAAGATAAGGAGGATAAGTTTCTTTTATGAACAAATGATCAAGCTTTCGGGCACAAATTTGTATATATATAGACGAATCTTGATTTTGTATAATTTTATTCCTGTAGAAGGGCGACTTTGTGCCCGAAAGCTTGATCATTTGTTCATAAAAGAAACTTATCCTCCTTATCTTTGATTTTTCTTTCTTTATCAACTTATAAATATGCCAGAGCTCCGTTTGGTTACTTGCACTCGCTGGTGGGTTGCACCTTTGCAAGAATCAGGGGCCATTGGAGCATTTCTTTTAATTAGAAAAAAGTTCCCAATGCGGGATTCGATCCCGGGTCATAGCCGTCAAAAACCAATGGTTTAGATCATCCTTCCACCGACCCCCGAATATTTTCTAATATATATATATACTCATTGATAAAACTTTTATGTCGCCAGTCGTTTGTCCATTTGAAGGAGACAGAGGTAGATTCGTTCATACTTGGTTATCTCGTGTGTCTTCAATAAAGGTCAGTGTGTATCAAAAATATTTCAGAGTTATTGTCTGAATATCGATATACATACTAAAAGGTACAACTTCCTTAAGTTTTGTCCATGAGTGTATCTTTCAGAGTTATTGTCTGAATCCCGATATACATGGTAAAAGGTACAACTTCCTTAAGTTTTGTACATGAGTGTATCTTTCAGAGTTATTGTCTGAATCCCGATATACATGGTAAAAGGTACAACTTCCTTAAGTTTTGTACATGAGTGTATCTTTCAGAGTTATTGTCTGAATCCCGATATACATGCTAAAAGGTACAACTTCCTTAAGTTTTGTCCATGAGTGTATCTTTCAGAGTTATTGTCTGAATCCCGATACACATGGTAAAAGGTACAACTTCCTTAAGTTTTGTGCATGAGTGTATCTTTCAGAGTTATTGTCTGAATCCCGATATACATGGTAAAAGGTACAACTTCCTTAAGTTTTGTGCATGACTGTATCATTCAGATTTATTGTTTGAATACTGTTATACATGGTAAAAGGTACAACTTCCTTAAGTTTTATCTATGAGTGTACATGCGGCATTTATAGAGAAAATTAAACTTTACGTGACATTTGATGAGAAATTCTTTTGAAGAGTTTTTACTATGGATATTAAAGGGTCACAAAAGAAAGTATAACAAAAATAACATCTTCAATAACCTAGATTGAGAACGTAAAATAACACAGAACAAACCAAGAGAGGCTGGCAGAAGATTGCGGAAGTTGGCGACCATTTATAACCGCCAAACCAAGCTGTTATTTGACTTTATCCACTTTGTAAAATGAATTCTATATCCACCATGAAATCTTGTTTCCAGAGAAGGTTTGATATCAGAAAAAGTCAAAATCTTGTTCAGAAAATGCTTCCAATATAAACGGACGCAATAACAGTTAAATCGATAGATTTAAAAATTCACCTAAAGAGGATATATCTATATATATAAAAATGAATGTTTGTATGTTTGTCTGTTGGTCTGTATGCACGGTATACAAATTCGCAGTAGTTCACTAATTCAAACCAAAATTTCCATACATAGGTAAAAATTAACGGGGATGACGATAGGCTATTTTAAAAATAAATAAATCAATTACTAAAACTATATATTCAAATTATTCTACTTAGCTCACGAGCAGCGCCCTCTAGAACGCGGGCGATCTGACGGCGGCGCGCGCCCATTGACTGCCGGCAAGCACGTGACTTCCCTGCCCCCCGCCCCCCCCCCCTCCTCCGAGAAAATGTAATCGTCCGGCTGCCGGCCGGTTGGACAGTCCAAGTTCCCACCGACCAATCAGAGGGATCAAGAGGTCCTGGCGCGCGGGGTCAGAGTTGGTGACACAGAAAAAAGCCTCGCGGGTGACCTCCGGGAACTACGTCCATCTTCCATATGTAATATACATTTAATCGTGTAAACCCGGGCGTTGCCCGGGTCATTCGTCTAGTGGATCTATATAACGTAAGGTCACCTCTCCCGTCAAATTAGACGCTAAAACTAAGCGCCATCTATTGTACGTATCTGAAATCTAACGGACTCAGGTCCGTGACAAAGCCACAACACCAACTCTGACAAACTCAAAAGGCTGACCTAGAGACCATGGTTTCGAGCTAATGGCCTTCGTCAGTTCAAGGCTGACCTAGATTTCATGTGATCAATACTGAATACAAGATATCTTCAGTATAAGCCAGAGAGGTGTTTAGCTAGCAAAGTTTCAGGGCCAAATCTATGCCTAATAGGGAGGCTAGGGGGTCTCTACAAAGAGAAAGTTCATCTCTCCCGTCAAAATAGACGCTGACACAGTAAGTAAACTATTGATCGTCTCTGCCAAATAACTAGTTTTTGAAATAGGCTAACTTTGCCAAAATAGCGAGCAAAACACACAAAAGCTGATGGCTGGGCCTAATAACAGATACGAGGCATTCTAATGAGAACATGAGAATGTGTCATATTTGTATTTGGGCAGGTTGAAAGCCAGCTGTTTATTCTTTAACAAATTGAAATGTAAATTTGAAAAAAAAAAATCTCAAATTATTTCATTATCTGAATCAAATACGAAGTAGCTACAGAACAACTAATAAGCTTACATATAGGTTCAATAAAAGAAATCAAATAGTTTTGCTAAAAAAAAATTGCTTCAATATGGTCCCCTAATCTTGAAAAAGTCCAATTCCACTAGCGAGTTCAAATAGCCACAAACGGGGCTCTGGCATATTTGGAAGTGCAAAAGTCGAATGGCTTTCTATATGTATAGGCCTGTGGCGTACTTATACTAAAGGCAGTATACCATAAGGTACTTATACTAAACGTCTCTAAAGGCAGTCGTCAACTATCCAACATGATTATCATGGCGTGGTTTGGGCTATGTATCACAACTAACAATAACATAGTAATAGCTGTGTGTGAAGAACACTGAAAAACGGTGAGACGTCACCAGTGGCTCTCGGCCAATCGATTACAAAAAAACATAAAAAGATCAAAATAAAGAAAACTTTTAAATACCAAATATAGAAGATTCAAAAATGTTTATAAAAAAACGATACAAAATCCTGCTTGAATTATAACTTTTTATTGTGAAGTTTTGACGGAGTTTTTAATAATAAAAAGTCTACAAAGAGTGGAAAGTCAATTTTTTTTCAACAGGGGACTATGTTGATAGGAAGTTGAGACAAAACAAATCCATGGCGAGAGATTTGAGTTTTTTGAGGAACAAACTCCGGATTGTGGAGATATTCTTTTCCTTGTTCTTTTGGAGTTTCCTATTTCCCGCAGCGATTCCTGCGTGGTTTTTCTCTGTCACGTACGCTTAAAAACGCTCTAGTCAACCTAGCCATCTCTATTCCTGAATATAAACAGAATGCACCCTCCTTGCAGCCCTCTATATGGCAGACATCAATACAGAAGAGGACATCCATGCGGCACCTTTGTTGGCCAGTAGTGTGATCAGGGTGCACGGACAGATCTGATCTGCTCCATGGACAAGACACCACCACCACCTCAGTTGGCCGGTATTGTGATCAGGGTGCATGGACCGATCTGATCTGCTCCATGGACAAGACACCACCACCACCTCAGTTGGCCGGTATTGTGATCAGGGTGCACGGACAGATCTGATCTGCTTCATGGACAAGACACCACCACCACCTCAGTTGGCCGGTATTGTGATCAGGGTGCATGGACCGATCTGATCTGCTCCATGGACAAGACACCATCACCTCAGTTGGCCGGTATTGTGATCAGGGTGCATGGACCGATCTGATCGGCTCCATGGACAAGACACCACCACCTCAGTTGGCCGGTATTGTGATCAGGGTGCATGGACCGATCTGATCTGCTCCATGGACAAGAAACCATCACCACTCCCCCTCCCCCCCACCCTTTACCATCAGAGTAAGGACAGTAGAAGTTTAATCTATATATATATAAAAATGAATGTCTGTCTGTCTGTCTGTCTGTCTGTGTGTGTGTGTGTGTGTCCTCTATGGATTCAAAAACCATACATCCAATCGCCGTGAAAATTTGGGATATTATTAGGCATATCCCCGGAAAGGTTTACGAAAAATAATATCTTGAATATCTTTAATATCCTTAGAGTTATTTGCAGATTTGTAGCTTTAACTCGCAAGCACCATTGAGACGGAGATAGGCTTAGGTTTGCTGCTCCTGATGACCTTGGGTCTGCCCCACCCCGTGAGAGAATGGATTCGCCCGGCCGCCAGTACCCACCGACCAATCAGGGCAGAGTTGGTGTCACAGCTATGCCAAGTAGACAAGAAAAAAAGCCTCGCGGGAGCTTGCCCAAGATGACCTCCGGGAACTTCGTCCATCTTACATAAACGACCATGAATTTATTCAACCTTATCGAGTATTTTTCAATGGACCGGGAAAAAATGTTCACTAGATAAAACGATGATTTAGTAATGTAGAAAATTAGGAAAGACAAAATTCAGAATGACACGGCACACAGGGACCGGGAAAAAATGATCACTTTATCAGTTTCAAATTATCAAAATATATCTATTTCTTTTTATAAGTTTATAGAGAATTGTTTTAACAAATGTTCGTTAGACAGACCTTTACTCGGCTACCGATTAATATTGATTTTATTCAACTTATCGAGTATTTTTCAAGGGACCGGGAAAAAATGTTCACTTTATCGAGAGATTCGTTAGACAAACCTTTACTCGGGTAAAACACGGGCGAAGCCGGGTACATCCGCTAGTTGATGTATAAAAGAAACATTTGCGTCTTAATGTTTTCACTTGCTGTATATAAATGACACGATACAGCTTTATATCAATACATTGGTTGTAGCGCTTCGGTGTATTATATTGACGAAATTCTGGGAAGGGTAAACAATGATGAGCCAAGCCTTTCCAAAGTTATTTATATCTTCAAAACACTGTTGGCTTATTCAATTCATATACAGGGGGGAGGGAGAAAAGAGAAACGCATTTAACATATTTACATATTTTCTATTAATTACCGAGTTTTTCATACTTCTATATTAAAATTAAAAAAGACATATCCTGACCGCTCACATGCGCATTTTTAGATGACAGAACGCCATCTAGTGGAACAAAATTAAACTAAACGTCTATCTAACTTATTCCGTGATATTTGATCAACCTAATTTCCTGATAAATAAAATAAAATCAACCACAAACGCGTTTTGAGCTCTTGGCCCTCGTCAGCGTGATGCTGACTGTACCTCTACAACCAAAATTTGGTCCTAGAGGCTTCCTGAGAAATCAAGAAATGGGTATTTAAGGCCAAGTTAGTGTAAATACGCTGTTCATGTTTTATTTACCTTTTAAAATACTTTTCAAATACTCCTATATATTCAAAATCATATTTCATTGAATGCATATATTTTCATTATATGTAGATATGCAGATATGTATATTACATAAATAAAATTTTCTGTTGTATTTTGATTGTTATTTATATAGAATTATTAGCTGATGATTGATTTTGGTATGCAGTCGTGGAAAAGATTATAATAAAATTAGTTATCAAAAATAGCTTTAATTGAACTTATGGAATATATAAAAACATAATTTGATAAAAGTACTGCCTGGCTTAAGGCGTAAGAATAAAAAATAATGAAAAACTTATTTGCATAATGTACAAAAGATTTGAGCCGGCCATCGGGAAAAAACAACAATGAGTTTTTATAGGGGAAGCATGACCTCTGACGGTCGAATTAACAGAGTATTTGTATCTATGAAATATAATTTGATATAAAATAATATTTTAATATAACATACATATATGAAACAATTTATCATCTTATGCGTTCACATTTTGATTCCTGTAGAAGGGCAGAAATTCTTGAAAGCTTAGCTAAATAAAAAACCTTACAAGCCATTTTTTCACCTCAAGAATTTTTGTTCTCTTTTTAATAATTTACTTAAACTGGCGAATCCTTTATAGGACGAGAGGTCCTCAATAAAGGCTTTTGTTGTTGTTGTTGTTGTTATAATTTACTTAGTAGTGAAAAAATAGTACAAATGTGATATTTTACTGGAATAAGGTGCATAAATTAAGAAAAAAAAAGGCATCTTTTATCGTGTAACTGAAAGTTGCGCTCATCGGCAACTTTCGGTTGCACGATAAGGAGATGTCCTTTTTTTTCTTTACTTAGTAGTGTTACTAAAATCACAGTTTTACTAACAAACCGCAGGATATAAAATATATATTAAGGAATTATTTGGAACAAACCTCAAGACATCTACTGATCGTTTGCCCAGCATTTCAAGATTATAGAATGAAGAATGAACTAGTTGTTTGTGAACTTAACGATTTGATTTCCGATAAAAAAATCATATTTAAAGTTCAATTCACATTTTGTAAATACATTCTAAACTTTCTACCAAATCTGGATCTCTAATGTTTTCATGCGTTGAATAATGTAAATAACTTATGTAAATAAACTTTTCTCTTTGTTTGGTGTAAGTATCCCTTGCGGGATATAGCGCTTTGGAAATGAAATAATTGATAATAATAAATATGATTTTACACAAATAAATTTACTGGCAATGAGTTTCTTTCAAATATCATCAAATATTATCTCTACAGACCTTACTGCAATGATATGAGTTCTTGAATGAGAGGGCTTGGCTCATCAGTAGTGAACCCTCTCAGCGGTTTCGCCAAATTAATCTCTAGACCGCTCTACTATTGTATTGGACTGGTTTTGTTATATACCCTGTATTTTCTATGGAAGGCAGCTTAGGGGTGTTTAAGGAACTATGGACATAAGCTTATAGGTCTGTAGAGGTACATACATATAGGTAAATATGAATTTACCACTTTATCTATTGATAATACTTTCTACTTAATGATAAAGAAGAAAGGAAGGAACACTAAAGTTTACTATATATCCCGGTGCACGGAGAAAACGGTAAACAAAATAAATAACATGAGAATAGAAGAGGAAACAAATATAAAAAAGGGGTATTTTTTAAACCGATACGAGAATATTTAAAAGAATGTAAATAGAAAAGAAACAGCAGATTTTCCTTGGAGATTACGTGGAACACAGGTAAACCAGCTAGCTGATTCTACAAATCCACCTTTAAAATGGGTCGAGAAATAATGGCTCCAAACTTTGTTCTTGGTGGTATATGCTTGGCTTTCTTTTACATATGCGAGAAATAGCTTATATTGCATTGTTTTCTATTATTTTATAATACAATATAATGCAGCTTATAATTGTAGAACGACATTTGAAAAATCGAAATTTATTTTAAGGAGAAATAACGATTATTTCTAACCTTAGGGATGAAGTATGAAAGGATGAATTGTGAAGAGTAATGATGAACTGAAAAATAAAGTGTTCAGGGATGGGATTACTCTTCACATTCATATTTTCATACTTCATCCTTAAGGTTGGAAATAATCGTTATTTCTCCTTAAAATAAATATCGATTTTTCGTTCAAAAGAAACACATGCGGGATAATTTTCAAATGTCGTTCTACAATATTATTTTATTTCATAGTTGGTTACAAGGAACAAGATTATATTGTGTAAAAGATAGAATTGCTTGGAAATTTGGAATAGAATAAAACTTAGAATGTGTCGATAAAAAAGGTAAATATTTAGAAAGATACAATTTGAATATGAGTAGACACTATATTCAGCATAATTTCACCATGTTTTTCGTCTAATAATAATAATAAAAAGGTATATGTTGGATCAAAATATCATTTATTTTATTAATATTTCAGTTGGCTGAACCCCAATAATATGTAATAATATTAATATGTTATAATACCTTGATAAAGGTTGGCGTTCAGCCAACTGAAATATTGGTAAAGTAAATGATTTTTTGATCCAATATATGCATTTTTAATTAATATTAATAAGTGTAATTTTAAAATAAATATATTATATTGTCCCAAAAGTTCGTACATACTTGCAAAACAAATAATTTGGTATTTTCGAACTTTTGAGACAACCTAATACATACCTATATTAAAATTACAATTATATTCTCACAATGAGTATCTTTTTTAATCTAAAAAAACGCTAGCTTTCAAGTGTTAATCGCTCTTCAACGGGCTTACTATAATATCGACTTTATCCCACCAGAAATATTTACAAAAATATTATAGTAAGCCCGTTGAAGAGCGATTAACGCTTGAAAGCTAGCGTTTTTTTAGATTAAAAAAGATACTCATTGTGAGAATATACTTGTAATTTTAATACTTTTTTCACAATTTTATCATGAATATACGTATATGCAATGCGAAGCATCCAATTCGAAGCGTTGACTCTAATAAAGCTATTTGTTATTACAATAGAAAGAGGTCGCAGGATAACATTGTTGGAAGAGACCAAAAGTAGATATGACGTGATTCTTTATTTAAAAGGCTGCAATCTTTCGAACAATGACGTATGTCAACAGGTCATAATACCTTAGTGGTCTGTAGTATGGCTTGTTGAAGGACGTCCTTTTCTGAAAGCTCGCAGCCTTTTTAATATTGTAGCGAAGTATTTTTTATTTTATTAACAGAGTATTATTTAATTAAAAAGGCATATATTGGATCAAAAAATCATTTATTTTACCAATATTTCAGTTGGCTGAACGCCAACCTTCATCAAGGTGTTATAACATTTTAAAGTGTGTCAACAACAAACTCAGCGCCACATAACGTCAACAGCATTAAGTTTTTAAAAATATTTTGTTATATTCAATGGGGAGAAAAAATTTGAAATATATATTTATATTATGGAAAAAAAGCCAATATATGCCTTTTTAATTAAGATTTATCTATGGATTGCTCTATTTTCCAGAGTATTATTTTTGTATGTTTATATTTTGCTACTCTGTAATCTTCCCACATTGCTTATCTTTTATTTACCGTTTATAGTTTGTCCTTGCCTGAAATAAATTGCTGTCTCATCCTGAAGTTTTTGTCTTCCCTAATTTTCCACGTGGCAATATAGAAACACGTCATATCTACTTTAGTCTCTTCCAACATTTTGTTATTGTTGTTGTACCTCTCTAAACACTTCAAACCTAATTCTCTATTTTAATAAGTAAAATTCAATAGAGTTATAATCAAATAAATCTTACACATACACAGGAATATGTTTAGATTTTGTAAATATTAATTCTTCTTTAAATTATTATATTGCCACGTGGAAAATTAGGGAAGACAAAAAAACTTCAGGAGGAAACAAAATTTATTTCAGGGAAGGACAAACTATGCATTGTAAACAAAAGATAAGCCACGAGGGAAATTTACAGAGTCGCAAGATATAAACATAAAAATGACCACTCTGTTAATGAAAAATAATAAAATTAATAAATACTATGTTGCATAAATATAATTAATAAATACTATGTTACAATATAATAAGGCAAAATAGCCTAGCTGCGAAAGCTTCAGACTTTAGAATCTGATGTCCCTGGTTCAAACACGCTTTTCGCTATCTTTTTATTTTCTCTAATTATTTTTGTGATATCTTCCTCATTTTGTAAATATTGAATGAGTTGTCAATAAATTTGTTTTCATTGTCAAAATTATCCCACATACACAGATTGCTTTTATTTTATCTATATTACAATGTCCAGATGGTTAATCAGGAAATAATTTTGTTCTTTATTTGCATATGGTAAAGGCGTTTTTGTTGAATGTTTAGATCCCTTTAAATTCAAAACCTAACACTTCCAATAATTAAATTATGATACATTGTCGCGCCATCTGTTATTGAAATTCGAAACTATTATAGACGCTTATGATTCTTTTTAAAATTTAACAATATCTACTGCCGTAAAGGCAGTCGAAATTGTATAATTTTCAAAAGAATCATACGCGTCTATAATAGTTTCGAATTTTCACTATTACTAATAACAAAAAATATAGATTAAGAAAAAGGCATCTCCTTATCGTGAAACTGAAAGTTGCTGATGGCTTGCGCCATCTATCGGAATAAATATCAACTATTCTCGTTGATTGCGCAAGCCATCAGCAACTTTCAGTTGCACGATAAGGAGATGCCTTTTTCTTAATTTATGCACCTTATCCCAGTACAATATCACATTTGTACTATTTTTTCAAAAAATATAGAATTAACATTTACCAGAGATAACTTTTCCAAAAATAAAAAAGTAAATTTTTACAAAAATTCGATATATATAAATCTATAAAGAATTTGGAATTGTAGGTTAGAAGATAGAAAGAGGCGAAGAACAAGCCCAATTACAGCTCAAGATAATCAGAGAGTGGTCGCCACGAAGAAGAAGAAAAAAACTAGCGTCAAAATAACAAAGAAAAAAGAGAAAGAACAAACAAAAAACAAGCTACAACTAGTTGCTACCTTTTTTATACCAGAAGCAACCTCTAACCCTCCAAAACATAATAATATTTTTTCCCAGCGTGATCTATGGGTAATTAAGGGTGGGAAATCTATTCCATAGAGAACATTAGATTGATTAGAAGAGGCAAATATGGGCTCCCATAAATTCACGGTTACCGAATCATTATTATTGTTTAAATAAGCCTGCACAGTGTTGCCAATATGCTAATATAAAGCTTCTATGAGTTGAATATTCATTTTAAAATATATTTTGATGCATAAAAAATTATTAAATTATTAGAAAATAACTATTATAAACATTTATAAAGTAATTATTTTTCTTAAAATTATATTTATACGTATATAATACAAATTGAAAATATTGTATATTATATTTTCAAAGGAATAAAGAGAATATATACAATATTTTGAAATTAATTAATATAATTCTATAGAGATAGGTATTGTAATATTAACTTTAAATTTGTGAGATTTTAAATGTTTTAATGTGTAAGATTAAAGTTTAAAATAAATATTTGATAAAATTTTACAATATAATAAATTAGGTTAATCCTAATCAGATTAATACTAATAAAATTAATTCGATTTTTCAAATACAAATGGCGTTATATATCGTTTACCAATGTTATCGAAACTTAGCTTTTTGCCATTTGTTGTCTTTTCTTTTAATTGAAAGAGCTGTTCTCTCTATTTCGAAGCAAAAAAATGAGAAGATTTTCTACAATTACATGAACCTCTCTTTTAAAAAATAGAACTTTTTCTAACACTATCACACCAAATAAAATCCTTCAAAATCAGAGCCCAAGTAAAGTAAACAAATCAATAGGCTTAGCGATATAGTAGACTAATCATTGGAAAATTTCATCATTGAGGTAGATCTAAGAATTCTCAAGATAATTCTCATCTTCATTTTTCATGAATTGAAGTAATTTGTCCAATAGTTCACGAAATTATAAAATTTAATTTGATGTGTCGAGATATCATTCAACCAGCATGTATCATCCACCAGGCACGTATATTTTCAAAGTTTTGTTTTACAAACAGAAATATTTAACTAAAAAGGCATATATTGAATCAAAATATCATTTATTTTACCAATATTTCAGTTGGCTGAACGTCAACCTTTATCAAAAAAAGGTGTTATAACATTTTAAAAGTGTTTCAACAACAAACTCAGCGCCACATACCTTGATAAAGGTTGGCGTTCAGCCAACTGAAATATTGGTAAAATAAATGATATTTTGATCCAATATATGCCTTTTTAATTAAAGATTTAATTATGAATTGCTCTATTTTCAAAAAACTGAAATAATGTAATATATTTTTCTCTCAATATATAAGAAGTATTTAAAATATGTATATAATAATGTATATATAAAAATTGTATTTATTATTAAGTTGTTAAAGTGATAATCCTGTTGAAGGACTGACAAGTCCGAAAGCTTGAAAATAAAAAGTTACAAAAGAAACTTAACCCTGGAAGCTTCATTTATTTTATAATTTGTCATATATGCGCGTTAAAATGGAATAGCTTTATATATTCCTATCCTCAAAATACAGTTGGCAATATAGGTATTGTTTACTAAATTCCATTACAGAGAAGATGTGAAGATAAACATGCAAATTAATTTCTACTTAATATTAACTATTAACAAGCAATATCGTTGAATCGAGAAATTCATTAAATATGATAATATAAATAGCATTATTACCGCTTTTAGAACAGTGTTTTATTATATTTGACATGATCATATATTAAACCATCTTAGTTGAAACAATATACAGTTAAACCTGTCTATAGCGCCCCCTCTTGGTACTCGCCAAAATAGGGTGATATAGAGAGGGGGTGCTATTTAGAGGGGGCGTTATAGACAGGTTTAACTGTATATCTGATAAGAGAGTCTTCAAACCACAAATGGAATGGTTTGTACCCTCCTTGAAACATCCTCTACTTCAACCGACCGGCGTTCTCTACTACACTACCATCGGGAGAAAGCAAAGCGGAAAACCAGCATTCCATTTCGGGCAATACACTAACCAGATATTACATCTCAACAGCCCATCACCAATCACAGTAATTTGGCAGAATAGAGAAAGTTGAAGAAACCTCATTGATACTAACTCCGGAGATTTGTGGAAATATATCAAACTTTCCATCATTTTTAAAGTTTTGTGAAATAAATGATGATTAGGACAACTTTACCTTCCATTTCTATATATCATAGAGATAACTGTACAGGGAGAACGGATTACAAGGATCAGAAACAGGTATAGGGACCACAGAGAAGTTCCAGAAAGGATTATAAACAACACAACCAGGTATAGGGACCACAAAGAAGTGCCAGAAAGGATTATAAAGAACACAGCCAGGTATATGGAGAAGTGCCACCACCAGGTATATGGAGAAGTGCCAGAAATGATTATAAAGAACACAACCAGGTATATGGAGAAGTGCCACACCCAGGTATAGGGAGAAGTGCCAGAAAGGATTATAAAGAACAGGTAGGATATAATAAACCATCAATAAGTTGAAGGCATCTATCCATCAAGACTCCGCGATCCATCTGCCCGATGAAGATTTATAAGTGCACCAGACTCTGGGAACCTAGCCAGTTTTTTATCTCTCTTTTTACGGCATCACTAATGGTAATTGAAAATTGCTAATTAATGGTGTGAATATTGCCTCTGATAATTTTCTGTGTTTAATTAATTTGACAGGACGAATGGTTGGTGACTCGCCTATTCATTATGGACGCCGCCACATCACTGGTTTTGTCACTCTATTACAACGTTTTGGCTCATCACAATAAATGCATGATTCTTTCGTAAAATACTACCTATATGCATCTATAGGTATGCTTATATATAACATAAAGTATTTTAATTCAAATATTTTGTAGATATGTAAATGTTCTAACTAGTTTTCAATTAATTCATTTTTTGTTTGGGTCTATGTAAATATTTGAGAATTAGTTTTTATTATTAGGCTGACTGTCTAGAGTAAGATAGATAAAGCATATAGTTGTTGTCCGCTTTTTTCTATTTGACAGTGTGTTGAATAAAACTTACTTTTGAGTTTGCTTCGTGATTCCGTGGCTTACCAGCGACAGAATTAAAGAAAAGATCGTAACAATATAACATAAAAGTTGCGGAAGGTTGACATTCATGTTTCAAGTGAAACACCTCTTCCTTTAATGAAAAAAAAAAGGTTTTGTTTCTCATTCTTTATTATCAGTAGTGAAGTTTGTTACTAGGGAGATGAACAAGTGTAAGGTTCTGATGTCATCGTTAAAATTATTTTTTTTTTATCGCAGTAAGGACAGTAGAAGTTTCTATTGTATATAAAAGAAACATTCGTGTTCAAATCCTTCCATTTTATATATATATAATATGTAAATATACTTAATCTAATATATTCTCTTTTAAAAATATATAACTCAAATTAAAATTGTCACATGTTGTAGATATATTAATTAATTGTTACCACAGAGTGTGTGTAAGCTCACAGGTAAATAGGCGCTAACCGAGACAGAAAAAGGTTCCTTTGTTCAATATTAGTTTCCCTTTTATATTTTGTTCTCTCTCTTGTAAATCAATAAATATAATGTTTAATTAATAATTATTGGAATCAGTTTCATTAATAATTCTAAGAAAGGTCAACATCACAATTAAGAAATTAAACAATGAGACGGTATTTCATTATAGGCATCAAATATACAAATCATAAGACGTTGTATCAATTAGAAAAAACATCAAATACCCAACAACTAAACTATCTTTGTACGAGGGGCATCCAATAAATAAGTTTCCCTATTTTTTTTTCGGCGAACGAAACGTTGTAAAAATTAGTTAGTAGGTAAGAAATGGTCACTAGGATGCGTTGGAAGCTGGTGACCTTTCAAAATCGCTCTACTCGTACGCGCAAGTCCGTAGCGCTTCAGTTTCCATGGAGCTACCACTGGTGAACGTGCCCACTTGCGAACTCCGTTCTGTAATTCGTTTTTTCACAGCGAAAAATGAAACTGCGGTCAATATTCATCGCAATTTAGTGTCAGTGTATGGTGAATGATGTATGAGCATCCAAATGGTTCGCCGATGGCGTTCATGGTTCTTGGAAGGACGGCAAAACGTGCATGATGACGAGCGAAGCGACAGGCCCGTTACTGCTACGGACAATGCAGCCGTGGCTGCTGTTCGGAATGTGGTGGAAGCAAATCGCCGCGTCACCATTGACGAAATAATGATTCGACTGCCTCCTGGAATCGAAATTGGATGCTCTTCGATTGGAACAATCATGTCAGATGTTTTGAATTTGAATTGAAAACAGGCGGAGGCGAACCACTGGCTACGAAGACAGGACACGGCTTGGTACAACAGTGGTATCAAAAAATCGCTACAACGGTACCAAAAATGTTTGGACAGAAATGGTGATTATGTAGAGAAGTAGTCTATGAGTTGTATAATGAAAATAAAATAACTGCATAATTGTAAATAAAGTTGTTTATTTGTTACAAAATAGGGAAACTTATTTATTGGATGCCCCTCGTATAAATGTGTTTCTTTTAAATACATTTCTTATATTTCAAATACAATTATTTCAAATACTATTCTTGAAGAATATAATCAAATATTATCTCTTATTATTAAAAAAAAACACATTACCAGAAAAATTTAATTTTTACAAATTATATCGATAGATGAAAATTGAATTGATAATAAAATATAAACAGTCAAAATATTAAATATTATTTAATTTTCCATAAAAAATATTCTTATATTAAATACGAAATATGTAATCAATATAAGTAGACATAAAAAAAAGGATGCAATAATTGAATCAAACGACAAATAGAAAAGGCGGGAAAGCAATGATGGTTCGGCTGCCGCAACAATGGCGGAAAAGGTTGGCAGACGCGCCACCCGACCACTTCAAGATATCCGAATCTTCCATTTAAGGTTCTTTATCTTTTCCAGTAAATTAGTTACTCCACCAGGTCACTTAGCAAGGCTTCCCTTTTGCTTCAATTTTCTTCCAACTCTTGGGAAGTCCACTTTTATTCCGCATTTATTTTATCTAGGATTATATTGAATTGTTTGCTTTATAGAGTTCAACACTTTATAATTTGAAAATAAAATGTTGTGTGTACGTTACGAAAGTTTTTATTTTATAGCTTGATATTTTTAAAATATTAGTTTTAATATCTTTTGAGAAAGTAATATTTTATTTTTATATATGGGTGTCTTATAATATATATTCTAATAAATTTATAGTGTATTAATGTATGTATACTTTTAAAAGGGTAAAGTATTTCATTTATTCCCTCTCTTATTTTTATATATATTCATTAAAAATATATAAAACTATATATCAAAAGATCATATTTTCTATTAGAATATTTAAAATATAAAATAAATATGTATTTCTAACGTGTTTTGAAAATTTTCATTTTATTATAAACATAATTTGTGAGATTCCTTTCTATATAGATAGAAATAGAAAGTCTTATACCTTTAAGAGAAAAATATTTTTTCGAGTTAAATTTAACTTAAATAGTTTGATAAAAATGTTATTTCGTGGCTTTACCGAAATTTTCAAAAGATGTTATGGCAAAAGTTTTAATTTTAATATTCGCAATTTGCCCAAACATATAAAAATATTTTTGTTAGGATTTAAAAGGAAAATGTTTCTTCTATGAGAGAGAATAAAATATATATTTGAATTATGCAAATAATTTATTTTATTTAACATATATATGTTATGAAAAAATTTTTTTTTTGTTGTAAAGAATTGAAGGTACAGTCATGATAATAGAAAAATTGAAAAAATAATCATTTACTATCAAGTAGTTCTTTTTTCAAAATTACTTTAAGAAAATTACACAACAAAAATTTCACAGTTATATAGAATTTCACACTGGCGATTTGTAATTAAAGCTAAATATAAAATCTGATGTGAAAATATTTAAATGTAAATCACAAACTTTGAGAAGTTTTCAATTAATAGAAAAACTATAATAGAGCCAGATACTATTTTGTGAGAATGACAGTATTTGGATTAATTTTCGATTTTGTCTATGCATCCCTATGAATGATTTATTATGAAGGAGATTCTAATTTATTTTATAGAATTAAATCCAAAAGACAAAAACCTCTCGCAATCAGTATCTTTTATTATTACAAATAACGGACGCTAGCTTTCGAACAATTAGTTCTTCAACGGGCGTTTTCGATGTGAAATCCCTCTTCCTCTGCCTCCCTCATGATCTTATAATCAGCAACCTACGGGATATACTTGTGAAGGCAGAACTCGACAATATTGATACAATTTGTACCATGGTCAAGGCTTGCCTCTCCATTAATAATTTTACATATCAGAACCAGATTTACAGGCAGATTAAGGGGTCACCCATGGGTAGCCCCCTTTCCCTTACAGTAGCAGAAATTGTTCTACTGACAATAGATGGCTGGATTAACAGTCGAGAGAATCTGAGGATTAAGAAATGGCGACGATATATTGATGATATATATTGTGAATATCACCTAGGAGCGGACCAAGCCATCCTTGACACTCTTAACAGTTACCACCCAGAAATTAAGTTTACAATAGAAAGAGAAGAAAACCACACCTTACCATATCTGGATGCCCTCATTTTTAGAAATAGGAACAGTTTCCAAACAACTGTCTATTACAAAGATACCGCCAAACCATCATATATCCCGTTTAACTCCTACAGTCCAGTCTCTTACAAAATATCAGTTGTCAAAACCCTAACTAAGAGGCTCCATACCCATTGTTCCCTTCGAGCTTTAAAAGAAAAAGAAAAAGAGAATATTTACAATAATCTACGGACATTTGGATACCCACCAGACTTTATAAGAAAACATACATTCATCCCGTTCAAAAAGGCTACCCTTACAGTCAACAGAACCAGGGGTTTTATAGATTTCTCCCCTACCAATCAGCGAATAGTCCATGATTTGAGGAAATATGGAATTCAGTTCACCTATCGCAGCACAAGCACAATAGGACATATACTGAGGAACCCCATTACCAAACCAGGAGTTAAACATGATGTTCAACATAAAAGCAACGCGATCTATTCGGTTGCCTGCAATGATTGTGAATCCGTTTATGTAGGAGAAACAGGCAGAAAAATCGAAAACCGAATCAAAGAACACAAATACAATATCAGCTCAAAAGACCCCAGATCCCTTCTGTACCAACACACGTTAAACACAGGACATAGTTTTGATCTGGATAACCCCATCTGCCATTACAACAACATCAGATACAAAGGGGAAAGATTAATTTTGGAATCCTTGGTTTCTGGTTGTAAGGACAGCATAAACAGAAGAATAGATGTCCCAGAACAGTTCCGCTGTCTTTTTTAAAAGAATTTGAAGAACGAATTCTGCTATGTCCCCCCTTCCCCACTTAGTTTCAAACTTAATTTAGTTTTAAAGAAGTTTTTGCATATCTGATTATTTTTCAATTCTCTAATTTACCTTTTTAGCATATCTTTGAGCGAATATTTGTATATATTTTTTCTATTACCTCTATATATTAATAAGAATCTGATTTCGTTTTGTAAAAACGCCCGTTGAAGAACTAATTGTTCGAAAGCTAGCGTCCGTTATTTGTAATAATAAAAGATACTGATTGCGAGAGGTTTTTGTCTTTTGGATTTAATTTTGTGCGCAAGTTTTTTGATCTTAGAATGAACCCGAAAAACCTTGAATATACTGAATTTTATAAAACGAAATTATATAGGAAGTCACTCAGCCTAGCCAGGTGGAGAAATAACCTACAGTTCAACAAGAAATGTCAGGAAGTGAATTTTATTCCCCCTTCCCTCAGAATTAGAGATCCGGTTGGGAATGTTTTTTCTGAACGGAAGATAGAGAATCTTAGAAAAGATCTACTTAAGGCGAGGATCAAAGGGTGTCACTCCATGATAAGATTTCTTGGTAAAACAATTAAAGAACTAATTTCCCTATTATCGTGTACACTACCAAGGAAAGCCATGGCAGAATTACTTATAAACATCACAAGAGCAGTTGATTCACAGAATCTCAGAATATCCAAGAAACATCATGATAAATTCCGGTTTTGGGAAAAGAAATATAACTTTCCAACAGATACTTTAGGAAATACAATAGTTAACCTCACCGATCATGTTTTTTCCCCATCAGAAGAGAATTTACTACGAAATGGCCTAAAAAACAGAATACCGACCGAAACTGACCCTTTCAGAACCATTGGTTCAATCGAATCCGTAATCCAAACTTTCAACCATGTACAGAAATCAGAGATAAGGAACATAGTCGCCGCTAAAATTAACAGAAGGGGTACTTTTGATATAAAACCTAAGAAACAATTCTTCCAAGCGATTAAAAACATAAAAAACAATAAGGAATTGGTGGTTTGCAGAGCAGACAAGGGAGGTAGTACGGTCATTATGAACAGATTGGATTACCAGAATAAGATGGAGACAACATTGGAAGACAAAGAGATTTTTGAACCCATATCTAAAGCCGAAAATTCTAAATCCATAGCTCTTTTTAAGAAAACGTTAGCATCTCTCAGGAAGAACAAAAAGATCACTGATGAACAATACAAGTCATTCATAAACAATAACACAGATATTCCTTACATATATGGCCTTCCGAAGTTGCACAAGGAAGATATCCCATTAAGACCAATAGTCGCATACCACCTTTCGCCGGCTATAGTGGTATCTCGTTTTTTGTCTTCGCTTTTGTCGCCCCATGTCCGTTCACGGAACATCTATTCAATTAACAACATAGCAGATTTTATAGGTGATATCAGAAGATCTATACCCGACCCTAACAGTAGGATTTGTTCCTTCGATGTGAAATCCCTCTTCCTCTGCCTCCCTCATGATCTTATAATCAGCAACCTACGGGATATACTTGTGAAGGCAGAACTCGACAATATTGATACAATTTGTACCATGGTCAAGGCTTGCCTCTCCATTAATAATTTTACATATCAGAACCAGATTTACAGGCAGATTAAGGGGTCACCCATGGGTAGCCCCCTTTCCCTTACAGTAGCAGAAATTGTTCTACTGACAATAGATGGCTGGATTAACAGTCGAGAGAATCTGAGGATTAAGAAATGGCGACGATATATTGATGATATATATTGTGAATATCACCTAGGAGCGGACCAAGCCATCCTTGACACTCTTAACAGTTACCACCCAGAAATTAAGTTTACAATAGGAAGAGAAGAAAACCACACCTTACCATATCTGGATGCCCTCATTTTTAGAAATAGGAACAGTTTCCAAACAACTGTCTATTACAAAGATACCGCCAAACCATCATATATCCCGTTTAACTCCTACAGTCCAGTCTCTTACAAAATATCAGTTGTCAAAACCCTAAACAAGAGGCTCCATACCCATTGTTCCCTTCGAGCTTTAAAAGAAAAAGAAAAAGAGAATATTTACAATAATCTACGGACATTTGGATACCCACCAGACTTTATAAGAAAACATACATTCATCCCGTTCAAAAAGGCTACCCTTACAGTCAACAGAACCAGGGGTTTTATAGATTTCTCCCCTACCAATCAGCGAATAGTCCATGATTTGAGGAAATATGGAATTCAGTTCACCTATCGCAGCACAAGCACAATAGGACATATACTGAGGAACCCCATTACCAAACCAGGAGTTAAACATGATGTTCAACATAAAAGCAACGCGATCTATTCGGTTGCCTGCAATGATTGTGAATCCGTTTATGTAGGAGAAACAGGCAGAAAAATCGAAAACCGAATCAAAGAACACAAATACAATATCAGCTCAAAAGACCCCAGATCCCTTCTGTACCAACACACGTTAAACACAGGACATAGTTTTGATCTGGATAACCCCATCTGCCATTACAACAACATCAGATACAAAGGGGAAAGATTAATTTTGGAATCCTTGGTTTCTGGTTGTAAGGACAGCATAAACAGAAGAATAGATGTCCCAGAACAGTTCCGCTGTCTTTTTTAAAAGAATTTGAAGAACGAATTCTGCTATGTCCCCCCTTCCCCACTTAGTTTCAAACTTAATTTAGTTTTAAAGAAGTTTTTGCATATCTGATTATTTTTCAATTCTCTAATTTACCTTTTTAGCATATCTTTGAGCGAATATTTGTATATATTTTTTCTATTACCTCTATATATTAATAAGAATCTGATTTCGTTTTGTAAAAACGCCCGTTGAAGAACTAATTGTTCGAAAGCTAGCGTCCGTTATTTGTAATAATAAAAGATACTGATTGCGAGAGGTTTTTGTCTTTTGGATTTAATTTTGTGCGCAAGTTTTTTGATCTTAGAATTTTATAGAATAAATTTTAAATGCATCTTATAGTAATGTTCGAACTTTATTTTGAAGATTAAATATGTAATTTATTACATTGATTGAATATTATATAAAGCTGGACATATTTCTGTTTTGCTAAATACAAGAAAGATTTCAGAATAAATTTTTATAAATATTATTTTTATATATGGGTGTTTTATAATATATATATTCTAATACATTTATGGTGTATTAATGTATGTATACTTAAGAAGGTAAAGTATTTTATTCATTCCCTCTCCATTTTTATATATATTTTTAAAAATATATATAAAACTATATATCAAAAGATATTTTTTTTTTATTAGAATATTTAAAATATGAAATAAATCTCTCCCTTTTTTTTTATACTAAAGAAGATATTAATTATATATCCTATTGTATAATATAAAAGGGTAAATATTAATTTAATAATTTTCATTATACTATCAAAATAAATTAGAATTTTATCGTATAAATGTTAAGAGAATTTCAAAATGAAAAATAAATATTTGATAATGCTATTTTAAGAAAGTGAATAAAAAATATTTTATTTTCACAATTTAGATCTACGACAAATGTGGGGAAATATTAAATTTTGACCATTTATCACCACGTGTGCTATTATTACTTTTTTTAACATAATAAGATTGAGTTTCAGAAATAATATTTCATTTTATATATACAATCCTGTTATATAAATATAGAGATTTTTCGATTTAAAGGATTATCAAAAGAAACTCATTTTAATGTATTTTTTTTTTAAAAGTATATTGGTGCATTAAAACGAATTATTCATTTTTAATTAGTATTCTAAAAATATAAAATTTTAAATTACATTTAAATACTTATTTCTATCATATAATGAAATTTCAATATGAAAATTAAGTTATAGAGAAATAAAATAGAATTTTTGTAAATTTAAAATAACTTATTAAATTATATAAATTTGAATAATAATGATTTTACACTCATATAATTATATATATTTTTTATTTTGATTACATTATTATTATTATTATAGAATAAATTTTATTACCTTTTAATGTCCTGAAAGAATATCTCGATGAGAACTTAATGACACTAAATGAGTCCAAGTCAAAGATTATGGTGTTCCGTAATGGAGGTAAACCCTCAAATAAGGATAGATGGTTCTGGAATGATAAACCCATAGCAATAACTTCAAGATATACATACTTGGGATTCCCTCTGACACCAACAATAACAACTACTCACCCGGCAAATTACTTTAAAGGAAAAGCACTTACAGCAATTAACGCCACACACCCAATATTAATAAAATCAAAAGCAAAGTCAATAAATTTATCAATCAAACTCTTTGATACAATAGTGAGAGCTGTCCTGATGTATGCCGCTCCATTATGGGCAACAGAGCATAAAGACTTACTGGACAATATACAAGACATATTTATCCGTAGGTTCCTGAATCTGCCCAGATACACTCCAGGTTACCTAATCAGATTAGAAACCGGTCGTATCTCATTGAGTGTAACAGCCTTAAAATTAACCCTGAAGTATTGGCTGCGGGTGTTGAATATGAGCAGTGACAGATTGCCACGTATATGTTTTAATAGAACACGGGAACTCTCTAATGCTTCGGGCACACCCATCGGTTTCATTAAAAAGCTCACTAATCTGCTTAACGATAATGGATCCTCTGCACTTGTTTCCTGTGATGACCCTGAAACGCTGAGGAGCGCGATTACAGGGCTCTTAAAAACAGCGGCAGACCAATCTATACAAAACGACCTTACAAGAATGGATAAATCTAAGCTATACTCTCACTACAAAGACATTCACATATCTTTCATGACGGAGGGATACCTTTTAGGGGATTTTCCTTTCCCGGTTGTAAGACTACTCGCACAAGTTAGAATACTTTCAAGTTTTTTTAGAGAAAACCACACCAAGATGCTCTGCGGTGAGGACCCGACTTGTACCTTCTGTAATTCAAAACTACAAAATGAAATCACTCACTATATTTTTGATTGCTCTGCTCTGAAAGAAGAAAGAAGAACCCTTATGCTCAAAACTGGGCAACTCTGTGCTTCACTTCCATCAATAATTGACAATATGACCCAGAATAAGTATATTGCTACGGCGTTTTATGGTTTCCACAAGTCCATATCTCAGAAGAAGGCCAAGTGATACTCACTCCTCACTTTCTTACTGCTACTCTTTTTGTGTTGATTTCTTGCTTCCCTCTTTCTTATTATTATTTTTTTTTCCTTTTCTTGTTTTTTTTTTCTTTCTCTTTTTACTCTGTATATATCGCTATTTCCGTTGTCTCACTGCTTTGTTCTTATGCATACCTCTGGTGAATCCTGTATAGGGTCAGTGACCCTAAATAAAGGCTTTTTTTGTTTGTTTTTTGTTGTACCTTTTAATGTCCGTTTTTAATATATTTATATTAAGAATAAATTTAAAGTATGTTAGTTAGGTATTAATTTTAAGAAATATGCGATATAACCAATAATTATTGTTTATTTACGACCTCTCTCTATCTTCATTTTTCACCGATGAATATATATCATTTCTGATTGGCTAATGAAAGCAATTAACAATCGGACGATGAAATACCTTGAAACGATTTTATTACCCTCAAAAATATTAAATATGACGCATTTCTAATGCCGTATTACAATAGTTACAGTGATTTATACTTTAATTAAATAATTATTAAAAATATCGTCTGTATTGCATTAAATGTTGTTGTTGTCGTGTCCAATGAAGAGCCTCAGATGTCTCCATACATCTCTATCACAGCAATGTTCTCTATCTTGGGTGTGTAAAGCTGCTGCTCTGGGTCCATGTCAATTTTCTGGTGTTGTTGTCGTGTCCAATCAAGAGCCTCAGATATCTCCGTACATCTCTATCATAGCAATGTTCTCTATCTTGAGTGTGTAAAGCTGCTGCTCTGGGTCCATGTCAATTTTCTGTTGTTGTTGTCGTGTCCAACGAAGAGCCTCACATGTCTCCGTACATCTCTATCACAGCAATGTTCTCTATCTTGGGTGTGTAAAGTTGCTGCTCTGGGTCCATGTCAATTTTACTGCAAGGCTGCGGCCATTTCTGGGAATGAGAATATGTGGGTAGGTGTTAGTTCCACACCAGGACAGTTGTTACATGTCCTATAGGTTCTTGTGCCATCTGGATATATTGTCATTCCTTTATAGTGTTTTGTTCTGAGTCTTGTTATAATTTTTGTAGTTATAGTAATGTTATTGTATTAAATCCCATTAGTAAATAGTCTTTATAGCGCCATCTGTGTTTATCAAATATAGAATTATTTTTACATATTAATAAAATGAATAGCACGAAAATAATTTCATTTTTCACCTATACACGGCGATCTACGTAATGTTTACCAATGATGCTATAATGAACCTTCGTGTTTATTGTCTGTATGCAAATGAGATATTGAAGAGGGTTCAAAGTATATACGGTAGAACATACTCCATGAGAGGACACTCATGCTAGAGGACCCTCTCTACAAAGGACATTTTTCATTTGCAAAATTACCATTTTTACTATTTTGTAACTCTTCAGTAGGAGGACACCTCTCTCTCTAAAGGACACTTTGGCTCTGCAATTAGGTGTCCTTTACAGAGAGGTTCTACGGTATTTAGTAACTATCCGGACACTTTGGCTCTGCAATTAGATGTTGTCCTTTACAGAGAGGTTCTACTGTATTTAGTAACTCTCCGGTAAGAGGACACACTCCTAAAGGACACTTTGGCTCTGCAATTAGGTGTCCTTTACAGGGAGGTTCTAATGTATTTAGTAACTCTCCGGTAAGAGGACACACTCCTAAAGGACACTTTGGCTCTGCAATTAGGTGTCCTTTACAGAGAGGTTCTACTGTATTTAGTAACTCTCCGGTAAGAGGACACACTCCTAAAGGACACTTTGGCTCTGCAATTAGGTGTCCTTCACAGAGAGGTTCTACTGTATTTAGTAACTCTCCGGTAAGAGGACACACTCCTAAAGAACACTTTGGCTCTGCAATTAGGTGTCCTTCACAGAGAGGTTCTACTGTATTTAGTAACTCTCCGGTAAGAGGACACACTCCTAAAGAACACTTTGGCTCTGCAATTAGGTGTCCTTCACAGAGAGGTTCTACTGTATTTAGTAACTCTCCGGTAAGAGGACACACTCCTAAAGAACACTTTGGCTCTGCAATTATGTGTCCTTTACAGGGAGGTTCTAATGTATATAGCAACTCTCCCGTAAGAGGATAACTCTCCCTAAAGAACACTTTGGGTCTGCAATTAGGTGTCCTTTACAGGGAGGTAGTTCTACTGTATATGTATTTATTCAAACCCGTGCCTCCAGGAGAGGCTCAGACATTGCACTGCAGTTAGGTTGACCCTGGCCACTCTCCCAAACTGGAATAGCTGGGGAGCGTAATTTCTGGTAGTGGGGACTGCGTACGCGCTCTCCTCTTTAATAAAAATTAACAAGGAGCTCCATCTATGCTTCCTTTCTTCCTGTGGTAAATATGTATAAGATCGTTGGTCTTAATAAATCTTTGTGTGTGTATGTATATATATCTTTTTTTTTTAAATATTTATGAATATATATATAGAGAGAGAATCACATATAAATATTGTTATTAAACACCACGCTGAAAGAATAAACGTACAGGCGATGTAATAGGAATGAACAAAGATCCTAGCAGATATTCCATTAGAGGGATAAGTAACCGTTTTCTCCACGTATTGTAAGAACATTTATTTCTATTGATATATAGATCCCCATATAATTATTTATTCTGTTTCACAGACACATATATATTATGCCTGTAATTATACCTGTAGTTATAGCTTTCCAAAAACAAAACAAAAAAGAGAATTTGCAACATATCGACTATTTAAATATTTGAAATGCGAAAACATTTAATAGAATTTAATAATATAATTTTTAGATTTCTATATCACTAATGAAGCGTCACTTCTTCTTTCACAATTCCACTCAATCATATCAGGGAATCAAGCCTATAAAGCTTGTTGATGGTGTCTTCTGGGGATGAGTAGAGCTTATCAATGGATGAGTCAATACAGTCAATAATGTGTTTTGGGGTTGCAGGTTGACACTTAGTACATAATGGGAAAACCTTGCAATCATTCTGGAAAGTCATTGTCCGTAGATGACCAGACTTAAGTCTGGAAATCAAAGACTTGTTTTCTTGGGAGGACAGAACTGGTGCTTGTCCTTCCTGCTCTGTACCAGTCATGTACAGCATTAGATTTCCCTTCCTGCAAGCATTGGGTTTTGATGGTACGGAGGAGGTCTCTTTCATCTAGTTGGGTGGTAGATTCTCTGACTTCAGGTAGGCTAAGAGCTCCAGCCTTTGCCAGAGAGTCTGCCAGCTCATTTCCCGGAATTCCAACGTGAGCTGGAATGAATGATGGATGAAGCGTCACTGTTGATAACAATGAATGATGATGCCATATACTTTGTATATTTTGATACTACACTTGATCAGCTTGATAGAGCTTGTTGAGAGATGTATATGGGCTAAGCTTAGAAACAGCGCCTGGGATTCGATCTCTGGTCGAGCTGTTGAAGACACGGCTAGTGATAAGCTATTGATATGTATATAGGGTCACGTTTGTTTAAGAATCTTGGCCAATCCGTAGATGGAAGGAATACCTTCAGTATTGGCTGTACTCTATTGTGCTTAAATTGATATTCTGTTGTGTAGTCTTTCTTTCTGAGGGATTGTGTGAAGATTTTCGGTATCTACACTCATGGACAAAACTTAAGTGGAAAGTCTTTGGTGTCGCCGGTCGTTTGTCTTTTTTTTTTGGAGGAGACTGAGGCAATTTTGTTCACACTTGGTTATCTCGTGTTCCTTCAATAAAGGTCACTGTGTATCAAATAACTTTCAGAGTTATTGTCTGAATACCGATATACATGTTAGAAAGTACAACTTCCTTAAGTTTTATCTATGAGTGTATTTTATATTCTAAATTGATTTATTTTAGGGATTTTGGAGCCAAAAAGCTCTCAGATTTAAAATGCCGTCTGGTTATAAATACGAATTTAATTGCATAGTGAATATATATTATATATTTACATATGTATATCCCGTTATGTCTTACCACAAAATAATTGAAGCGAAAATCTTAATAATAATTCGCGAAAAATATGTTTCTAACTTGAGTAAATTACAAATTTTAAATTTACACTCACAAATATAAATATTCAAAATGTAATTAATTTTCAAGGCGTCATTTTAAAATCAATTAAAATATTGTTTTCAGTGACGTCAAAATTCAACCAACAGTTTTGTTGCTTTCTTTTTTAAAATTCCAAAAGGTTTTATTGCAAGCGTATAAGAAAAATTGGGCATCAAACGAAAAAAGAAAAATATCGTCTGAAATATTTGTTGCGCCTTTCGTGTGAGGGAGCTCGGAAAATTAATGAATTATTCATAGAATTTTAGAACAGAGAGTGGAAATGAAATTTATATCTAATTAAGAGACAATATCTTTTTGGCATTGTGTGTTATATTTCTTTATTTGTTTTCTTGAGATCTAGATGAAATATTTTACGAAAGTGCTCTTAATATTATTATTATATAATAAAAATATATATGATTAAAAACTATATACAGTTAAACCTGTCTATAGCGACCCCTCTTGGGATTCACCAAAATAGGGTGCTATAAAGAGAGGGTGCTATAGACAGGTCACTTTTAATGTAAATCGCATCGTACTACGTATTTAAAATCGGGCGCTATAGAGAGGGAGGCGCTATTTAGAGGGTGCGCTATAGACAGATTTAACTGTATATATGAAAAGAGGAAGTCAAAGAAGAATGTGGGCCAATGACCTCAAATATTGAAGTGAAGTGAGATACTTGCTGCTAAGAAGAAAAAGCCTGGGACCAAAAAGGATGGAACTTCATGACTGATCATGAAATGATAATGATAATAATAATGATATTACAAGAGAAGGAATTGTCAAACACCATCTTGAAGAAGGAATAAAATTTTCGGCGACTGAGTTCCTTTTATATATAATAATCATTCATTTCATTAATAAATTTTCTAATTATGTAAATATTTACATGTATATAATTTGTAAAATATAATGAGATTTCTGTTGATTTTTGGATTATCTTGAGGATTATGCTATGGTAATGCAGTCGTGGTTAAAATCTTGAAAGTATAATAAAAATAGTAAAGATTAGAAATAGCTTTAATTGAGCTTATGGAATATAGAAAACATAATTTGAGAAAGGTAATGCCTGGCTAAAGGCGTGTTGTGATATGTTAAATAACCTATAATAATGTTACGTATTATATTTATTATTGACTATGCAAAATCATGGTATTTGTCAATTGTTTTAACTTTATGTAAAATATTTCCTTTTTACCTCTATGTTTCTATTTTGTATAAAAGGAGATTACTGGATTAAATAAAAATTCAGTTCAACTTGTAAAGCTAGAACGAGTCTTATTCAGATAACACTTAGCCATTACAACATGGCGTAAGAATAAAAAAAAAAAAGAAAAACTTATTTACATAATATACAAAAGGTTTGAGCCGGCCATCGGGAAACAACAACAATGAGTTTTTATAGGAGAAGCGTGACCTCTGGCGGTCGATTTAACAGATCTATGAAATATAATTTTAAATAAAATAATATTTTAATATAACATATATATATATTATCCTCTAGTTTCTTGTATAGTAGCTTGTTGAAGAACGTCATAGTCCGAAAGCTTGCTGAGTACACAGCACAGATAAAAGAAACTCGTTGCTTTGATTCCTTCTTCATTATAGATAATTTTTGAATTTAATAGTTTTTTTTTTTTATGATTTCTTTTCCTCCCTGTTATATACCTTTGAAAGATAAATTATAATTCAAACACGAACTTTCTCTCACGTTAAAACAGACAATAAAAGCTATAAACGTTCATCTCCCCTGACTTATAATTTGATAAAATTAACAATCAATCCAGGGTTAAGTTTCTTACACAATTTATATTTCTCTAGAGTCAGGGTTAACATGTTTTACAACAGGAGCACCTAGAAGTATAACTTCCTGTACGTGAGGTGTATGGTTAGCTACAAGTTATACTCCTAGGTGATCCTGTTGAAGTTCATGTTATCTTGAAAGGTAGAGATATAAAGTTATACAAGGAACTTAACCCTGGATTGATATTAATAAATAGAAAAAAAGCAATGGGGATATATAATGACTGTCTCTGTAAGCTATAGCAGACTATGATTGAAGGGATAACACCATGTTGTAATGATTAAGTGTTATCTGAACAAGACTCGCTCCGGCTTACAAGTTGAACTGAATGTTTATTTAATCTAGTAATCTCCTTTTATACAAGATAGAGATAAAAAAGGAAATAATTTACATAAGTTTTAAAACAATTGACAAATGGCATGATTTTGCATAGTCAATAATAGATAATAAATATAATACGTAACATATGTTATTTAACATATCACAACACACCAGTTTTTGAAAATTCCGAACGTCCATTTGAAAATAATCATTTCGAGCTCTGGCCATCTTCAGTTCAATAGCGAGGTTTTGATGAGGTCCAAGACGGATTCACAAGACGTGTTTAACTCAGTCCCTTGTTAATCTCATCAAATAAAAGCTCAGTATTGGACTAAAGAGTTCCTTAGTCCGAACCCATGATCTTCAGGCGTACGTTCTGAATTTCCCAAAACTGGTTTAGTGGCTATGTCACCGATCCGAATCTGCAAGCCCGCAGAGACGGTCAAGAAATGGCGCATTTTGAAGGGAGAGGTAGACGTTTATTGATATTCCTCCGTCAAATATTTCATTAATACAGTAGAACCTCCCTGTAAGAGACACCTAATTGCAGAGTCAAAGTGTCTTTTAGGGAGAGGTGTCCTTTTACCGGAGAGTTGCCAAATAGTAAAAAATGGTAATTTTGAAAATGAAAACTGTCTTTTATAGAGAGATGTCCTCTAGCGTGAGTGTCCTCTCAGGGAGTATGTTCTACTGTATTTATCCTTCGAAATATAAAAGATTTGAACTATGATAAGCTCTTAATTATTAATATATTCTTAGACAAATATCATTGCCTCACACATAGTACACTCATGAACAAAACTTAAGGAAGTTTTACCTTTCACCATGTATATCGGGAATTCAGACAATGGCTCTGAAAGATATTACAGTGACCTTTATTGAAGACACACAAGATAACCAAGTGTGTATACACTCATGGACAAAACTTAAGGAAGTTTTACCTTTCACCATGTATATCGGGAATTCAGACAATGGCTCTGAAAGATATTACAGTGACCTTTATTGAAGACATACGAGATAACAAAGTGTATATACACTCATGGAAACAAAACTTAAGGAAGTTTTACCTTTCACCATGTATATCTGGATTGAGACAATAATTCTGAAAGATATTACAGTGACCTTTATTGAAGACATACGAGATAACAAAGTGTATATACACTCATGGAAACAAAACTTAAGGAAGTTTTACCTTTCACCATGTATATCTGGATTGAGACAATAATTCTGAAAGATATTACAGTGACCTTTATTGAAGACATACGAGATAACAAAGTGTATATACACTCATGGAAACAAAACCTAAGGAAGTTTTACCTTTCACCATGTATATCTGGATTGAGACAATAATTCTGAAAGATATTACAGTGACCTTTATTGAAGACACACGAGATAACTAAGTGTAAACAAAATTAACTCTGTCTCCAAAACGACCAACGATATCAAAGACTTTCCACTTTCTTAAGTTTTGTCTATGAGTGTATTTTATATTTCATTAAAGCTTTCAAATTATATGGTTAATAGAACACAAATATTACCTAAAACCATTTCTTCGATATAATAAAGCGACATATATACAATATTCACTTCATTCAAAAGAACCTATTTATTAAAAACGGTAAAATAAAAACTCAATAACTTATAAAAAATTCGAAATTTGAAAAATAAAAGAAAAAGGTTATATGTCTAATTCACCTAAATAAATTGGGAAAACACTTTTAAATTATAACAAAATGAAACAGAGCAAAAAAAGTTTTAAATTGAAAATTATATTAAAAATCGCACACAACTCTCTTCTGTGAGTTAAAAATTTCTTAAATATATTATTTTTTTGACCAGGTATGTTTTCTCCCTTTTATAAATAATTTATTAGGGCTCTTCCTGAATAAAATTACTTTGTTTATTTATGGTATATAGTATAACCTCGATATATAAAAAACAACATAAACACCACACTATATACCTAATATTGAATTAAATTTTATGTTATATCACGCCTTACGTATAGGAATAAATGCAAAATATATTCGCTATATATGACTTAAAAATATCAGTTTGTATGCAAATTTTAAACCGAAATTTCTCTACTAGCACCGAGTGTCTATCTCTGTTAATATACGAGTATATATATTGGTAGATTAAACTGGCGAAACAGCTTGGAGGGTTCACCACTGATGAGCAAGGCCTTCCCATTAATTTATCATTGCAGTAAGGGCAGTAGAAAATTATTTAATATTTAAAAGAAACATACGTGCCTATAATAGTTTCGAATTTTGATAACAGATGGCGTGCTAAGGTATCATACGAGTATTTGAATATGTGATATATATTAAAACTACATAACGGAATGATAATATAGTTACATACAATCCACCCGTATATAATAAACACTCATGGACAAAACTCTAAGTTAAAAATCCTTGATGTTGCCGGTCGTCTGTTTATATAAGGAGAGAGTGAGACAATTTTGTTCACACTTGGTTATCTCGTATGTCTTTAATAAAGGTCACTGTAATATCTTTCAGAGTTATTGTCTGTATCCCGATATACATGGTAAAAGGTACAACTTCCTTAAGTTCTGTCCATGAGTGTATCTTTCAGAGTTATTGTCTCAATCCCGATATACATGCTAAAAGGTACAACTTCCTTAAGTTTTGTCCACGAGTGTATCTTTCAGAGTTATTGTCTCAATCCCGATATACATGCTAAAAGGTACACCTTAATTAGTTTTGTCCATGAGTGTATCTTTCAGAGTTATTGTCTCAATCCCGATATACATGCTAAAAGGTACAACTTAAATTAGTTTTGTTCATGAGTGAATACTTTAAACGTATACCTTGTTGAAGTTATTTGGTGTTCGTATTATTAGCTTACTGATTAGCTCTCCTTGATTTCTTAGTGAATTCTGGGTCACGCATGCGCAATTCATTTGCTTTCTGCATGATGTTAAAGCCACATCACACCAGCTTTGTATTTCAGTAGGCTACCTAATAATTGCAAGGTTTCCCACTATGTACAAAGTGGTGTTTTCAACATGCAACCCCAAACCACATCATTGACTGTATTAACTCATCAATTGATAAGCTCTACTCATTCCAAGCAGACATCATCAACAAGTTCTACAAGCTTGATACCCTGATATATTAGTAAATTAAATTTAATTGCCATCTATTGTCATTGCCATTCAATAACTCATTTCATTGCAGTAAGGTCTGTAGAAATAATATTTGATGATATTTAAAAGAAACGCATTGCCAGTATATTTGTATTTATCCTAAGTACACCTGGTATAGGCCATGATAATCATGGCGTGTAGTTAGCTACTGCTTTTTACTGTAAGTGTACCACATGTATATACATGTGAAAAGCAGTCCGACTTTACACTTTAAAATGTGCCAGAGCCCCGTTTGGTTACTTGCACTCGCTGATGGGGTATGACCTTTGCAAGAATCGGGGGCCATTGGAGCATTTTTTGTAATTAGAAAAACGTGCCCAATGCAGTATTCGATCACGGGTCGTAGCGGTCGAAAACCAACGGTTTAGACCATCTTTCCACAGATTCCCTTATATACCCTGATATGATTGAGTGGAGATAAGAAAGAAGAGGTAGGCTACCTGGAGATTATGGTTTCGGTGTATGGTTTTCATCAATTCCAGGGCGATCTTAGATTTAACGAGAAGCGTCACACGAGAATCATGAATTCTTCAGATTCTGTCAAAGAGATCATTAGTTGCCAACATATCTAAGCCTATATTTCTCAGAAATCCTCTATTTTTGGGTCGCTGAGATACAGCCTACACTACGCTGACAAGGGCCAACAGCCCGAAACGCATACAAGATCATCCAAAACGCACCAGATATTCCTAGTCTCTCTTAGAGATGGTCTCTAATTGGTGTTTCATTTATATTCGGGAAAAAAACAGAGTGGTCGCTTAGAGGAATAGGTGGTAGATCACCAAATAGATCTCTAACTGGAGGTTTCACTGTTTATTCTCAATGCTCTATGAATGTGTATTATTAACAAAACAGACTCAACTATATTTGAGTATAACTCCTTATTTTTATCTATAAAGATCAAGGTTACCTCTCCCGTCAAAATAGACGTTAAAACTAGAAACCATCTATTGACCATCGTTCAATATATGGCGTCTAGTTTCGACGTCTATTTTGATGGGAGAGGTGATCTTTATCTTTATAGATGAATACGGTCAATAGATGGCGTCTAGTTTCGACGTCTATTTTGACGGAAGAGGTAACCTTTATAGATGAATATCCATCTATATACTTATTTTTATATTTACCTTGAGCCAATACCAATTATATAAGGTAAAGGAAAGTAGGGCGTTTGGCGTGAAATATTTAATCAAACGATTACTTATGCACTGCGCGGGAAGCCATAAAACGTGCGCCAAATGATAATTTTAACTTTTTGGTTTTTACGACACTGAGAATCCACGAGAGAAATATATAAATATAAAAAAACTTTGTTAGTTTTATTCCACTTTTGATTCCACACATACCGAAAAAAATATTTTTTTTTCATAAAAAAAAATATATATATTGATAAAGTTTAAATTCCTTAAATTTTCGCCATGTTCCAAACAGATATATTTGTTGCCTTAAAAAAAAACACTTAGGTATTTTTCCGTGTCTGGATGTATATTTCTTTCTTGGGGAAAAAAATTAAAAATATTTAACCGAATATATAAATTTTTATAAAAAGAAAGCCGGTTTATTTTATGTGACTAAATATTTTAAAAAGTCAAAAGATATTCAACTAAAATATATTATACAGTAAACTTAAATGACAATTCCAAAAGATTTCGCCCTTAAGGCATTTAAAAATTGCTCCAATAATAATAATGTAGTGGAAGGCATATGGCTATTTTAAAAACAATTTTTTAAAAATTTTATACGCGTTGCCATAAAAAAAAAATGTTTATGCTCGTAACTTGCTATTCTTAATTAACAACTAAACTACGTAATTAAAAAAGAGTTTATTAAACTAATTAAGTCGAGCTAGTTGGAAAAGTTATAATTATCAAGTTTATGATTATCAAACGAAAAGTTAATTATCAGGTATTATTTAAAGATGTCTTTTTATTGGATAATATTTATTGCTAAAATCTATTTTTATATGTTTGACAAATAATTTAATAAATATATTTTATATCGTTATACTTTATTTTAAAAATAAACATACGTTATTTTTTATTTGAATATTTATATAAATATTTAATATAATTTATCTAATTGCACTCGTCTAACTAATTAAAATTTTCGTTTGATATTAAAATATTTATAATAAACGTGAATATTATTAGATTATATTACAAAATTTCAATAAATATGAATATTATAATTTTTTATTGATTTTTATATTCGAGATTTGTTTAATTATAGTTAATTAATATATTCATTATGTATTCACACACAGTATTATTATTATATTTTAATTATGTAGTATAAAAGGGTTTTTTCTTTCTTGTTTTCATGGATAATTATTAAATATAATATTATAATATTTAATAATTATCCATGGAAAAAGAAAAATCTTTTATGTAACATATTTTAACTAGAATAATTATCCAGTCTGATGTGCGAATACGTAATGCCTTTATTAATTAACTATAATTAGACAAATCTCGAATATATATAATATAAAGGCGCCATCTATCGATAAAAATTATAAATAATTTTTCAATTTTATTTTTTAAAATTAATATATAAAGTTATCAGCGTCATAATCAATTCTTTCTTAATCAATTCTGTCACCGTTTGCTTTGTGAATGGAATAAATACCCAAATATGGCCATTTCTCATAACCATCGGTGGTTCAGTGGTAGAATGCTCGCCTGCCACGCGGGCGGCCCGGGTTCGATTCCCGGCCGATGCATTTTTTTTACAATTTTTAAAACTCATTTATATATTATACAAGAATGACATCCACGGCGCCAATTTATAATTGTAACGAATAGTATTTGAATAAAAGCATTTAATCGGGTAAAACCCGGGCGTTGCCCGGGTCATTCGGCTAGTATGTATATAATTAAAAGCTATATTTTTATATAAAAATTTAAAGAGAAAATACAGAAATAAATAGAGGTTTATTTATATGTCTTTTTCTAAAGAGGTAGCGCGTTAAAAAACCGTAATTTTCAAGGTAGGTATATTTATTTGTGTTTGTTTCATTAGTTGGTTGTAAATTCAAGCATGATTTTAATGTCCTTTCTTCTTTAAACTCTACTCAAACCTTGTAATTATTCAATTGTTTATGTAATATAGTATCTTAGTGTTGTTTCTTGACGTAAGCATCCCTTGTAGGGATATCGCGTCTGATTTGATAATAAAAAAATAAAAAGGGAGGATTTTATACTAAAAGAAACTATTATGATAGATAAGATATTAAAAATAAAAAAGACATATCCTGACCAGGAGCACATGTGCTTTACAGAAGGCAGAGCGCCATCTACTGGAAAAGAAATCAACTAATCATTGATTTAGCCTGTTCCCTGATATTTGGCCAACCCAGATAAGATATTGTAAAAATGCAATTATTTTCTGATATTTGCGTGAAGGAGCAGAGATTGAAATAAAATTGAAAATGTATGAATTTATATTATAAGTAAGTTTTTTTGTGAATTAAAGATATTATAAATCTCAAACTGAGTATATATTTATATAATTGTTAAATTAATAGAGTTGTTCGCGTGCGGCGTATATACACTCATGGACAAAACTCATGGAAGTTGTACCTTTTACCATGTATATCGGTATTCAGACAATAACTCTGAAAGATATTACAGTGACCTTTATTGAAGACATACGAGATAACCAAGTGTGAACATAGTACACTCATGGACACAACTCATGGAAGTTGTATCTTTTAGCATGTATATCGGGATTCAGACAATAACTCTGAAAGAAATTACAGTGGCCTTTATTGAAGACACACGAGAAAACCAATATACACTCATGGAAGTTGTACCTTTTACATGTATATCGGGATTCAGACAATAGCTCTGAAAGATATTACAGAGACCTTTATTGAAGACACACGAGAAAACCAATATACACTCATGGACAAAACTTATTAAAGTTGTAACATTTAGCATGCATATCGGGATTCAGACAATAACTATGTAAGATATTACAGTGACCTTTATTGAAGACACACGAGATAACCAAGTGTGAACACCTCTGTCTCCTAAAAAAATAATAAAAACAGACCACCGGCGATATCTTAAGTTTTGTCCATGAGTGTATATATTGAGGTAAAAAAATAAAATCAAACTCTTTCTCCATAAAATAATTACAAAATATGGTAGAACATCACTCACCTTATTCTTTACGTCGTTGGTTAGCTAGCGGCCGTTACTTGGCTGGGAGGAGTTTTATTTTTTTATTAAATATACAGTTTTTAAATTGTTTTTATAGATTTTTCTTTTTGTTCAGGTTTGGTCTCAGTTTAGTTAGGTCAAATTAGTGTTAGGTCCAACCACCCCATTAATGGATTTTAACAATTAACAATCCATCAATAAAACCCCCGTTATATAAATTTATTTTATAAATATTACAATTATAACATAAGAAAGTGAAAATATTCTAGACTCGTTTGATTATTTTTGAAATTAAACAATTTTCTACTGCCCTTGCTACAATGAAAAATTAATGGGAGGGATCATCAGTGGTGAAACCTTTATAATGTTACGTAGAAAAATCGGAGAACAACTGATTGTCCAATCTAAAGCGATTGCGCAAGGCTTAGTGCTAGCGGCATTTTGATTGGCTGACCAACCATGACCGTTCTGGAAAGATCTACTCCGAGATATATAGGGATGAGGAACTCATACCAGAGAGAAAAAGAACGAAGCTGCGTGGTGGACTCCAAGCAAACGCTGTTATCTCAAGAGGTCGGACTGCTGCTTACCGCCGACGCCGGTGTACTTCCTGGAAGATTCTAGAAGGTTCTACGAACTTCTGTCTCCTGTTCTGCTCCTGCTTCAATATGCTGCAGTTGGTGAGTTTGTAACTGCTGTTTTATTTATTGTTGTTTTATTTTTGCACTCTTCTGTAAATAGTTTATCAATTAGGCTTAAATAAAGTCCTAAAGATCCTTTGTACCCACGGAAGTTGTTCTTTGTCAACCAACAACACAAAAAATATCTATCTATCATTGGAAGATTAAACTGGCGAAACCGTTTGGAGGGTTTACCACTGATGAGCCAGGCCCTCCCATTAATTTTATCAATGCAGTAAGGGGTCAGTAGATATTTGTTTAATTTAAAAGAAGAAAAATTTGCATCTAAAATAGTTTAAATTTCCTTTAACAGATGGCGCGCGCTAATGTATCATATTATAATTATACAACAAAGAATGATTATATTCAGATGTAAGCTAAAATGCATAACTTAAAAACGTAGATAGTAAAAAAAGTGAAACAAATTATTTTGGATTTTAATTTAAAAATTTATTTATATATAGCTTTGTTTTGAAAATAGAGCAATCCATAAATAAATCTTTAAATAAAAAGACATATATTAGATCAAAATATCATTTATTTTACCAATATTTCAGTTGGCTGAATACACATTGTTGACACACATTAAATGTTATAACACCTTGATAAAGGTTGGCGTTTAGCCAACTGAAATATTGGTAAAATAAATGATATTTTGATCCAATATATGTCTTTTTATTTAAAGATATAGGTTTGTAAAAACAACATTTTAAATAGACATTTCAATAAAAGAAACAAATTGCTGACCCTTTCAAATAAAAATAATGTGTATAGAAAATATTGAATTTTTCAATGAAACAAAAAAATCCTAAATATATTTTATCTTTTAAAATACAATCTTTCTAATAAAAAAAAATATTTTTTTATAATAAAATATAGAATAAAAATATTTTTACATACTAAAAATACGAATATACAGAAAATATATATATAAAATACGTAATAATTTAAAATAATTAAATATTTATGAAAAGACGGAGAAAAAAAAGTCGGAATATTCTATGAATAAATGTGAACAATGAGAGGTCAGCTTGGCACCACTGCCTACTATAAAGTAGTGCGGTGGGAAAATAAACCGAGAGGCAAATCGTTTTCCAATTGGTCGAAGCAAAACAAATCGTGGTGATAGGCTCTGTAGAAAGATGGATGCTTTCTGAATTGGATTACTTTCCTATTCTCTGATTGGTTGGTCGTCTTCATTTAAATACTACTCACTCTGTGGTATTTTACATCGATTCTATATATATATATTAATTTTTTTTTTTTGAAAATAGAGCAATCCATAAATAAATATTTTATGAATATTTGAAACTATTATAAACGCGTATGATTTTGTTTTTTTGAAAATTAAACAATTTCTACTGTCATTACTGCAATGGAAAAATTAATGAGAAATTAAAAATTTAAAGTTTGCGTAAGAGCTATTGCTCGATGCATATTATATATTTATAATTATATGTAATTCTTCTGTCCTCGAAGCTTATGTCCATAGTTCATCTAAAATACCCATTCCAAGAGTCAAGCATCAGTATCACTATAAAAGGAAGTCCCAAAAATGCAATATAGCAGCGGTATGGTAGATTAAACTGGCGAAACCGCTGGGAGGGTTCACCACTGATGAGCCAGGCCCTCCCTTTAATTTTTTCCATTGCAGTAAGGGCAGTAGAAATTTGTTAATTTTCATACGCGTCTATAATAGTTTCAAATATTCATAACAGATTGCGCGCTATGCATCATAAATAAATAATTAAAAAGGCATATACTGGATCAAAATATCATTTATTTTACCAATATTTCAGTTGGCTGAATGCCAACCTTTATCAAGGTGTTATAACATTTTAATGTGAGTCAACAACAAACTCAGTGCCACATAACGTCAATAGAATTAAGTTTTAAAAACAATTGTTACCATTATTCAATGGGGAGAAAAAAAATTGATATTATGGACAAATATATCAAAATTTTCTCCCTATTGAATATAAGCAACAATATTTTTTAAAACTTAATTATATTGACGTTATGTGGCGCTGAGTTTGTTGTTGACACACTTTAAAATGTTATAACACCTTGATAAAGGTTGGTGTTCGTATATATTCCTTTATTCTTTGATTTTTCTTCATAGTTAGGCATTCGGCAACACTGTACAGTAGACTCTCCTATAACGCGAGTTTTTACAACGCGATAAAAAAATTGCGACAAATTTATTTATACAACGCGAATTTTCGTATAAAACGCGTTATAAAATAAAATACATGATATTTGTCACTAACAATTTACCCTAACAACATTCGCGTTATACAAGTTTTATTTCGTACAACGCGAATTCCTATAACGCGATTTCATACAACACGGAACACATTAATCGCGTTATAGGAGAGTTTACTGCACTTTATTTCATTTTGTAAATTTGCATAAGTTTTGTTTATATATTATGATTGTTGTAATTTAATTAAATATTAAAACATAAAGTATTGTGACTATCCCTTATTTCTAAATAGGAAACGTTACAATTTTAATTTCCACATTTTACATTTTTAGAACATGGGTAATATAAATTTCAATAACTTTTTAAAATAGTAATAACATCATATTTGAATTCAAAGAAACAAAATAATAATTTTCATATTTGACTAAATATATATATTTCCAATTTTATTTCAAACTTTTAACACGTGATTAAAATCGATATCTTTTAAATATATTTCAATGCATATTTACGATTTTCAAAAATTTTGTTGTTGTGTTGCGAAAAAAAAAAAAGATTTAAAAGCCCCAAAAATTAGTACAAACTCAATATTTTTGGAAAAACAGTACTAAAAGTGAAATTGTACTGGGATTAGGTGAATAAATTGAGAAAAAGTATCTTCTGATTTTGAAAAAAAAAAAATCTGATAGCTTGCGCCATCTATCGGATTATTATCAACTAATTTTTTCATTTATCAATTCAGGAATAATTAAAAATTCAACGAATTTTTAATATTTATTCCGACAGATGGCGCAAGCCATCAGCAACTGTTAGTTGCACATTCAGGAGATGCCTTTTTTACTCTAATCTTAAAAAAATATTTATTTTACTTTATATAATACACTGCGGCCTGTGATTGCAAAACGACACTTGAAGTTACACCGCATGAGTTTCTTTTTAACGAAAAATCAAAATTTTATTTCAAGGTGAAATATTGATCCCTGGACACTTTTATTTTTCCGTTCATCATTACTCTTCATAATTCACTCTTCCATACCTCATCCAAAAAGGTTAGAAATAGTCAATATTTCATCTTGAAATAAAATTTTGATTTTTCGTTGAAAAGAAACGCATGCGGTGTAACTTCAAGTGTTGGTTTACTTTATAATTATGTATATATGTTTATATCCACAACAACAAATCTTCTACTCTTTAAGATAGCGATTGAAAATGATTTCATTTATCGTTGACCGAGGAATCTCCAGGTCTCTCCATTCTAGATTTGATATTACAATCTAAGAGGCAATTAAGGAGATGACTAACCAAAGAGATTTCATGGCAAACAGTAGGGAAAAAAAAGAATGAAAACAGCTTCTATAGAGAGTCCGACAATAAATGGAATATGGAAAAAAGTACAAATATCAAATTGTACTGGGATAAAGAGTATAAATTAAGAAGTAAGCATCTCCTTATAGTCCAACCAGAAAGTTGCTGATGGCTTGCGCCATCTATCGGAATAAATCTATAGGTACTTCCTCGGTGTGGAACTGAGGAGTGTACAAGAAGACCTCGTCTGGAGGAGAACTCTCTCAAGGTGGGGAAGTCTTCCTTGCTAAAGAAATTTGTACACATTTGATTAAAACTTCCTCGGTGTGGAACTGAGGAGTGTTCAAGAAGACCTCGTCTGGAGGAGAACTCTCTCAAGGTGGGGAAGTCTTCCTTGCTAAAGAAATTTGTACACATTTGATTAAAACTTCCTCGGTGTGGAACTGAGGAGTGTACAAGAAGACCTCGTCTGGAGGAGAACTCTCTCAAGGTGGGGAAGTCTTCCTTGCGGAAGAAATTTGTACACATTTGATTAAAACTTCCTCGGTGTGGAACTGAGGAGTGTACAAGAAGACCTCGTCTGGAGGAGGTCTCTCTCAAGGTGGGGAAGTCTTCCTTGCGGAAGAAATTTGTACACATTTGATTAAAACTTCCTCGGTGTGGAACTGAGGAGTGTTCAAGAAGACCTCGTCTGGAGGAGAACTCTCTCAAGGTGGGGAAGTCTTCCTTGCGGAAGAAATTTGTACACATTTGGTTAAAACTTCCTCGGCGTGGAACTGAGGAGTGTTCAAGAAGACCTTGTCTGGAGGAGGACTCTCTCAAGGTGGGGAAGTCTTCCTTGCGGAAGAAATTTGTACACATTTGGTTAAAACTTCCTCGGCGTGGAACTGAGGAGTGTTCAAGAAGACCTTGTCTGGAGGAGAACTATCTCAAGGTGGGGAAGTCTTCCTTGCGGAAGAAATTTGTACACATTTGGTTAAAACTTCCTCGGCGTGGAACTGAGGAGTGTTCAAGAAGACCTTGTCTGGAGGAGGACTCTCTCAAGGTGGGGAAGTCTTCCTTGCGGAAGAAATTTGTACACATTTGGTTAAAACTTCCTCGGCGTGGAACTGAGGAGTGTTCAAGAAGACCTTGTCTGGAGGAGGACTCTCTCAAGGTGGGGAAACCTCCCTTGCTGAAGAAATTTGTACACATATACAACTATATATATTCCCCTACATTTTATCTACCCTTTATTTACTATTTTAATATATATTTTTCCACCTTTGTAACAATTGATTAGAAGGATCAATAAAATTGTTTAAATTGTTTATCGGAATAAATATCAACGATTTGTTGATTATTAATTATTCCCCAGAATTGGCCAAATACCCATTCTTGATTAATCAATGAATGCTTTTTTTCTTAACAATTGGGATGTTGACAACGAGAGAACATTTCCCCCTAATCCACTAAATCCACATTTGAAACGATCATTTTCTCTAAGCCTATTTGCGAACCATTAAAATATTTCATTTCTAATGGTACAATTTCTATTTCGTTAGCCAAAATTTTCACGATTTTTATTTTCCTTTTGTTGAAATTGACAATATAGTATTATCTATGCAAATTGACATATCTACCTATATAGAGCGGCCTTGTTGGATATATAGCAGGCTAGCGGTTAATGATAGGGCAGGCCGGCGTGAGCTGCTGATGTATATATAATTTGATCTCTTGTCCTTCTTTTATTGTTTTATACCTTTAGGTAATAAAGGATCTTTAATACAATATAATATAATGCGGATTGTGATTGTAAAACCCCATCCCTGGACACTTTTAGTTTTCCGTTCATCATTACTCTTCACAATTCATCCTTTCATACCTCATCTCTAAGGTAAGAAATAATCGTTATTTCTCCTTAAAAATAAGTTTTGATTTTTCGTTGAAAAGAAACACATGCGGAATGGTTTTCAAATGTCGTTCTAGAATAAAGGATCTTTCTCTTCATCTATGAATCTATATTTTTCCCAACACATTTTACATGTGGTAAATATTTTCCAATGAGTTTGTATTGGTTCACTATTTATTACAAAATATAATTATATTTTTAGATAATAGAAAGGCATATTTTTTTTGGCTGAATGCCAACCGAAATATTAGTAAATAAATATTTTTTATTCATTCCAATATATACTTTTCTATATATTCTATAAAACGACATTTGAAATACTATTCCGCATGTGTTTCTTTTCAACGAAAAATCAAAATTAATTTCAAGGAGAAATAACGATTATTTCTAACCTTTTGGATGAGGTATGAAAGGGTGAATTGTGAAGAGTAATGAATTCACCCTTTCATACCTCATCCAAAAGCTTAGAAATAATCGTTATTTCTCCCCTTGAAATGAATTTTGATTTTTCGTTGAAAAGAAACACATGCGGAATAGTATTTCAAATGTCGTTTTACAATCACAAGCCGCATTATATTATATTGTATTATATATTCTATATTGTCTTTCTCGTAAATATGGATTTCTATATTTTCAGAAAACAATATAATAATATATTTAGATATATATCTGAGTATATGATAGATTATTTAAAAATATTTTCTTATGTAAAGAAATTTCTTCAATTTGTAGGAGTAAACATGTTACTCCATACTGCAAAAATAATAGAAAAAAATGAATAAAAGATAAGGTCTTGATATTAAAAAAAAAAGACATATCTTGACCAGGAGAACATGTGCTTTTTAGATGGCAGAGCGTCATCTAGTGGAACAGAAATCAACTAAACATTGATTAAGACTTGGGTTGGCCAAATATCAGGAACAGGTTAAATCAATGTTTAGTTGATTTCTGTTCCACTAGATGGCGCTCTGCCATCTAAAAAGTACATGTGCTCCTGGTCTATACTGCAGGTTAAATCTATCTTAAGCGTTCGTATATATTTTCTCTATATAGATAAAATTGAACTTCCAATATACAGTTTCGTTTTTTAAATATCGCATTTCATGTTGACGTCTTAAAATAAAAATAAAAAGTAAGAAAAAGGTCATTAGAGACAGGTCCTAGAAAGATCGCCTAACGAAAGTTAGGCCTAACAAACATATCAGAGGATCAAAGCAAGATGCATCATCCCATAAGAGCCATTCCTCAACTAACTGGAATTGACAATATGGAAATATGGACCAATATCAATCAGACGACATACCTCGTTAGATTGGCAGAAGATTGTGACAATGTACGGCGATTAAGGTTTGATCTTAGAAGGTTTTATTTACATAATATGCTTTAAGATTAAATTACACACAAGCTCTTCTAATTACTAGTTAGAAATCATATATTTAAGAACTCAACAATAATATTTTATGCAAATCATACCAAAGTTTTCAAAAGATTACACAAAGTAATTCGTTCTCAAAGCATTCTTTTTAAACTTCTCTTTATCAATACGGATTCACTACTTTCAACAAATATGTAAAATACGCGTCTCAATCGGTATTAAAGTATTCAAATAAATCGAATTTATTTCAATATCAAGAATTTTAAAACATATTTGTGCAAAAATGGTCTCTTATTTTGATTTTCTTCAATGTGAAAAATGTGGGATAGAATTTATTAGAGAGTTAGAATTAACCATTGATATACGTATGATAATAATAGATTTAAAACATTTTAAAATATGTAAATTTCTTTTAGAGAGAGAATACTTATAAGTTTTAAAATATACCTCAGAATTTGGTTTCATCTTATCCCAGAATTATGCATTTTTATTCAAAGCAGACGATTCTGAAGGATATTATCATCATCAATAAAATGCAGACGAACACCGATTTCAAGAATTCGAAATTGGATTTGAGTGTAAAGACAATTATTGGGCAGCCGAGAGCTGACAGAAATGATAAATTGTCGCCCCGTTCACACCTCTTCCTGTACTTCAGCCCAGTTCGTCTGCTTTATATTTTATTTGGCGCCTTTCTTTTTTAACCCTAACCTTCGTGATGGATTGTTTCCTTTCCCGCCAAAATATAGAATTTCGGTAAAAAATATGGTCGAGGTAATCCACCTTTGAGCCACCATGTGTTTTATTATATTTTAAAAAAATAAATATATCTTAATCTTTTTTTTTTACCTCTTTGTGGGAAAGAGAAGCGTGGGCACGTAGAAAACAACAAAAAAAAAAACATTCTTTTTGTTGGATAAGGGCATCATTCATATTAGCATTTACACTGGCACGGATTTTTTCGTCTGTATTCCAGATTTGATTTTGATAAATGACTCTAAATATAATTAATATGATGATAAATCATCTATGAACTATTTTTATATTATTCATATATTCACTTCCTCTAAATATTTCGATATTTGGTTTAGGGTCGAATACTAAAAAAAAAAAAAATCGATAGTATTTTTATATCTCTAATCAATAGAGGTTAACAGTCACGAAATTCTTAGATTATTTGCATATAACCTTTCGATAATATGATTATACGTTACGGCAGAGAACCTAGGTAAATAAAATTACTTAAAAGAAGAGTTTTCTGGTCAAAATGTCATTTTAAAAAGACACGTTTCACCCAACGATTTACTGTTTTTATTTAAAGAAATACCAGGTGTTATTCTTTATAAAAATATATACTCTCATAGACAAAATTTAAGGAAGTGGAAAGGCTTTTATGTCGCTGGCATCTTTTTTTTTAAGGAGACAGAGGCAATTTTGTTTACACTTGGTTATCTCGTGTATCTACTTATATATTTGCCTTATTCTGTCTGTTTGTCTGTTTTTCTGTTTGTCTGAAGCTCACGGATAGAATGCGCGCTCATTGGCTGCCAGGGAACACGTGTCCTCCCTGCCCCCCTCTAGACAACCCTGTTATTCAAAAACCATACATCCAATCGCCATGAAATTCTGGGATATTATTAGGTATATCCCCGGAAAGGTTTTCGAAGAATAATTTCTTGAATATCTTGAATATCCTTAGAGTTATTTGCAGAATTGTAGATATAACTCGCAAGCAGCGCCGCCAGACGGTGATAGGCTTAAGCTTGCTGCTCCACCCCTGTTGACCTTGGGTCATCGTGTGAGTCACAGCATGATGCAACAAAAACACTCTCTCTGGGGATTGCGGCGTCAACAACCTGTAAGTTTGCCTCTCTCATAAACCTGTCTATACAGACCACCCTGACTATAGCGACCACTCTAGACAACCCTGTTATCAGCTGCCTGTCTATACAGACCACCCTGTCTATAGCGGTCACCTTAGGCAACCCTGTTATCAGCAGTGTGATACATCCACCTGTCTATACAGACCACCCTGTCTATAGCGACCACTCTAGACAACCCTGTTATCAGCTGTGTGATACATCCACCTGTCTATACAGACCACCCTGTTAATAGCGACCACCCAAGTCAACGTTTTTAAAATATATTCGCACTCGGGTAAACCCCGGGCGTTGCCCGGGCCATTCGTCTAGTCTTCTATAAATGTAACTGTAATAACTTTCAGAGTTATTATCTGAATCCCGATATACGAGTACATGCTAAAAGGTACAACTTCCTTAAGTTTTGTCCATGTGTTTTTATCAGAGTTATTGTCTAAACCCCAATATACATACTAAAAGGTACAACTTCCTTAAGTTTTGCACATGAGCGTACCTTTCAGAGTTATTGTCTGAATCCCGATATACATGCTAAAAGGTACAACTTCCTTAAGTTTTGTCCATGAGTGTTTCTTTCAGAGTTATTGTCTAAATCCCGATATACATGCTGAAAGGTACAACTTCCTTAAGTTTTGTCTATGTGTTGTATGTGTTGTTTTGTGTGAATATAACATAAAAAGAGGATAACAATAAATAATTCTTTAAAACGATTCTCACATACAGCATACTACTACTGTACGAACTATGGTAGTGGTGCTTATCTCCATGGTTAAACCAATTCCTGAAGTCCACTCCTCTCCAATTTTGCGTTGGTAGTTATAGGCCTGGAAAATAGGTCCTCTATTGTCAATTCTGAGCATGACAAGATAAGAAATATTGTAAATAACTTCACACACAATTATCCAGATCGAATTTAGCGTGTTTTATGTGTAATTGATAATAAATAAATATATTATATATAATAAGTGTCTAAAACTCTCTCTCTCTCTACTAAATATGATTAAAAATGCTACTTATCAAAATAATAATTGCATAATTCGACAAATTTGAATGGCGAAAACATATTAGAAAACGCTATTTAAACGCTAAAGTTTTAACTAACAAATATCAATTGAAGAAATCATTAAAAAACAGATTATAAAGAAAAGCAATAAAATAAAAGAATACAATATATACTAAATAGTAAGAAATAGTAAAAAATATACCTATATATTTTAAATGCAAACGATTTTTAAATAAATTAAAATGGCGTACATATGTAAAAAACAAATAAAATGTAATCAATTTGGTAGGCATTCGTGACAAATGAACATATATATAATTTGCAGCATTATCTATAATAATGCAAAATAGATTTCGAAAACTAAAATTGCATTATTAATACACGCGCGATAATTTATGCAGTATAATTTTAACTAATATTTTTTCCATTAATTTAAAAAAGATAACAAATTGCAAAATATAAAATATGAAAAGCAGAGGATAAAATTAATATATATTATTATAATGAAGTCGAGTTATATATGACTAAATATATAATAAATAGCAATATTTTTATAATTCACTTAAAAATATTAAATAATTTAAAAAATAATATAAAATATAAAGAAAGGGGTAATATATTATATAACAAAATAAATAATCAATATAAATATACGGATAAAGTAAAAGAAAAAAAAAGGAGGGAAAGAAGGCTAAAATTAATAAATAAAAATAATGCAGACGATATTTTTAATTTGCAGTAATGCATAGAGAGAGAGTAAGGGTTGCCGGGTGAAATATTAATTCCGTAGAGTATCATCATCAATATTGATACTGGATGATCAGCGCTGTGATGGATGGAAACCAAACGATTCTTTAATGGCTCCGGGTCAAATACCAAAAAAAGGAGGTTCAGTCAGAGATTCTCCACAAAGCCACTTATAGACTTCTGACAGCGGTCAAGCTTATCAACAGAAAGAGAATCCATCATTTTATGTCCCAAGATCCACCCTATCTTGAATGCACACACTTCTTTTGCCATCCAATACTTTCACAACTCTATGACAACGAATATTTGTACCGTTTCTATGAACATTGTTGAAAACAACTTCTAACAACCATAATAACAGTAAAAATAGAAATTTGTTTTATATGTATAAAAGGAACAATTTAATGTTTTCCTTTATTATGTATATATAGATGGCAGTTTTATTAGTTTATAATTAATTTATATCTAACTGGCCTTGTCATTATTGTTTTCGGAAGAGCATTTGCTCGATGCAAATATTTATATGTAATTCTACTGTCCTAAAAGCGTATCTATTGGGCTTTGCCCGCGTGATTTCGAATCCCATTCTCGTCGACATTGTTATTTTGCTTATTAAATAATTTATTAGAAAAATAGTGTAAACACATTTATTTTAAACAAAATAAAAAATATCAGAACTTGTAAAAAAAAAGTTTATTTTCCTTCTTTAAAAATATTTACATCAAAGCAATTTAACAAAACAAATTTGATCCAAAAATTAAACAATCCAAATTTACATATCTCTCGACAGAATGTGTTTACTCTAGTCTCTGGTCAAAACCCAATAAATAAATATATATACAATTTAATTATTTTTATACGTCTGCGTAACTCTAAGTCCATTTACTTCTTATAGTTTTCTTAAATACCATTTATGAGATTCCACCCTTCAGTGTAGCATATATAAGTAGAATGATTCAATACAGTATTTGAGCTCTAAGAGATGCGATTTGGTAGATTAAATTTGTTGGGAGGGTTCACCACTGATGAGTCAAGCCCTCCAATATATTTCATTGCAGTAAGGACAGTAGAAGTTTGTTTAATGTGTAAAATGAACAATCGTGCTTTAAATTTTTATAATTTCCAGGCTTCTAACTAAAAACACTTAAATGTAAAAATGATTTTTATTTATTTTATTGAGATAATCCTTTGTTTAGACAAAAATAGTACTCCAAAGAAATTTTTATTTGAACAGTTTCAGCCTTTTGCATTTGAAACTCTAGATGTTAGTACCTCTGATAGGGAGAAACATGTTTGAAAGATTCTTAAATGGGAAAAACTCAAGGTAGTTGAGAGTCTTATGTCGCCGGTCGTCTGTTTTTAAGGAGACAGGTTGTTCACACTTGGTTATTTAGTGTCTTCAATAAAGACCATTGTAATATCTTTCATAGCCATTGTATCAATCCCGATATAAATGCTGAAAGACACTTAAGTTTTGTCCATGAGTGTATCTTTCAGAGTTATTGTCTGAATCCCGATATACATGTTAAAGGTACAACTTCCTTAAGTTTTGTCCATGAGTGTATCTTTCAGAGTTATTGTCTGAATCCCGATATACATGCTAAAAGGTACAACTTCCTTAAGTTTTGTCCATGAGTGTATCTTTCAGAGTTATTGTCTGAATCCCGATATACATGCTAAAAGGTACAACTTCCTTAAGTTTTGTCCATGAGTGTATCTTTCAGAGTTATTATCTGAATCCCGATATACATGTTAAAAGGTACAACTTCCTTAAGTTTTGTCCATGAGTGTATCTTTCAGAGTTATTGTCTGAATCCCGATATACATGCTAAAAGTTTCAACTTCCTTAAGTTTTGTCCGTGACGATTACTTCTTACCATCCTTATAGTGAGAGATTACTCATAATAGACGTCATAAAAGGGAAGATTTAGATCAGTCTGAACCCTGAATTCGAACAACCTTGATCAGATTCATACTTAATTTATATTATATAGCTTGCACCACGCTGATGAGGGCCAACAGCCCGAAACGCGTCCGTGGTTAGCTTTTCTTGATTAATCAAGAATGGGTATTTGGCCAATTCTGGAATAATTAAAAATCAACGAGAATAGTTGATATTTATTCCGATAGATGGCGCAAGCCATCAGCAACTTTCAGTTGCACGATAAGGAGATGCCTTTTTTTTCATACTTAATAGATTGTACCAATGATATTAAATCCTATCACAAAATAGACACCTCGGTTAGTTAAAGTTTTATTTACTTAACGTTTCAAAAAATATATTTTGTCTTCGCCAGGATTAATAAAAATGAAGCATTTTCAGTGCGTTAAAATTATTATTATTAATTATTGATATAATTAAGAGAATAATTTTTAACGCCTTTCCAAATGCTTTATTTTCATTTCTCCTGACGAAGACAAAGGAATGTAGTTGAAACGTTGAGAAAATAAAGATGTATCTAGCCGAAGGGTCTAATTTTTAATAACAATGAATGCCGATCAGGCAACTTCTATCTTTAAGATAAATGTATTCATGGTTTTATGGTCGCTCTATGGGAAGTAAAATTGTCATAATAACTATCAGCGAAATCAGAACTTAACAGAACAACAACATCAACAAAAACCTTTATTGAGGACCTCTCGTCCTATAAAGGATTCGCCAGTTTACAGAGTAATTGAAGAGAAGAGAACTAAGAATACAGAGAGAAACCTATATGTAGTAGGTATAGTATAGTATTTTCTACACTGTGACTATATACAACAGAAGCAACAAGCCTTTAACTGGAATCAAAGTCCCATACAGGATTCGTCATTCTAATCCTGACAAAGATTATTTACATATGATTATTTACATCAGTTAGATTATGTATATAGCTTCCTTTTCTCTTCAGCCGTCTTCCAAAATTTGAACAACGCAAACGCTCCAGCTCTGTTTCTCACCACATCATTCAACAGGAGCTCCAAAGAGAGTCCCTCAAGGCCTATTTCACTGAGGAGCACTTATCGTTCGTCTTTCAGCCCCATACATGAGAGTATATGGTGATGTAGCCCCGGCTCCATTCTTGTCCCGCAAATCTCGCATGTCCAACCGTCTGTTTTAAATCAATCAGGAATATATATAATCACAAGAACAACAGCTAGAAGTAGGAACAGAACAAAGTACCAACGGCAGTCCCGACTATAAAGCGAGGTCCAGGAAGAAAATTCCATCACCCTACAGGTGGGCTCACGCAACGTACTGTGTGATCCATGAGGATTGCGTGACTGAAGTCCACACGCACGCCCGCGGCCACACCCCTCGGACCCTGCTACCGCAGAGCTGGTGCCTCTCTAACCCTTGTTGGTTCTCACCGTTTATAACTATCAACATATTGATTCTATTTATTTCATCTTAACCAGCCATAGGTTGGTGGCTGGCAGTATTCCTGTCCCCTCATAGCTTCCTTTCTATGGCTAGTCTTTTGATGGTATCCTATCTATCTATTTCTCCTCAACCATCCATAGGTTGGTGGCTGGCAGTATTCCTGTCCTCTCAGAGATACTTCCTTTCTATGGCTAGTCTTTTGATGGTATCCTATCTATCTATTTCTCCTCAACCAGCCATAGGTTGGTGGCTGGCAGTATTCCTGTCCTCTTATAGCTTCCTTTCTATGGCTAGTCTTTTGATGGTATCCTATCTATCTATTTCTCCTCAACCATCCATAGGTTGGTGGCTGGCAGTATTCCTGTCCTCTCAGAGCTTCCTTTCTATGGCTAGTCTTTTGATGGTATCCTATCTATCTATTTCTCCTCAACCAGCCATAGGTTGGTGGCTGGCAGTATTCCTGTCCTCTCATAGCTTCCTTTCTATGGTTAGTCTTTTGATGGTATCCTATCTATCTATTTCTCCTCAACCATCCATAGGTTGGGGCTGGCAGTATTCCTATCCTCTCAGAGCTTCCTTTCTATGGCTAGTCTTTTGATGGTATCCTATCTATCTATTTCTTCTCAACCAGCCATAGGTTGGTGGCTGGCAGTATTCCTGTCCTCTCAGAGCTTCCTTTCTATGGCTAGTATTTTGATGGTATCCTATCTATTTCTCCTCAACCATCCATAGATTGGTGGCTGGCAGTATTACTGTCCTCTCAGAGCTACTTCCTTTCTATGGCTATTCTTTTGATGGTATCCTATCTATTTCTCCTCAACCATCCATAGGTTGGCAGAAGTGGCATCAGAAATAAATCCGAATATATCGTACTTGATTCTTAACTGGAAAATAATACTATCAAAATTTTGGAAATCATCTTCTAAGCATGATACATCCATGGACAATACTCAAGGATGTTTTACTTCTTACCCTGTATATCTGGATTCAAACAATAACTCTGAAAGATATTACAGTAGCTTTTATTGGAGACACACGAGATAATCAAATATGAACAAAATTGCCTCTATCTCCTTAAAATGAACCTGGCACATCAAAGACCTTCCACTTCCTTAAGTTTTTTTAACGAGTGTATGCACCAAAAGAGACATCTCTTCCATTAGAAATGCAATAAAACAATCAATTTGGCTCATCACCTCAGTAAAAAACTCAACGATGATGATGAAGTTTGTGCCAATCGGTACTGTAGGTGATGAAGCAAAATGTATTATTTTTATGAATTTTTAACAGGAGAGGGAGAGGGGGGTTCTTTTTTAACACCTGATTACTATTCTCTTCAAACTTGTATCTATACATGTGTGTACAACGTATACAACTTTGTGTTGGAATATCACACAGAGTAACAATGGCTATAGATGAGCTCATGTTTGAAAAGGAACTTGTATGTATATAATAATTGTTGTTTTTGTTGTTATCACGTAAAACATATACCAAGATTTGTTTTGTATAATTGCTATTAATAATAAATAATATGTAAAGTTAAATTGGTTAGGGATTTATCCTTTTTACTTACTTTAATAACATAACACTTTCCACGGTAAAATATCCTTCCATATATTTATACAGTTTAACCTGTCTATAGCGCCCCCTCTAAATACCGCCTTCCTCTTTATAACGCCCGATTTTGAAGATTAAACTGTAAACATTTTACATTAAAAGTGACCTGTCTATAGCACCCCCTCTCTTTAACACCCTAATTTGGCAAGTCCCAAGAGAGAGGGTGCTATAGACAGGTTTAACTGTAGTATGATGCGATTTACATTAAAGGTGACCTGTCTATAGCACCCCCTCTTTATAGCACCCTATTTTAGCGAGTCCCAAGAGGGGGGGCACTATAGACAGGTTTAACTGTAGTACTATGCGATTTACATTAAAAGTGACCTGTCTATAGCACTCCCTCTCTATAGTATTCTTTTTTGGTGAGTCCCAAGAGGGGGCGTTATAGACAGGTTTAACTGTATTATAGTTTATATAACTTTAATTTCATCACATATGGGGGAGATATTACAAGTTCATCAAACTATTTCTAAAATTTTAAGAAACATTCTATTAAATTCAAAGCTTAATTACAAGGCATTTGGAATTCATCTCCAGCAGACTGCTTTCACTCAAACAAAAAAAGACAGTTTAATTTCATTCCCCCTATTCTTACACGAGAGCTAATTGTCTCTGAATTCACAGCGTTAATAGAATTATAATGAATATAATGTAATTATAGCCTGGAGGCTTCATAATTAAGTTTAAAGGTGTTAGATATATAGTGAATAGATGTATGTATTGTTGGAATTTGGTGATGGTTAGATAACCTAGGCCTCATATAGAGTATTGTCAGGAGACTATGAAGGTATTCTTTTGTACGATCGTTCTTAATACGATAAATTATACTAGGGATAGTAGTTTTGAATTAATCTAATTGGATAAATATACACTCATGGACAAAAGGAGGTTTTATATTTTTGCTGCACCGGTCGTCCGTTTTTTTATAAAGAGATAGAGGCAATTTTGTTCACACTTGGTTATGTGGTGTGTCTCTCTTCAATAAAAACCAGCGTGTATCAAATATCTTTCAGAGTTATCTTTCAATCCCGATATACATCATAAAAGGCACAATTTTTAAAAGTTTTTTCCATGTGTATACTTAGTTTTTTTAAGGAGAAAGAGGGGGTTTTGTTCACACTTGGTTATCTCGTATGTTTTCAATGAAGGTCACTGTAATATCTTTCAGAGTTATTTTCTCAATCCCGATATACATGCTAAAAGGTACAACTTCTATAAGTTTTGTCCATGAGTGTATATTGGGTATCTCGTGTGTCTTCAATAAAGGACGCTGTAATATCTTTCAGAGTTATTGTCTGAATCCCGATATACATGCTAAAAGGTACAACTTCCTTAAGTTTTGTCCATGTGTGTATTTAAGGACTTCCTATGTTAACTCCAATATTGATTATGCGTACATTTTGTGAGGTATGAAAATCTTATCTTCTGACAAACTATATTGCTGTGTTTACTTGTACCTTCAACATTAATTCTCTAAACATTATCAGCATATTTTATTATGAGTATTATGAAAAAAAAAAAGAATGTAATTAAAATGAAGATAGCTTGTTTAGACGAGAATTCTTGGCCCTCTCTAGACCAGCTCCTATTACAATTCAGACAATCCCGGCAATGGTAGACCAATGTATAAACACTAGACTGACTTGTTAAAAATTCTTCGAATTTTTATATAATTAGAACCTATATTCTACCAGCCCAATATATATTCATGTATTATATTCGATACAGTAGAACCTCCATGAGGGGACACTACCAAAAGAGGACAGCTCTCTACAAATGACAGTTATCATCACCAAATTTACCATTTAAAAAATAATCATAAACTTTCTGATAAAAAAAGAACTTCCATTAAGTTCTGCAACTAGGTGTTGTCCTTTAAAGAGAAGTTGTATTGTATATTTAAATATTTTTAAATATATTTTTGCTAGAAAGAGTTATTTGCATACAGTAAAATATCAAATTAAGGAACCTCATAGCAATGAATATTTCAAAGGTTTCCGACAAAACTATGTATTTTATTGATATATATGTGATTACTAGCCGAATGACCCGGGCAACGCCCGTGTTTTACCCGACTGTAGATGTTACAACGGTGATCCTTAGGTCGCTGGTTCAAATCCGGCTCGAGGGAGCCGGCGAGCACGTGACCTCCCTGTGCGCGCGCATCCGTGACAGAGGCCGATGAGGAAAGACGGTCGTGACTATATATAAATAATATAATATATGTATGAGTACATTTTGTGTGTAGAAATAGGATTAGTTGACTTTATAAGGTAAACTTATTCATACAGTTTGTATCCCTCGATAGCTCAGTTGGCAGAGCGGAGGACTGTAGATGTTACAACGGTGATCCTTAGGTCGCTGGTTCAAATCCGCTCGAGGGAGTTTTTATTTTTTTTTATTTTTATTGGCTGTTGGCGAGCACGTAACCTCCCTGTGCGCGCGCATCCGTGACAGAGGCCGATGAGGAAAGACGGTCGTGACTATATATAGGGATAATATTAAATTTTAAGTACTAAATTTTAAAAAAATCTCTCAAATATATTAGCACATATTACCCCCAATACTTAGGAAAATAAAGAAAAAATTCCCGTCAAATATCAACTTCTTTATATATTTATTAAACCTATAAATTCATCATAGAGATATTTTTCAGATTGAAAATATATTTTATGAGCATTTTCAATCCGTTAATACGAAGTTTATACACTGCTATTCAATTTTTATAAAATCAAACATTTATTTTAATTCTATAAATCCTTTTCCATAAAAGAAAAAAAAATTCAATAAAAATATTACACTCAATAAAAATATATTATATATAAATATATAATCTAAAAATATAATATCAAATTGAATAAATATAGCTTTTTTTTGCTTGATTTCAAAATGAAATAAAATTATTTTTTGGCGCCTAAATTCTCTTTTGGGTTTATTTATCAGACGAACCTTTTAAAAATTTCCTTTTTTTCCCTCCAAAATCCATTGTGTCGTTTTGTTAAAATCTCTTTAAAAATGGAAAGCGTGGAGATTTCTTCTTTGTTACATTATTTATTATAATGATAAAAAATCCCTGTGCTTTAAAATATAGCGCGTTTCTATATATAAAAATACAATTTCTTTAAATATGGATTAAATAAAAAAAGAGAGAGCTTTATTGCCTATTTAAAGAAACAGACGCGTTTACTATAAATATTGAAAATGTCACATACATTGAATGAAAATATATATTTACAATAAAATTTTTTTTTTCACTTTCGTTTATTTTGATAAATATTTCATATAGTAATATATTTATTACGCATTATGTGTGTGTGCTTTAGTGCAAAAAAGGAATGAAAATAATTTTAATATTAAAAACGAATCTCATGAAAAAATTAATAATCTCTATACAAAAACGGTATAAATTAAATTCGTTTCTTATATATACAAGGTGCGTTCATTAATTTCCAGGACTGGTTAAAAAATAAAATAAATAAAAAAGCTAGAGAAAATATTTTTTACAGAGTTGAATATTGGACATTCGACCACACCTGACTGAAAGCACGAGTCTCGTGGCGCACGGGCCGATCTAAAAATAGAACAAAACAACTTCCTTGTAAGGTTCGCATTTCTAATTTTAAAATGTCCATTTTCGAAGAGCAGATAATCTGCATTAAGTTTTGTTTTAAATTGAAAAAAAAAAAGTGCTACTGAGACGTATGAATTGATTAAAGAAGCTTTTGGCGATGCAGCTTTATCCCGTTCAAGAATTTTTGAATGGTTTTCACGCTTCCAAAAAGTTCTGGAAAAGGTAAACGATTATCAGCATACTGGGCGTCCAAGATCATTTCGTTGCGAGGAAAACAAGCTCAAAATAAAGGAGTTAATTAAATCTAACAGAAGAATTTCTATTAAAGACTTATCTTCAGAGACTGGACTATCTGTTTATTTGGGGATAATGAGGTGCTTAAGGGAGGCAGTGCGCCTTAAAAGACCTGAAAGATGGCAAAACAATGGATACCGGATACTTCACGTCGGTAATGCGCGGCCGCACACAGCCCATGTTGTTTTGCAGTTCTTGGCCAAGCATTCAACCATACAGATCCCTCATCCACCCTATTCCCCCGACTTAGCCCCCAATGACTTTTTCCTCTATCCCAAATTGAAAATGAACTTGAAAGGAAGGAAATTTGACAACGTTGATATGATACAAGCTGAATCGAAGGCAACCTTGAGGAACCTCTCAAAAAGTGATTTTATCTCCTGCTTCGACAATTGGAAAAAAAAGATGGAACGGGTGTATTGAGGCAGGAGGGGCATATTTTGAAAAATATTAAATTCGTTTTTTTATTTGTTTTATTTTTTTTTTCAAAAATACAGAGCAGTCCTGGAAATTAATGAACGCACCTTGTATATAGAGTGATTTATATATAGTTTTTTTTGTGTGTCTGTAGAGAAATGGCGCTCTGCAATCTAAAAAGCACATGTGCTTGTGGTCAGGATATGCTTTCTTTATTTTTAATATGTAAATTTATATGACGATATATATATATATGTGGTGCTTAAAATATTAATAGATTTGAGTTTCGGTGGATGAGTGGTCTAAACCATTAGAGTTCGATTGCTACGACCCGGGATCGAATCCTACTTCGGTAACTTTTTTTCTAATTAAAAAATTGCTTCAATAGCCTCTAATTCTTGCAAAAGAAATCCAACCCTGTTTCGACTCATGGCTTGTATCACATACACGTGTACTAGGAATAGTGAAAAATAAATTAATTGAAGACATTCAAGTATCCATTGTTTCAAGTTCAATACTCTTAAATAAAATTTGAGACACCAAGTCTCTAAATGATTATTTGAAAAAGGCACACCCAGATTGCTCATACATGAGCATTTTATATTAGATTGTGAAATAGTTGCAAAGGATTTATACGATATACATCAATCAAAATAATTGCAAAAATTTACTTTATTCAATAAAAATGGCGAATTTTCAAGTGTTAGCTCATCATCAGGCCAATTGTTTCACAAATTCCAACAATATATATATATATATAGAGGTGTAGTAGGTATTTATTTTAACTATAGAAATATATTTTGTTTACTAAAACATTGTACATGTAAACTAAAACTTAACTAATTCCTATTTGAGTGATTTTGTTGAGGATAGGACGATGATAGGAGAAATATGAAATGAAAGGAAGTGTTTCTGCTGTAATGTGTCTTGCGAAAGTCAAGTCGATAGTTGTTCCTTTTAACGTAGTTGACTTAGAAACGTTTGATACGCAATCAAGATTATACGTATTTTTCATGAATTTAAGAAACGAGTTGTCAGGCTTTACGTTTTTGTTAAAATCACCACACAGAAGAATCGGTATACTAGAATCAACTTGCACGAACGGTGGCACGTACTGGCTGTTGTGAATGTACGGACCGAGTCCTTGCCATAGTAACATTCCAATATCCTGCATACTAGCTCCTGGATGAATATATACAGCACCGAGTATAAACTTGAAGCTAGTATTAGCGGCGAAGCAAGTAACTTCAGTCATGCACATGTCACCCTTGGTTTTAATGACACGAGTTACGTCTGTAATCGCAACTTGGAACACTTCCGCCGTAGATGTCGATGATAATTTACGATAGATCGCCACTCCACCAGCCGCGTTGGTATTTGAAAATCAAAACACTTATTCAGATCGAAGGTTCAAATTTTTGCTAAATAAATTTGAAATTAAATAAAATTTGTAATTGTAAATGATGAAGTTGAAAATTAAAACATTTACTTAAATTAGATGTTAAAATTCTTGCTCAACACAGTTTAAAAAAAGAGTTTCTTATATCTGCCACTTTTTCTTAATATTTGTAATTTTAAAGAATCAATTCGAAAATCAAAACATTTATTCAGATCGAAGGTTCAAATTTTTGCTAAATAAATTTGAAACTATTTAAAATTTGTAAAATAATAATTAATCAATTAATTAATTTTAAACTAATAATTTACTTAACACTATCAACATTTATCAATAGTATGACATAACCTATAAACTCAGTTTCTCAACTTTTGTGTCAATCTAACAATTAATCAATCAATCATAGTTTACGATAATGAAATATCAGTGTACAATTATTTACCTTTATTGTTGTAGTTGTTGTAAATGGCGAATCTAAGCACTCCACATTTTCACTACAGACACAGCTGACGATACTTTAACCACACGTGTGAACTTGTATTATGACGCTTTCTTGTTTTTCCAACGCCAAGAACGTTCGAGAAAGACAAAGACAGAGACAAGCATGCGCCGATTCAATGCGCCTAATTCTCTAGCGCTGCGCGCGCAGCACTCTCGTTCGATGACTCATCGTAACGTTACCGGGCGTTACACTTTTTCATAAGTGACTCCCAGCCGCAACCTAATTTAAGACGTTGTCACGTCAAAAATAATTGAAAACATTATTCATTTTTAACCACAAATAAAATACCAAGGAAATCCTTTGATGAATGTATGGCAGATCATAACTCAACTCTTTAGTGAAAAGTTTGAAAACACTTTCTACAAATCTATGTATAATATAATTGGAAATGTGAAAAAGAAATGAGGTTAGCTTTTTTTAAAATCAAAAATGGGTATTTGACCAATACTGGAATAATTAAAAATCAACGAATATTTGGTATTTATTCCGATAGATGACACAAGCCATCAGCAACTTTCAGTTTCCCGATAAGGAGATGCCCTTTTTTTTTCTTTTCATAATTGGAAATATTTTGTAAATATGACACAAACACATATACACACTTTATATAATGTTTATATTTGTGAGAAATTTGTTTTTAAACTTAATATTAAAATAATTTATTAGTTTATAGTCTAAAACCATATGATAAACCGATTGTATTATTTGTTTGAATTTCCCAAAACTGGTGTGTTATGGCATATTCTTTGAATTTACCTGTTCTACGCAAATATGTTAAAATAAATACATAGTTTCCACGCATTTAATAAATATATTTTAATTTATTTATTAAGATGGAAAACATTCTCTTAATTTATAAAAAGAAAACGAGTTTAAACAAAAAAAAAGAGAGATCTTAAAAACTACACCTTTAAAAATCGTATCTAAATTTCAAGATGGCGTCACAACAAATAATATCAGACGATCAATAAATGGAAAAAAGAAGAAATGAAACAAAAATCAACAAACTTAAATCAATCTCAGGCACATACGTGGCTAAAAAAAAGCTAAAGTGGAAGAAGAAAATGATTTTATTATTATTCTAAAAAGGCGTTAATTTTAATTAGAGATATTTCTAAATTAATTAAAGGACCAATCTGTTCCATCCTCTTCATTTGCATACTCAGCCTTTTTTTTTCCTTCTAGCCAATCACCTTCGTCCTCAGCAAAAAATGACATTTTAGCATAATATTTAATAGAAGGTGTCTTTAATCCCATAGGATGACCTTAATGGTTATGTGGGGAAAGCTCTTTTGGAAGAATTTTTAAAACTATTTTTTTCCCCCTAAAGACATGTGGTCTTAATTTTTTAATGAAAAAAAAAAAAAGGGAAAGTGCGAAGATATTAAGGGGGGAAAAACACATTTAAAATTGAAAATGTCTACTTTAAAAATAGAATTTAAAATGTTATAAAGAACAGTATTTATATTAAAAAGGTATTTTAGAAAATATTATTTGTCTTTTTTATAGTACAGTTAAACCTGTCTATAACGCCCCCTCTTGGGACTCACCAAAATAGGGTGTTATAGAGAGGGGGTGCTATAGACAGGTCACTTTTAATGTAAATTTCATTGTACTACGTATTTAAAATCGGGTGCTATTTAGAGGGGCCGCTATAGACAGGTTTAACTGTATATTTTATTTATTATATGCGAGATATAGATTTCTTTTAAACTATGTATATATCAACATATTTTAAATGCTGTTAAGAATACATAATCCACATATATAACCTTTTTCAAGGCATAACTTTCCATATGTATATACAGTTGAACCTGTCTATAGCGCCCCCTCTTGGGACTCACCAAAATAGGGTGCTATAGACAAGTCACCTTTAATGTAAAATGTTTACATTTTAATGTTTAAAATCGGGCGCTATAGAGAGAGGGGCGTTATTTAGAGGGGGCGCTATAAACAGGTTTAACTGTATATTTTATTCAGCATACTTTAATCAATTCAAAAATTTGCATAGCAATAAACATTTACATATGTACGCAAGCATTCGAAAGCGATATTCTAAAAAGTTTCTTTCTCAAAAATAATTATAATGATGCATTAGCGCACCATCTGTTATATGAAATTTAAACTATTTTTGACGCGTATGATTCTTTTGTAAATATAACATTTTTCTACTGCTCCTATTGCAATGATATATTGATGGGAGGTGTTAAGATTACGCGAGGTCAAGATTGAAGAAACCTCCTCCCAACAAGTAAGACCCTCACCTAAGGTCTTGATATCAGTTTGGACTGCCTTGGGTGATCAAGCCAGGAAGGAAAATAACGAAGACAGAAACCAGCGGCTACACGCGCAGAAGCTCTCGCTCTACTAAGAAACTCTTTATTTCAACAACACGGCTCAGTTATATACAAAAGGAAATTTACCTAATAATAATAATCCATACATTAAATAGAAAATCTACATTTCCAGTCATACATTCAAAAATATATTTACATACTATGTTACGACTTTTAACATACCCCCACCTTTTTTTTTTTGTAAAAAGAAAAAATCCGGCATACTGCGGCACCCTCTCCATACACACCCCCGGAGGTTGCCCCATAGGCGTCCATCTTCCTCTTCCAAAGAAATCGGAGGTAGTCCCAATCATTTTCCTTGATGGCCATCACCTGGAAATATCTCCCCATGTCGGCCAAACCATGTACTTATTTTTCCGAAGTTTTATCCCTATTTCCGGGATTTTCCTCAGTAGAATGGGTCTCCTCTTCAAATATCGCCTCAAGGATAGTCCGCTGCGTCCTCGACAGGAAGCGCCGTCACATACTGGCCGTATAGGCGTCGCCTCGGACTCACACCCAAATACAGGGCGATCAGGAAACCAGTATCCTTTTCCCTCAGGTGGAATTTCATCAACTGCTTCGATGAACCCATCACTCAACCAATCCTTTGCATCAATAATCCCTTCTTCCATCTTTGATTCAGTTCCTTGTTCTGCATCTAGGTTTTCTTCCACCTTTGAATCAGTACCCTGTTCTGCATCTAGCTTTTCCCCCACCGTCGAATCAATACCTTGTTCTGCATCTATATTTTTCGCTTCATTTCCATCATGATCTGTTCCCTTGTATTTATCGTCCTTATTCTTTGCATAATCAGATTTATTTATGGTTTTCAAATCTTGGGATTCTGTTTCTTTATAATTATCCTTTATTTTAAATTCCGCATCTCTCGTTGGTCCTGCTTCCACCAATTTCCCCGATGCTGGAACTCTGACAACTCCTTCCTCATTTTCCTCATTATCATCAATCGATTGAGTTTCATCTGAAATCTTTCTTGGCCAGCGCCTTCAGCTACCGCTCTAGAATTGTTTACCGGTTCATAACCTTTAATTGCCGTCTCAGAATCCTTCACTCCATCGCCCTTAGGCTTCGCTTCAGAATCCTTTACTCCGTCGCCCTTAGGCTCATCTTCAAAATCTTTTACTCCGTCGCCCTTAGGCTCATCTTCAAAATCTTTTACTCCGTCGCCCTTAGGCTCATCTTTAGAATCCTTTATTCCTTCGTCCTTAGGATTCGCTTCAGATTCCTTTACGCCTTCTACTTTATTTTTCATGGACTCTTCCGGGCCTTTTGACAGAGACGTAGAAGTAGTCTGAAGTTTGATAACTTTCTGATTATCGGTTTCCGAATTCGGAGAGGCACTAGACGCCCCTGGTGGAATTTGAGAAGTCTTGACCTGAGCATCCCTATCCTGCTCACGCATTATGCGAACTCTAGCCTTTAAATAATATCTTTCCGTGATGTAGGGTTCACACTCCTCAAACTCCCTATCTATTTCATCATCGGTAGCCTCAGCTTTGGCTAATAAAATTGCCTGGTATTGTTCGTTCAATACCACCAGCTCCAAATAGAGAGCTTCCAATTTATCAAATTTGGCATATATGCCGCTTTTATCAATAAGAGGATCCCCCAACTCAGTTTTCATATCATTTACCATTTCGGTAAAAACGCCTCTTATCGCCTCTCTACGCCTTCTGCTAACATCCTCCATCTCACCTTGTAGTTATCCTTTCGCCTTGTAGGTATCATTTTACCCTGTAGGTAGCCTTTCACCTTGTAGGTATCCTCAACTTCTTTGCCTTTGAGCTCCTTTAAACCTTGAGCTTCACTGAGCTCTTTTTAACCTTTAACAAAGGGCTTCTGGAGCTCCTATTACTCGGGAGACAGCGCTACCAGGTCTTCCCGCCTTCTGTTAGCTTCCTTTTCCTTGAGCTTCTTTAGCTTCTTTTAACTTGAGCTTCCCTAGCTTCTTTTACCTTGAGCTTCTTTAGCTTCTTTCACCCTGAGCTTCTTTAGCTTCTTTCACCCTGAGCTTCCCTAGCTTCTTTCACCCTGAGCTTCCCTAGCTTCTTTCACCCTGAGCTTCCCTAGCTTCTTTTACCCTGAGCTTCTTTAGCTTCTTTCACCTTGAGCTTCTTTAGCTTCTTTTACCTTGAGCTTCTTTAGCTTCTTTCACCTTGAGCTTCTTTTACCCTGAGCTTCTTTAGCTTCTTTCACCTTGAGCTTCTTTAGCTTCTTTTACCTTGAGCTTCCCTAGCTTCTTTTACCTTGAGCTTCTTTAGCTTCTTTTACCTTGAGCTTCTTTTACCTTGAGCTTCTTTAGCTTCTTTCACCTTGAGCTTCTTTTACCCTGAGCTTCTTTAGCTTCTTTCACCTTGAGCTTCTTTAGCTTCTTTCGCCTTTGAGCTTCTTTAGCTTGGGAGACAGCGCTACCAGGTCTTCCCGTTACCTGTTACTCGGGAGACTAATACTTCCTCTGATACTCGGCAGGCTAATTCTTCCTCTGATACTCGGCAGGCTAATTCTTCCTCTGCTACTCGGCAGGCTAATTCTTCCTCTGCTACTCGGCAGGCTAATTCTTCCTCTGCTACTCGGCAGGCTAATTCTTCCTCTGCTACTCGGCAGGCTAATTCTTCCTCTGCTAGACCAGCCCACGCAGCCCACCCGGGGACGCCATTAAATGTTAAGATTACGCGAGGTCAAGATTGAAGAAACCTCCTCCCAACAAGTAAGACCCTCACCTAAGGTCTTGATATCAGTTTGGACTGCCTTGGGTGATCAAGCCAGGAAGGAAAATAACGAAGACAGAAACCAGCGGCTACACGCGCAGAAGCTCTGGCTCTACTAAGAAACTCTTTATTTCAACAACACGGCTCAGTTATATACAAAAGGAAATTTACATAATGATAATAATCCATACATTAAATAGAAAATCTACATTTCCAGTCATACATTCAAAAATATATTTACATACTATGTTACGACTTTTAACAGGAAGGTTTACCATGGAATTATATAAAAAGTCATTTTCTAAGGTGAAGCCATATAACAAGGGCAATTTCTAAGGTGAAGCCATATATAAAGGCTATTTCTTAAGGTGAATCCATAGAAAAGTATATTTTATGAAGTGAAGCCATATACAAAGGCCATTTTATAAAGTGGAGCCATATAAACTACGGTACACTGAAGTAAAACCACCTATAAAGATCATCTGAGAAATAAAGCAATTTTATAAAAAATATATGAAGTGAAGCGATATATGAAGCCATAATTCGAAGTGGAACCAAATATAATGACCGAAGTGAGAGCCTATTATATAAAGGCCATCATATGAATTGATGTAATGATATGGAAATAAGATCAACACACAAATACAAAACAAGAGTTAAGCTCAAAGTATATTTATTATATAGAGATTGGATCAAACCAATTGTTTACAACTGAGGATTATATCTGGAATATATTCTATCGATTAGACATCGCAGGCAAATAAACTACAAAGAGGCTTAGCGTCAAATACGTCCACTTTTAAATTGATCAAACTGAATCGATGACTTCTACGCATGCGTGAGAATATATGCATATATTTGGCGCTTTTTGGAGATCAGTCCTGAAGTTGCATATCCCCATGGGTTTTATTATCATCCTTCAGTGTGAAGGTATTTTTGAAAATTTTCTCAATCCTTAGAATCTAAAAAGCGTCATCCAAAAAGGAATGGAGTAAAACAATGATTATCATATGATTAGTTTGGATATAAAATATGTTTTTAATCACATCTGGTACCCATCCATTATATATTTTAAAAAATAAAACAACTCCGTATGTCCTCCTCTCTCCCAAATATATATTTTCTTTCAACATGTTGATTTCTATCTGGTAGAAAGTTGTTACACTCTATTAAGGATATTCCTATAGTGATTACCGCTTTCGATAAAATATTTTTCTCATTTTACCATATATATATGTTATATTAAAATATTATTTTATTTAAAATTAAATTTCATAGATTCAAATACTCTGCTAAATCGACCACCAGAGGTCCCCCTCCCCTATAAAATCTCATTGTTGTTGTTTCCCGATGGCCGGCTCAAACCTTCTTGTACATTATGTAAATAAGTTTATTTTTTTATTCTTACGCCTTAAGCCAGGCAGTACTTTTATCAAATTATGTTTTCTATATTCCATAAGCTCAATTAAAGCTATTTAAAATATTCACTATTATTATAGTTTCAAGATTTTAGCCACGACTGCATTACTATAGCATAATCCTCAAGATAATTATAATCAACAGAAATCTCTTTTTTTTTATATAATATATATACAACATATTAATTTGCGGGAATTTGATATTCATGTACCTCTTAATTAGGCATGAGAACAATGCATTTGTTCATTACCCTGGTAAAACACTTTGATAAAGAAAGTGATGATAAAGAAAGAGTCAAAACATCAGTTTTGGAAAATTCAAACAAATATCCAATCAATATATCATGGAATCGGGGTTTTAGTCCACATCAGTACAGGGTAGGCTTCGATATCAAAATATCCTAGGAGAGAATTTATGAAATGGGTCGAATTTACTAAAAATAGGTGTTTATAATACAATATAATACGGCTTATGATTGTAGAACGACATTTGAAATTCATCCCGCAACGATTATTACTCCTTAAAATAAATTTCGATATTTCGTTCAAAAGGAACACATGCGGGATAATTTTCAAAATGTCGTTCTATAAATAGGTGTTATTGAAAGGAGAGGTGCCTATTTCGGTACATGAATATCATCCTCTCGCAATATAATGTTGTATTCTTGTCTGAAAATCGGCCCTTGCTACTTCACATACTTAAAGAACCTTCCAGTAAATTCGATCAATATCATAAACACTTTTATTGGAAATATTAACGAATCACTCGTTAAAGCAGAGTGCCAATTGATTTATTGGTTATACAAGTTTAGAGAAAATCAAAAGAGGGATAGAATGACAGTTGTAAACAGCTAGCTGCAGGCAGGAAGGAAGGAGCGGTAGGTAGTGACGTCACATGGTATCAGGTGGCGCCGCCGCAGTGTACATGAGCCGAAGGTCAACTTGGGATGAAACAGCGACTCTATAACTTTCACATTTCTAACAACTTTCATAGGATGTTATGGAATCGAAGCCACCCCTGTACTGATGAGGGCCATAGTCTGAAACCATGGTATACTGGTTGTTGGCTTTTTGTCTGAATTTTCCAAAACTGGTGTTATGGCTCATTTTTAATGATCATTGGGAAGGTTTTTACTGAGATGATGAACAAGTGTATTGTTCTTATGTATAATCAATGTGCTTCTTTTGTAACATCGACTTTGATCGTAAATATTGAGGCTGCCTGGCCGGCATTCATATTTCTTGAAAATAAAGATACTTCGGCCAGTAAATCTTTTTATTACCTCGATTAAAAATCTTTTAACGCCTTGCTAAATGTTTAATTTTTGTTTGCTCCTGACGAGGACAAAAGATTTTTGTCGAAACGTCGAGGTAATAAAAAGATTTACTGGCCAAAGTATCTTTATTTTCAAGAAAAATCAACTTTAATATCCAATTAGAACCTTCCACTACAACGAAGATAATGCTCCCATCCTCACCAACACGTAATCATACTCCGCAAATTAGCCCTCAATTTAGTATTCACCTTATTAACTGTGACAATGCGAAATTAGAAAATAGGTTAGTTATAAGCAAAAATACGTTAGTACTGTGGCTCATAGTTAAATATTTTAATTGGATTAAACAATTCCCAATCCTCCCGTAACTTTATGCTATGATATATTCAGAGCAAACTAAAAAGCTATAATTAATGTAAATTTTACTATAAAGATTATTTTATTGTAATTACTATCCCTAGTACACGGGGTACAGGCCATGATAATCATGGTGAAGTTAGCTAATGCTTTTACTGTAAGTAGCACCGCATGTCTACACATGAGAAAAGCAGTTCGACTTTTACACTTACAAATATGCCAGAGCACCGTTTGGTTACTTGCACTTGCTGGTGGGTTTGGACTTTTGCAAGAATCAGGGGCCATTAGAACATATTTTAATTAGGAAAAAAGTACCCAATGCGGAATTTTATCCAGGGTCGTAGCGGTTGAAAACCAATGGTTCAGAATACCCTTCCACAGACCCCCTTATTTTATTGTTTTTTTTAAAATTATCCCTAGTACACGTGGTACAGGCCATGATAATCATGGTGGGTAGTTAGCGACTGCTTTTACTGTAAATAGCACCACATGTCTACACATGTTAGAAGCAGTTCGACTTTTGCACTTACAAATATGCCAGAGAACCGTTTGGTTACTTGCATATTCGCTGGTAGGGTTGGACTTTTGCAAGAATCGGGTCCATTAGGGCATCTTTTTAATTAGGAAAAAAGTAGCCAATGCGGGATTTGATCCCGGGTCTTAGTGGTTGAAAACCAATGGTTTAGACTACCCTTCCACTGAACCCCTTATTTTATTGTTCAATTGTTGATTGACGAGTCAAATTTATCTTTATAAATATGTGCAAATAAGGTCAAATAGGAGTGTTTGTAAAGAATATAAATAAACGGCTAATATAAGTTTTTATCTAATGTGTCAACAACAAGAAGAAAAATGTCAACGTATTGCATTCAGCCTGGACATTGCATCTAAACCAGAATTAATGGCTATTTTTTTCTTTAAGGAAATCTTTATAATTAGCCCAAGTGTCTTTTCCTTTTTGTCTCTGGCCCGGTTGCCAAATGGAAATGGGAAAAATCGCAGAGGATTTGGGGATAATAAACTTCTTTTTTTCCAAATTTCTCTTCTGGGAACTTTAATTAGGTTCTTTTCTTTTTCTAACTGGCAACACATCTCTCGTGTTTGGAATATATTGTTATTTATGTGTGTGTTTCTGTGGGGGAAACATATTTGGATATATTAAGATAATTTGCTTGAAAATATGCATATATGTTATTCATATATCTCTCTTACAAAGAATAGATGGAAATTTTGCCGGGAGGATATTGATCTGAAGAGATAAGGGTCGCCTCTCCCGTCAAAATAGACGTCAAAACCAGACTGGTTTTGACGTCTATTTTGACGGGAGAGGCGACCCTTGTCTCTTTAGATCTTACAGAGTAGTTATGTCGATCATTACATGGAATAAGAATAATCACGTCATCTATACATTAGAAATGGAAGTTTTAAAGCACGTATGTTTCTTTTACTCGTAAAACAAATTTATACTATTCTTACTGCTATATTTGGGAGGGCTTGGCTCATCTGTGGTGAACCCTCACAGCTCCTTTGCTAATTTAATCTACCAGACCGAACTCTTAGAGTTATAATAATGTATTGAATCATTCTGCTTATACATTAATACCTCGCTTTGCGTCGTTTCGTTTTGCGTTTTTTTCGAAGTTGCGTCGCTGCTTAATTTTTACTGATTTTCACTGTGCGTCGTTAGATTTTCGAAGTTTCGTTGTTTTGGATTCGAGTCTTTAATTTTTTTTTTCCTAAAATATAACAACACCTTTGTTTTTGATTGCGCCATGCCATCAAACTTTTATTTTTACTTTGCGTCGTTTCAATTTGCGTTGTGTTTTTTTGGAACGTAACCCCGACGCAAAGCGAGGTATGGGTGTATATGAAAGATAGAATCTTAGAATTTCCTTATTCAATACTTTCAAAACTTATTTATAGATGGCAATTCATTATACCATATAATTAATTTATGCGCAACTGGCATTGTCCTTATTGTTTACGGAAGAACATTGCTCGATACAAATATTTATATGTCATAATTTGTATATAATTAAATGCACCCCCGACCCCCTATGTATGTACCATGTATGATTTTCAAAGATTTAATAAAGAATAAGGTAACTGGAGGAAAGCAAGTAGCAATAAGACATAGGAAGTAGGCCTAAAGCTGGCACGACTATTCTTGGCACCCCCGTCAATATTGCAGGGGCAAAGACCGGACGTATCTAGTGACCGCAGAAGTTATAAATGTTAAGCTAACGCCCAATATTTCCGGCAAAGACAGGACGTATCTAATATCCGCCGAAGTTATAAGCGTCGAGCTACCCAACACTTCCTGGCGAAATCGGATATATCTTCCGGCAAAAGCAACACCAAAGAAAACCGCCGGGCCAATCAGAAGACAGTACCTAAATAGGTCGACCAATAGGAAAAGATCATGTGACATCTCTCGACCAATCAAAAAGAAACTGAGTCTTGGTGTTAAATCGAAAAGCAAGAATGGTCAGTTGTTCACTCGTTCTCGCCGAGTTCGGACCTAGTGGTGATTCCGCTTCCAACAAGGTGACATCTACTCTCGAGGCCTCTCTCCCTCTGCTCATCCCACAGCTAAGTTCAATCACCGCCATGTGATCAGATAATTAACAATCCAAATCGCTCCGCTCTTCTCAAGCTTTCTTTCCTCCAACCCAGTTGCCTTTTATTTTCAAACCCCATCACGTGTCCTGATTATTCCTAACTGTGTGCTTCACTTGCCACTCAACGACTGCGTTTCAACCAATCCTCACCATTCAAATCGAACAACAAGAAATTCCGCAACGATATTGTCACAGAACGGATAAGTCGACAGGATTCTACAACAGTGTAATACATCAAATATTGCAGTGTAATAACTTTGGATTATATTACATATATGTAATTCTACTGTCCTAAAGGTTTATGTCCTTAGTTTACTTAAATACCATTTCTGAGATTCCACCCTTCAGTGTAACATATATAAGCAGAATGATCCAATACAGTATTAGAGTTCTAAGAAGCGGTCTGGTAGATTACATTGGCGAAACTGCTGGGAGGGTTCATCACTGATGAGCCAAGCGATCCCAATATTTATTAATCGCAGTAAGGATAGTAGAAGTTTGTTTTATAATACTATTGGTGTTTTAATATTTTCATTTCTTATTAATAATATTGTTTGAAAATTTGCTAATTTATTTAACAGTTGGGAGAGACACGCCATATCCACAATTAGGATAATTGCGTGTATATCTTAAATTATATACATTTAACACAATTGAACATTAGGAATCATGAAAATTAAACGTTCGATGTCAAATTTTGCATATAGCAATTAGAAATAGTAGCTTGAAATATGTACAGTCAACACTTTCGCCATAAAATTTGCAAATTGCTGTGATATTTATGGACATAATAGATGTTTATCCATAGTGCTGAAAGTATGTAAATATTATTTTTTTTTTGCTTCTGGTGGATCTCACGAGATGAAAGAGCATTTTGGACTGACAAGGACCCTAGACCAAAACTATGTTCTCTAAGATTTCATAACTTTTCCTTGTTGCAGACCAGATAGAACGACGTCAAATGAACACTTCCAGTTTAAACTAAATAGTTTTTATTTATTTCTACTGACGAAGACAAAATATTTTTGTCGAAACGTTGAGAAAAATAAAAAACTCTAACTGGCCGAAATGTATATTTTTCATAGAAATATTGCTGAACTGCGTGCTACTTCAAAATACAGCGCACCTACGTCACAGGACGACGTGGCATTGAGGTGCTTCCTACCACTAGAGGCGCTGTACATTTCCCTTCACTTCCTGTTATGTCTTCCCTTGTTCTTGCTGCTTGCATGTCCTCGTGATTTATTTAAACTTATATATATTTCAATCTATTCTGCATCTGATTGAACCACCGATCCAACAAATATGAATGCCGGCCAGGCTATCTTTATGACTAATAATCTCCATTAAAGACGAATATTTAACAAGTTCTGTCTACTCTTTCACAACTCCTCCGTAGACTAATGAGTTGAAAATTCTAGCTCTAATTGGTATAAGATTTAGCATTGTGAATAATATATCTCTCTGTGAAAATATAGTACAAATATGATATTGTATTGGGATAAGGTTCCTAAATCGAAAAGAAAAAAGTGTAACTCCTTAATCGGGAAACTGAAAGTTACTGATGGTTTGCGCCATCTATTGGAATAAATATCAACTATTCATTGATTTTTAAATTACAGAATTGGTCAAATACCCATTTTTGATTAATCAAGAATGAGTATTAGGCCAATTCTGGAATAATTTTTCCGAAAAAAAGTCTTCTGACGACATAATTATAAAAAGAATAATAAGGTAACTGGATAATTAGACTAAATTATAAACTTTATAAAAAATTGCATCTAAACTCTGATAATTATAGTAGATAATGCTAATATATTATATTTATATATATTATGTGTAGTCGGTGATAAATACAAAGATTTTCGAAAATTATAAATATTTTTTTTTCGGCCTATAGCTACTTTTTTAGCTGATCATCTCTTTATCAGATTGTGAAGATTCTTTTATATCCCTTGTGAATCTCATGGAATAAAGCAAAATAAAAGTCGCTGGACGAGTAGGTAACACCCTCGATTCCCGACAGTCATGAACCGGGATTGAATCCCACGTTAACATTTTGTTTAATTACACGAATAACCTTCACATATTATTCATTGTTTCAATTATCATAAACTAGGTTTTTCTTGTTGAGCGGTACCTAATAAAGTGATTTTTGAACCTGGAAAATAGTCCGCCCTAGACTGACGAAGGCATTAGCAATAAACCATGGTCTCTAGGTGGACGCTTCTCAGTTTGACTAAGCTGGTGTTGTGGCTTTGTCACCGACCTGAGGCCCCTAGTTTTCGGCGACGGTCAATAGATCGCGTCTAGTTTGACCGTCTATTTTAGCATGAAAGGGAACTTATATTTTTATAGATTTTATAGATCACAATATTCCTCAAGGCAAAATTTCCAAAATAAGTAATTTTAATGCATTTTTAAAGAGGGTTTTCATAAATATATTCATTCCGTCTTATTATAAAATAAAAAAAAACATAATTTAATATAAAATATATTAAATATAAACATAATTTTTTACATGTACGACATATATATATTCACCCTCATGTAAATAATATTATATATTCAATATATGAATAAAAATTCAAGAAGAGAAATATATTAAAATTGGAATAAATTTAATTATAAAATGAGGTCAAAATATAAGAAATAAATTCCAATATAAAAGTTAATAAATACGAAAACTGAATTATAATTGAATTTATGATAGGGTGAACTTATTATATAAAAATAACACAGAAAGTCTCTATGTGGAAAAAATGAAGAAATTAAAGAATTTGAACATTTTGCAGGTAAAATTCTCTTTTTGTATTTCCATACAATTCGATAATAGTAAAATAATCATTTCAAACTATTTTCTTTTTACAAATTTTAATATATATACAGTTAAACCTGTCTATAGCGCCCCCTCTAAATAACGCCCGATTTTTAAATAAGTAGTATGATGCGATTTACATTAAAAGTGAAGTGTCTATAGCACCCCCTCTCTATAGCACCCTATTTTGGAGTGTCCCAAGAGGGGGCGCTATAGACAGGCTTAACTGTATGTTATGATTATAATGTTTTGATGTTGGTATGATAAAAAATTGGAGGTGCAGTCGTGATAATAGGAAAGTACAAAATATTTTTTTACTTATCAAGTAGTTTTAATTTTCAATTACTTGAAAAGAATTACACATTAAATATTTTTCACAGTAATATAGAATTTATAAAATGAATTCTATATTCGTGAATTAAAAAATAGGTAGGTTAACTATACATATTTTTACAACAAATATTCAAAGTGTTATGTTCTAAATCTATGGTCAAAAATAAAAGAATAGTCAATGATGAAAATAAAATGTTTTTAAAAAATAAAATATTTGCATTTTAGATTATGTAATATATACCAGTATACAGTAAAACCTCCCTGTAAAGGACAACACCTAATTGCAGAGCCAAAGTGTTCTTTAGGGAGAGGTGTTCTCTTACTGGAGAGTTACTAAATGGTAATTTTGCAAATGAAAACTGTCCTTTGTGGGGGGTGTGCTCTAACGTGTGTATTATTTTATTAATTAATATCTAAATTATCTGGGGGGGGGGGGGGGGTTCTCTTCAACTGAACATTTGTGTAATGAATTGTTCATTAGCAGATGTTAATTATTATGATATTTGATTATTATTAATAGTAATTTTTCAGATTATATAAGTACTTTGATGAATCATTAACGTCATTTTACGACTTTCCATATATGCTCGTTTTTGAAATAATTTCTTCAGACTTTGTATTAGCCATGATATGTGAGCAATATAGTTATCCACAAATTATTTAAAAAAGGAAAAATAAAAATAAGGTAAAAAAATTCTTTAAATTTAGAATTTGCAAGTTTTCGAGCAAATATACTACTCTTCAACGGGCTGATATTCTCTATGTACAATCTCTAAATAATATTTATACAAAATAATTGAAAAACCTTTGTTATTGGCATGTCGCGGGCGTGTGCATCAGATTGTTCACAGCTTTATTAGCCATGATATAAATGCATTTTGTAAATCATCATCATTCTTTTTTTAATTATCCCTAGTACACGCGATATAGGCCATGATAATCATGGTGGGTAGTTAGCGACTGCTTTTACTGTAAGCCCACCACATGTCTACACATGTGAAAAGCAGTTCAACCTTGCACTTACTAATATGCCAGAGCCCCGTTTGGTTACTTGCACTCACTGATGGGGTTGGACTTTTACAAGAATCGGGGGCCATTGAGGCATTTTTTTTAAATAAGAAAAAAGTGCCCAATGCTGGAATCGAACCCAGGTCGTAACGGTCGAAAAACCAACGGTTTAGATCATCCCTCCACAGACCCCCATTATTCCTAATATTGAAAGAGTAGATTTCAGGATTGTCTCAGGACAGAACTGAGTGAAAGTTCTGCAGGGAACGCCAAGGTGATATTGATGTTCTATTTCTGGATACAAGGAGCAGAGGACTTGAGAGTATATCGATTCCAACACATTCCTCGGAAGTCTTAGACGTAACGTTAGAGTTTGAAATGATTCCTATTTGGATTCAGAATAAACGAGAAATTAAGGTGAATTCATCAGGCCTTCAGGGACAACATTATATTTAAGAGGGCGCGTACCTCTGGATCTGTTAAACAAAAACATTTTTTTTTCTAAAAATATTTCGAGGGATTCTTCGTGGGATTTTTAGAAAAAAAAAGGTTTTTCTTTCACAGATATAGATATGCCCTTTTTATATAAATAATATTCAATGGACAATAACTCTGAAAGATATTTAATACACAGTGACCTTTATTGAAGACACACAAGATAACCAAGTATGAACAAAATTGAATCCGTCTCCCTAGAGAGAGAGAGAGAGAGAAAAAAAGAACGAGAGACCAGCGAAATCAAAGACTTTTCACTTCCTTAAGTTTTGTCCATGAGTGTATATACCTATATATATATATATATATATATATATATATATAATGAAAAAGGCATCTCCTTATCGTGCAACTGAAAGTTGCTGAGGGCTTGCGCCATCTATCGGAATAAATATCAACGATAGCAACGAGAATAGTTTATATTTATTCCGATAGATGGCGCAAGCCATCAGCAACTTTCAGTTACACGATAAGGAGATGCCTTTTTCACAATTCATGCACCTTATCCCAGTACAATATCACATTTGTACTATTTTTTCATAAATATATATATCAAAATATGAATCACACAATAGGTAGATGATTTAACAACTGACCAAGATAGAGTCAATGAAAGTGAAACATGGCAATATATCAGATGTTGAAGCTGGAGAGTATCATCTCCCACAGAGGGACCATGTTAAATAGACAGAGACAGCCACATCCGGGTCTATCCAATATGTCTCTAATTGAACATGAGTAATTAGCCGCGTCGAAAACTCACACCACTTTCTATCTCACTGCCCATTATCGCCTCAATTATTTGTACCTACGTGCCGCCAGAACACTCAGTTTTACAGAAAATTTATTGGTGGTTGTACAGTATCCAGAGGTGTGTTAAACAAACGCAAGGCATCCTGCTCTCTTCTATTTTCATGATCCTCACTCAAAATATCAAAATCTGTTTAATAATGACAACTTCCAGTGATACTCGTCCGCACTCCATTCTCAGCATAAAGCCCGAAATATATTTTTCTAATTTCAGGTAGCGTCTTGACGTATGCACGAAGGAACGTGTGGCCATTTGACATGCGTCGAACCTCTAGGCAGTTGTTGGGTTTTGTGCTGCCTGGAGTATAGGAGCTCCATCTATGCTTCCTTTCTGCGGTGGATCTTTTTAAGACCGGTGGTTTTAATAAATCTGTGTGTGTGTAATATGTTATATCACTGGACATACGTCGGACCTGGAGGCTGTTGTTGGGTTCTGTGCTGCCTGGAGTATAGGAGTTCTATCTATGCTTCCTTCCTGTGGTGTATCTGTATAAGACCGGTGGTTTTAATAAAGATGTGTGTGTGATAATTTATTGGTATTTTCCATTAATGTGGGGAGCATTCACTTCTTATTAATTTAATAAAGAAAGGCGATCATAAGGTAAGAAGCTTTATTTGTTTTTAGAAACTCAAATAAGAGCTTTCGCTATAGCCTTTTTTATTTTATCTTTTAGCCAGTTGAAGAGTGGTGTGTTCGAAGCGAATTAGAAGCGGGGGTTGAAGTATTCTCCATCACAGAATATGCAAAAATGTATTTATATCACTAAGGTAGAAATTGAGATAGGACAAACTTTAGAATGACAGGGAAATTTGTATTTTGATAAAAAAAAATTCTCATATAAAAAAAACCTTTATTAATTTTGTTAACTCCGGAGCATACAGAAGTCGCCAATTACCCCCTTTTCAACAAGTTGATCTTCAGTAACAATTCAAAAACAGAGAAATACAATAATAAAGCGGTATGGTAGATTAAACTGGCGAAACCGATGGGAGGGTTCACCACTGATGAGCCACGCCTTCACATTTTTTTTTATTATTTCATTAAGAGCAGTCGAAAATTTGCTTAATACTATAATAATATATTAAACAATTAATTGCTATTATAAAAAATATTATTAATCAACCAGGCTATTGAAATATTTGCGTGTATTATAGAGGAAACACACAAATACAAACTTAGAATTAAATATTTAAATGTAGAAATCGACAGTGTTCATAAAATGTATATAGACAAAGTGGCTGATGTAAGATAGTTAAATCATTTAGATCAGGGAACAATCGATGTCTCACTTCTGTAAAGTTCGGACAGTCAAAGATAAGGTAGAGAGCAAAACTTAGTTGGTGTTTAAATCTCGAACGAATTATTTTATAATACAATATAACGCGGCTGATGATTGTAAAACGAAAATTAAAATTATACCGCGAATGTTTCTTTTAAAAATCGAAATTTATTTTCAAAGAGAAATAGCGACATTTCTAACTTTGAGGATGAGGTATGGAAAGGTGAAACATGAAGAGTAATGGAGAACGGAAAAATAAAAAGCCGAGTGGACAAGGCACCTGCCCGGTAAGCAGAAGGGTGTGGGTTCGATTCCCGCCCCTGGACACTTTTTATTTTTCCGTTCTCCATTACTCTTCATGTTTCACCTTTCCATACCTCATCCTCAAAGTTAGAAATGTCGCTATTTCTCTTTGAAAATAAATTTCGATTTTTAAAAGAATTATTTTATATTCAATTGATTCAGATATCCGCATCTTGAACCCAAATTTCTCTCAATTCATTGTCTGAAAGAGAGGAGAAAAAAAGACAATCTTAAATCCAATTATATAAAAATAATAGGATTCCTATTTGAATACTCTATAATTTCATTAGGGAAGTCTTTCAGCTTGTTAATTAATTTATTTTATCCTCTAATCATACGCCTAATTAATATTATTAATTGGGTTTTCTAAAATGTAAACATTAAACAATACAATCAGAATTCATTCAATTCCTTCAAATATTAAAAAAAAAATTAACTTATACACTTATAGCTATAGGTTGACAACCTAAATATTTGTCATGGGTAAATTTTCCTTTTTTTCTTTGAAAATATTCAATGAAATAATATTAATAGAATTTGACATTTGACCCGAATTCTTGGCAAAGTCTATAGAAAAGTTTCACCAATCTTCTTTTTTTTTTTCTTAAAAAAAAAAAAAAATCAAAAGATTAACTTTGACAACGAAACAAAACTTTTAAAAAATATTAAATATATCAAATGCCTCTTTCAAGTAGACTTTTCAATTTTTTTTTTTAAATTTCGGATATGACAACAATGGAAATGACAACCTTATTCGATATAATTTTTACAGAGATTTTTTTTTTTAAGAAATCATATCGTTCAAAAATTTAAAGAGGATCTAAACTATTTAATTTATATATGTTATATAAAAATATTATTCCATTTAAAATTATATTTCATAGATTCAAATTCTCTGCTAAATCGACCGCCAGAGGTCACTCTTCCCCTATAAATTCTCGTTGTTGTTCTTTCACGCTGGCCGGCTCAAAACTTTTGTACATTATGTAAATAATATTTTTGTTTTCCTTATTCTACTCGCCTTAAGCCAGGCATTACATTTATCAAATTATGTTTTTATATATCTTATAAGCTCAATTAAAGCAATTTCTCATCTTTACTATTTTTATTATTTTACTTTCAAGATTCTTGCCACGACTGCATCACCAATACCATTTAGTACTAAAAAGAACCAGCAAATAACTTCATGGCATAATCCTCAACATGATCTAAATTCAAGCAGAAAATCTCATTTTTATATATTTTATAACATATATATATATCTGAATTCATAATTTGTTATAAATAAAATATATATTAAAAAATCTATGTGTGAGTGAATTACAAAAAAAAAACAAATCATTTTTCTACAAATTCTGGGCGAGATTGCAATCGTAACAATATTGAAGCTTCTCAACACATTGAATAAAGAAAATACATTTTAAAAAAGTCCTTTTTATTATTCAATAGAAAAAAAAGATATATATAAATAATATAATAATATTATCCAAATAAATTTATAATATTTTAAACATTTTTTAAATTTTTAAAACCGTTTCAAATTTTTATTCGATACTTTTACCACCAAAATATATGAATAAAAAAAGTGAATTTATGTTATCGATCAATCATTATCATCAAAAATATTATTATTCATAATTATAATTTTGAAAATAGAGCAATCTATAAATAAATATTTAATTAAAAAGGTATATATTGGATCAAAATATCATTTATTTTACTAATATTTCAGTTGGCTAAACGCCAACCTTTATCAAGGTTTTATATTAAGGCGTTTAGCAAACTAAAATATTGGTAAAATAAATGATATTGTAACAAAGTATTTATTAATTTTATTATGTTTATGAGTGGTCATTTTTATGTTTATATTTTGCTACTCTGTAAATTTCTCTCGTAGCTTATCTTTTGTTTACCATTCATAGTTTGTTCTTGCCTGAAATAAATTGTTGTCTCATCCCGAAGTTGGTCTTCCCTAATTTTCCACGTGGCAATATTTTGATCCAATATATGCTTTTTTAATTAAATATTTCAAATTGTTACAAATTTTATTAATAGATGGCAATTGAATTTCTAATAATTATCAATCATAATCAGCACTGCTATAATGGTGATGATGTTTTCTGAATGAAAGATGAATTCGATGTAAAATTATTGAAGAAAAATTTAGGCGATACGGTTCTTTTTGTGATTATGCAAATTAAAACGCATAAGATACTTTTCGAGTGCCGAGTTTACAACTGGTAGAAGAACTTGAGCTATAAAACAAGACTATGCCTTTATAGTACATAATAAATAAGTAGAAACATTAACTGATAATAAAATATATACAGTTAAACCTGTCTATAGCGCCCCCTCTAAATAGCGCCTTCCTCTCTATAGCGCCCCCTCTAAATAGCGCCTTTCTCTCTATAGCGCCCGATTTTAAATACGTAGTACGATGGGATTTACATTAAAAGTGACCTGTCTATAGCGCCCCCCTCTAAATAGCACCTCACTTTCTATAGCGCCCGTTTTAAATACGTAGTACGATGGGATTTACATTAAAAGTGACATGTCTATAGCGCCCCCTCTAAATAGCACCTCCCTTTCTATAGCGCCCGATTTTAAATACGTAGTACGATGGGATTTACATTAAAAGTGACATGTTTATAGCGCCCCCTCTAAATAGCGCCTTCCTCTCTATAGCGCCCGATTTTAAATACGTAGTACGATGCGATTTACATTAAAAGTGACCTGTCTATAGCACCCTATTTTGGTGAGTTCCAATAGGGGGCGCTATAGACAGGTTTAATTGTATATATATATCCGAGCTTTCAAGCAAAAATCCTTTTTCGATATAGGTCTGTAGAAAAACAACGTTTGCTTGAAAGCTTTCAAAATTATAAAATAAAAAGTAGAAACACATTACAAATTTAATATTAGCGTATTTATTTAAAAATCTCTACAAAAGTAATTCATAGACTAAAAGAGTTCTAAGTGTTATAATTAAGAATAAAAACAAAATCTAATCAAGAGCAAAAAAAAAATATATATATATAGAACAAAAATTATTTCGTGCCAAAAGACAAAAGTACATTTATTATTAGGGTCGCTTCAACGAAGCAACAAAACAATATGGCGGAAAGACAAGTTTCGCCTGTCTGCTGATATCAGAACTTTTTTTGAGAGAGAAAAATAAAATAAATAAAAATAAAAGAAGTAAAGTGGTCGTCTGATCGAATCAGTTATTTAGAGGGTCAATGTTTGGTCACCCTGCACCGTGACTGTCATACGATACCCGGTAAGATAGAAGTTAATTATTTGGCAACTTTGATTTTTTTTCTTCTTATCTCTCCCTTGAGAAGAAAATATATCTTATTAAACACAGATATATTTCCTATCTATTTATATAAATTATTATTTATCTATGAAAAAATTGATTAGCAGAAAAATATCAAACGATCATTTGACTTTTTGTTTAATATATATATGGCAACACCCACATTTTATTGTTGAATATCTAAAGAAAAGTATTCACAGAGTTGTATAAATAGCGAGAAATTAATAATTCGATAAATTATATAAATATAATATGGTTTATAGAAATAGAAAGAAATTATATTTATTAACTTGGGTGTTTGAAAACTATATTTTGTTGTCGTGTCCAATGAAGAGCCTCAGATGTCTCCGTACATCTCTATCACAGCAATGTTCTCTATCTTGGGTGTGTAAAGCTGCTGTTCTGGGTCCATGTCAATTTTCTGTTGTTGTTGTTGTGTCCAATGAAGAACCTCAGATGTCTCCATACATCTCTATCACAGCAATGTTCTCTATCTTGGGTGTGTAAAGCTGCTGTTCTGGGTCCATGTCAATTTTCTGTTGTTGTTGTCGTGTCCAATGAAGAGCCTCAGATGTCTCCATACATCTTTATCACAGCAATGTTCTCTATCCTTTGGTGTGTAAAACTGCTGGCCTGGGTCCATGTCAATTTTCTGTTGTTGTCGTGTCCAATGAAGAGCCTCAGATGTCCCCATACATATCTATCACAGCAATGTTCTCTATCTTGGGTGGGTGTGTAAAGCTGCTGTTCTGGGTCCATGCCAATTTTCTGTTGTTGTTGTCGTGTCCAATGAAGAGCCTCAGGTGTCTCCATACATCTCTATCACAGCAATGTTTTCTATCTTGGGTGTGTAAAGCTGCTGTTCTGGGTCCATGTCAATTTTCTGTTGTTGTCGTGTCCAATGAAGAGCTTCAGATGTCTCCATACATCTCTATCACAGCAATATTCTCTATCTTGGGTGTGTAAAGCTGCTGTTCTGTGTCAATGCCAATTAAATATAAATGATATATAATAAAAATCTTTATGATATATTTCTATATATATAACACAATGTCACATAGAAACTAGTTTTCTTTTGAAACCTATCATAATAAACATTATATATAAAATATAACCAAATATAATACATATGCTTCCTTGACTTTACAATATAATAAAATCTACAAGCAATTCAGGGCAAAGTTTCTTTTATATTTTCTCAAGCTTTCAGGTTAACATGCCCTTCATCATCAGAACTAGAAGTATGACTTCCAGCTAACTATACTATCATAAAAAAGGAAGGCCGTGTATAGTTAGCTGAAAGTCATATTTCTAGTTCTTCTGATGAAGGCCATGTTGGACTGAAAGCTTAAGAAAACAGTAAAGAAACTTTTCCTTAAATTGCTTGTGTATTTTATTAAATAACCAAATATAGCTAAAATTTTTAATAAAACGGTTTAATATAACCTGAAATAATATAAAAGAGCATTCAGTTCAGCAAACTAAAACATATAAACAAATAAGCATTATATTATATTTTATTATAAATTACTTTATGTATTATTTACGAACGGAAAAATATATCCAGGTTAGCCTAGTGGACATGGCATCTGTCCGGTAAGCGGAAGACTGTGGGTTCGATTTCCATCCCTGGATACTTTTATTTTTTCCGTTTATCATTACTCTTCACAATTCATCCTTCCATACTTCATCCCTAAGGTTAGAAATAAACGTTATTTCTCCTTAGAATGAATTTTGATTTTTCGTTGAAAAGAAACATTTGCGTGATAATTTCAAATATCGTTTTACAATCACAAGCCGCATTATATTATAAAATAATAAATAATTCAAATCCCCTCATGTCCTATATTTACATTGGTTTATCTTTAAAATTCTATATAATCTCATTGTTTATACGTTTTAGATTGTTGAAGAAAGGATTGTCCGAAAGCTATGTTCTCCTGACAATATTGTAGCAAAGTATTTATTATATTTTATGTACAGATTAGTAAATTCTTTTGATATTTATATTATTTATATTTTTGCTACTCTGGAAACTTCACTCATTGCTTATCTTGTGTCTTATAAATGTTTATTTGTGTTTGGCCTCTTAAATAAAGTACTGTTTCATCCTAAAGTTTGTCTTTCCTACTACGTTACAATATATAACCTAAACACAACACCACAGAATAAATATTATTCTATAGATAAATATAAACTGATAACACCTTAACCAAAATATTAAAACATAGGAGTATTTAATCAAGATTTCAGTTTGAAGTTTGTAGGTTAAGTTTGTATTTATTCTTATTTTTTAATTCATAGAAGCATTTTTCTGACAGACATATTCAATTTTTTTTATCATCATCAGTTTTAATTATTGTCTTTTTTTCTCAGTTATTTATCAAATCATTTGCAATTGTAGTTTCTTCTTTGTTTTGTTGTGTTCCTTTTTAAGCAATAAAATATATATAGAACTAAGGTGTAATATTCAATTCAAACATATGGAACCAACATCGATTCATTTTTTAAAACAAGCAAAATCATAAGCTTATACAACTTTCACTTTTTCTTACAAATGCATAAACGTGGCTATCGAATTTACATAGTGATGAAATATCAAATTATTTCACTAAAATATCATAAATATATGCTGATATATTATGCACATATTTAGCATATATATATTTAAAAATAGAGATGTTATATAAAATGCATAAATATCCATGAAATTTATTATTAAAATATATCCCTAGCTGAGTAGACATTTCAATAAGTTATATAGAAATATATAGGCAGACTTATTTGCATCCTTCATAATATATATATGGCGTAAATATATGCAAATTGAAAGCTATAAATTATAGATTTTTTTAAATGGCTCATTGACTATTCTCTCTTCAAAAAAAGATAAATATTTTGAAATAGATTTTATACTAAATATTTTTGGGAAATTCACTAATAATGATTTATGAATGATGAAGGCCCCACCATCTTGATTTGGTCCTCCTTCAGACCATTGAAACTACCTTATTACAATGTCCATATAAGATTATATATGGTTAAATACAGAATAAATATGATTTTTGACCCAATATATGCTTTTTTAATTAAAGAATAAATATTAATAGAGAGAATATATAGGAATAATAATAATAATAATAATAAAATAATATATATATAGACTATATGGTTGTCATTTAGCAAAGCAGACGACAAGAGTTGTCGCCATTACGTCCACGTCATCTGGTAGCGAGCACCGTCTGGCGGGAAATTGCCAACTTCAATAAACAGACGATAGGTTCGTGATTGCAAGAACCGTTTTTTTAATTTGGATATTTCTCAAAGAGATGAAAATCTATTCAAATACTTTTCTTAATATTTAACAAAATTCCTTTTCAATGAGAAAAAAAAACTAATATTAAAAAAAAAAAAAAAAAAAACATTTTAATCGGGAGTAATAAAAAAGACGTTTCTTTTGGTAAAAAATAGAATATGAATATATTTTAATATACATATCCAATATATGCTTTTTTAATTAAATATATATATGTTGTACCAAAATATATATATATTGTATCAAAATATATATATATATATGTCGTATCAAAATATATATACATGTGTGTATGGAATATATATAAAATATATTTGATATAATAAAGTATTTATCCGTTACTCTTATCAAAGAAAACTTTTGATATCAAATAGGATCCTGCTTTTATATAAAAAATATCTCTTTGAGAACTCTAATATTCTGTAATATAATATTTTTATATTATTTTGAATGAAAGCTCTAGTGGGACATGTAATCGGTGACTTTCTTTAACAAAAAGAAAACTCTTTTTGGTACTATCTTTTGAGGGAATATTTTGTAAAAGAAATATTGCAAAAAGGAATACCTTTTTTAACGGCAATTTGGCTAAATAATGTTGCGCTGGTGACCTGATGTACTGAGAGAAAACATCCGAGAAGTCTTTTTAACTTTTACAATAAACTCTCCTATAACGCGATTAATGTGTTCCGTGTTGTATGAAATCGCGTTATAGGAATTCGCGTTGTACGAAATAAAACTTGTATAACGCGAATGTTGTTGGGGTAAATTGTTTTATTTTATAACGCGTTATACGAAAATTCGCGTTGTATAAATAAATTTGTCGCAATTTTTTTTATTGCGTTGTACGAAATCGCGTTGTAAAAACTCGCGTTAAGGAGAGTCTACTGTATTGCAAAAAAAAAAAACTTTTGCACGGCAATTTGGTTGAATATTGTTGCACTAGTGACCTGATATACAGAGAGAAAATATCCGAGAAATCTTTTTAACGTTTATTCAAAAACTAATGGTTTAGAGGAAAATAACTTTCTAACTAAAAATTATTGTCTTAAATAATCTACAAAAAAGGAAAAGTATGCAAATTCAACGATATAAAAGTATGCAAAAATAATTATAGAAAACAAATTTATGTAAAAATAATTAAGAAAAAGGCATCTCCTTATCGTGCAACTGAAAGTTGCTGATGGCTTGCGCCACCTATCGGAATAAATATTAACTATTCTCGTTGATTTTTAATTATTCCAGAATTGGTCAAATGCCCATTCTTGATTAATCAAGAAAAGCTAACCAAATGCGTGTACGGAATTTATTGAATTATATTAGGTATTGTGATAAAAAAGGCTTTAAATTAGTATTTATTTCTAATTAAAGTAGTTTATAGCTAAAAATGTACTATACAAGAATGATATACGAACTCTCTTGCAAGAGATACAAAAAGAGACCGTAGAATTTTCAGAAAAAAAGAATAAACAATGATAGCAAAAGATTTTTATCTAATGGCCAAAAGATAGAATTCGTTACCAAAAGACAGGAATTTTTTTTCTTCTTCTCTTCTTTTATGTGACAATAATGTTACTTAAAAAAAGAAGAGAAAATAACTCTCCTTTTAAATAAATTCTAAAGCATTTAGTTTTGGTCGATTGGGCAGATCAAATGGTTAGGCTTAAATTGTACCAAAAGAGGTTTTACTCAAGTTGAGAACGGCAACATGAAACCAAATGGCCGCCGTTTACTAAAGCGTCTTATTTGGACCAAACGACTTAGAATTAACGTCTCAGATTAACTGTTTTTTATTCAGATTTTCTTTCTATTGCCAACTTTTGGAAAGCCTTAAAATAATCATATTCCAGACGAAACACTTCCTTGAATTTTTCAAATTAAGACGTGTGTGTATCATATTTCTGTAATTTGACAATGAGGAAAGTTATCTTATTTTAAAAATATTTGACTCCTGACCATTTCATCTATGAATAATGGAAAAAGAAAATACAAATAATCGCATCTAAACGCATTTATAATATCAAATTGAATTTTAAAATTTTATAACATATTATAACAGGCCTATCATATATATTTTGAGTCAAAAGGCGATCCATTAATTAAGATTATATAAAAGGGCGTACCTGGATCTGTAAAGAAAAAAGAAAAACAAACAAATTTTTTTCTCAAAATATTTCGAGAGATTGCTCCCTCTTTATCTGACATTCTGTGCAATAAATTGATGAAGAGGGAAAAATCTCTTCGAAATATTTTGAGAAAATTTTTTCTTTACAGATCCAAGTACGCCCTTTTATATAAACTATCATATATATATTATTATCATTATTATTATCATATTTATTATATAATTCAAATTAGTCATAAACAAAAAGATACTGGCCTTTCATTTTTATGTAAAGGTCATTGACGAGATTTTGCATCAATCTCAAAGTTAATATAGAATTATCAACACAAGCTATATATTATACGTTTATATATATATATATATATATATATATATATATATATATATATATATATATATATTATACTTGGTTTATTTTTTGCTTATCCCTAGTACACATGGTACAGGCCATGATAACCATGGTGGGTAGAAGTTGGCGACTGCTTTTACTGTAAGTGCACCACATGTCTACACATGTGAAAAGCAGTTCGCGCGCGACTTTGCACTTACAAATATGCCAGAGCTCCGTTTGGGTACTTGCACTCGCTGGTGGGGTTGGACTTTTGTAAGAATCGGGGGCTATTGGAGCATTTTATTTTAATCAGAAAAAAGTGTCCAATGCGGGAATCGAACCCGGGTCGTAGCGGTCGAAAACCAAACGGTTTAGACCATCCTTCCACCGACCCCACTATTATACTTGTGAAAATTATGTATTTAAATCTTTGGGCAAATTATTGCCAATATGGTATAAATTCCCAATTAACCCATTATTGAATAATAAAAAAAGAAATACAAATTACTAAAGAGATCAAATAAAAATAAACAAGCTTGTTATACGAAGAAAATACAAATATGAAAACTAATAATTAGGAAAAAAAAAATTTTCAGGATGCTTCAAAGACCAGAATTATTTGGTCGTTGAGGTAAAACTTGCATTACGCTGATGAGGGTCAACAGCCCAAACGCATACATGGTTAGCTTTTTTTTGATTAATCCAGAAAGTGTATTTGGCCAATTCTAGAATAATTAAAAATCAAGGATTAGTTGATATTTACTCCGAGAGAATGCACAAGCCATCAGCAGATTTTAATTGCACTATCAGGAGATGTCTTTTATCTTAATTTATCTACCTGATCCAAGTACAAGTACACTTTTGTACTATTTTTCACATATATATGCTATTTGAAAATAGAGCCATCCATACTTAATTCATTAGATAATAAAAGGCATATATTGGATTTAATAAAATATTTATTTTGCCAATATTTCGGCTGGCTGAACGCCAACCTTTATCGAGGCATTACATTTTTGTATACACATTTGTACACTTTGTATACAGATGCGGGGCTGAGTTTGTGTATACAAAAATGTAATGCCTCGATAAAGGTTGGCGTTCAGCCAGCCGAAATATTGGCAAAATAAATATTTTATTAAATCCAATATATGCCTTTTATTATCTAATATATATGCTATATTAAAATATTTTATTTGAAATTATGTTATATTAAAATATTATTTTATTTGGGGTTATATTTCATCGATTCAAATACTCTGTTAAATCAACCGCCAGAGGTCACATTTCCCCCTATAAATACTCATTGTTGTTGTTTCCTGTTGGCCGGCTCAAATCTTTTGTACATTATGTAAATAAGTTTTTCATTTTTTAATTCTTACGCCTTAAGCCAGGCAGTACTTTTATCAAATTATGTTTTTTTTTCTATATTACATAAGCTCAATTAAAGCTATTTCTAATCTTCATTTTTTGATAACTAATTTTATTTAATTTTAACCACGACTACTTCACCATAGCAGAATCCCCAAGAATTATAAAAAAAAAACAGCAGAAAATCTTTATTAAATATAATATATATAAACGCGTGTTTGTGTGTGAAAAATAATAAAAATAAAATAGAAAAAAAAGGTCTAAAATGCAAATGTGAGCGGTCAGTATATGACACACACACATCTATGTTTTTAAAATATATATAATTATAAATTTAAATAGAATATTTCGAATAGAAAATTATAGCAAAATAAAATTTTGAAATGCACCAATAGGATGGAGGCAGTAATCGACCAATTGGAAGGAGAGAATTCCCTAAATTAATGGTCATGTCGATTGGAAGAACTTGCCCCCACTTTCTACAACTTTAGTCGTCTGCCTACACGCCATTGGATAACTTCCTAATTCTTACCAAACGAACTGTAGTGGCGAAAATATCGTCTGTTTCTGTTTTTTTTTTCAATATAAATAAAAACTTTTGAAAATTTTCGTTTCTATTTAAAATTTTAAGCAATATATATCTAACTTAAAATACGCACGTGTAGATTTATTTTAATAATTATAATAATAAATTTAAAAATTTAAAAAATAATTTAAAATATAAAATAAAAAAAATATAGAGGTGTTGGTATTAGAATAATAAAAATACACTAACTACATACAGGTTAAATCAACGTTTAGTTGATTTCTGTTCCACTAGATGGCGCTCTGCTATCTAAAAAGCTCAGTAAGCGAGTTCAGGATATGCCTTTTTTATTTTACATTTTAAAATGTTGGAATAGGGCTAGACAATATACGAATTAATGTAAATATTAGATTATTATTTTTCTATTTTGAAATTTCTGTCTTTTTCAATGGGTAAAAGCTCAATAATTGTAAGAATAAAAAGCACCTTTAGGATCTTCCTAATTGTAGAAATTAGTGTTTGGGAATTAGCTGTTTAGATTTTGCTAATATGGAAATAAGAAAGATGACCTATGAGAGGTAAACAATGAAAGGAGGGGGGCTAAAAGTGTTATCCATTGTGATTACCCTCATGGACAAAACTTAAGGAAGTTATACCTTTTAACATGTATATCGGGATTCAGACAATAACTCTGAAAGATATTACAGTGATCTTTATTGAAGACACACGAGATAACCAATATTCACTCATGGACAAAACTTAAGGAAGTTGTACCTTTTAACATGTATATATCGGTATTAAGACAATAACTCTGAAAGATATTACAGTGATCTTTATTGAAGACACACGAGATAACCAATATTCACTCATGGACAAAACTTAAGGAAGTTGTACCTTTTAGCATGTATATCGGTATTCAGACAATAACTCTGAAATATATTACAGTGACCATTATTGAAGACACACGAGATAACCAAGTGTGAACAGCCTCTGTCTCTTTGCGAAAAAAAAAAAATAAATAAATAGACGACCGACGACATCAAAAACTTTTCTCAGGCTTAGTTCATTAGTGGCAAACCCTTCAAACGGTTTCGCCAATTTAATCTACCAGAACGCTTTTTTGGACCTCTAATACTGTGATAATTCTGCTCACATACCCTGCCCAGAAGTCCTCCTCTACTTGGCGGGCGGGAGAAGCAGCACAAGTAAGGGACTGCCCTGTAGTACGGTGTCGTGAGCCGCTACGGTAACCGTGAACAGGGAACTCTGAAATGTGGCTGACTAACGGGGCAATGGCACCCCCCATTCCATGGAGTGGACAAGACACCACCACTACAAATCATACTATCAAGTAAGGGACTGCCCTGTAGTACGGTGTCGTGAGCCGCTACGGTAACCGTGAACAGGGAACTCTGAAATGTGGCTGACTAACGGGGCAATGGCACCCCCCATTCCATGGAGTGGACAAGACACCACCACTACAAATCATACTATCAAGTAAGGGACTGCCCTGTAGTACGGTGTCGTGAGCCGCTACGGTAACCGTGAACAGGGAACTCTGAAATGTGGCTGACTAACGGGGCAATGGCACCCCCCATTCCATGGAGTGGACAAGACACCACCACTACAAATCATACTATCAAGTAAGGGACTGCCCTGTAGTACGGTGTCGTGAGCCGCTACGGTAACCGTGAACAGGGAACTCTGAAATGTGGCTGACTAACGGGGCAATGGCACCCCCCATTCCATGGAGTGGACAAGACACCACCACTACAAATCATACTATCAAGTAAGGGACTGCCCTGTAGTACGGTGTCGTGAGCCGCTACGGTAACCGTGAACAGGGAACTCTGAAATGTGGCTGACTAACGGGGCAATGGCACCCCCCATTCCATGGAGTGGACAAGACACCACCACTACAAATCATACTATCAAGTAAGGGACTGCCCTGTAGTACGGTGTCGTGAGCCGCTATGGTAACCATGAACAGGGAACTCTGAAATGTGGCTGACTAACGGGGCAATGGTACCTCCCCATTCCATGGAGTGGACAAGACACCACCACTACAAATCATACTATCAAGTAAGGGACTGCCCTGTAGTACGGTGTCGTGAGCCGCTATGGTAACCATGAACAGGGAACTCTGAAATGTGGCTGACTAACGGGGCAATGGTACCCCCCCATTCCATGGAGTGGACAAGACACCACCACTACAAATCATACTATCAAGTAAGGGACTGCCCTGGTCGTGAGCCACTACGGTAACCGTGAACAGGGAACTCTGAAATGTGGCTGACTAACGGGGCAATGGCACCTCCTTTCCATGGAGTGGACAAGACACCACCACTACAAATCATACTATCAAGTAAGGGACTGCCCTGGTCGTGAGCCGCTACGGTAACCGTGAACAGGGAACTCTGAAATGCGGCTGACTAACAGGGTAATGGCACTCTTCCTCTCCAATTAGAATGGACAAGACACCGCCACCACATTCTGCATAATGCTAAAAACATACATAAAAAACACAAAATCAATATGTTTCCTAAAATATACATAATAGTAAAATTAATTGACACAAAGAGAAAATACCTTTATAAAATTATAATAGAAATTTCTCTTTTTACTTCATCTACAGAAAGATAATTGGTTACCGTTTTGAAGTAGAACTTCACAATGATATTTACCCATTTCGAGAGATAATCTACAATAGGCAGAAGATGCAAAACTACCAACAACAAACCCCATTGCGCGCTTAATTAAAACAGTTTACAATTCCACGATAGACCAAGTTAGGTTATTAGAAGAAAGTATAAACAGTATTCCCAGAACATATGCAAACATCTGGGGGGAAACCACCATTAAGGAACAGCACAGAAACACTCATTAGAACTGAAGAAGAATTAGAAGAAAGAAAAAAAAAAGGAATACTTGTGAGGATGTACGACTGACGGAATGTCCCAAATTGTTAATTAGATGTGAAATGAGAAAGATTTAATTAGAGATCTAATTGTCCGTACCAATTAAGACTTCAACGTCAAACATTGGGCGGATCCCATCATCTTGCTAATTAGGGTTGTTCGTTGAGATGATGTCTTCATTTCTTTGTTCTGTTCCAACTAATCGTTTCTTTAAACATCACCAAACATCCATAGCTACATATCTACCGTATTCTATTATACATATATATTGCTGCATCAATTTTAATGAGCCTTACATTTATTCAAAATATTCTATGATATTTAATATTTATTAAAAACCGATTATTTAGATTATCATCATTCCTTTTGTAATATTTTATTGTACATATATCTTAATTGGTTATTGGAGAGAGAGAGGACCTAGACTGCGGATCACGACCTACGAGGAAGACAACGAATAAATAAACACAATAACTTTAAAATGTGATTTATTTTTATTTAATTTTCTTTATTTGCTTTGAGTATGGAAACCTGCTCGGGAAACGTGTATAACACCAAGAAGGAAGAAACCAAGGTCGACGACCCTGCAAAGCTGCAACTTGATGCAACAATATACATCTATTATATATACAAATATATTGCATATTTTCTTTCTAAAATATTCTTCAAAACCTTCTTCAATCTCAATGAAATAAGACCAAATCCAAATAAATAAATATATTTGGTCTTATTACCTTGTGTTTACAATCTATTATCCAAATTGTGCCTTATCATTTCTTCAATCTGTAAATTGTTTTCCTAGAGTCCTTCACAATTCGATTTTATTTAACTAAATTTGCATACCAACTATTTATACAAATTTCAATTGTGTTGATATTTTTTCTCTTTTCATCTAACTAACTTGCATACTAATTCTTGTACATATTTCAAATGATCTTTATTTTCTTTCTATGTTTAATGCAAGTGTCCTTAGGGGGCATAGCGCTCTATAAGTCGAACTACAGTGATATTATATATATATGTAATGAGATGAGAATTCCAGTAGCTTTTGTAGAGATCCTGTCGACTACTGAAATAATGTTGAAGTCCTGGTAGCTCTTGTTGTACTGTGTTGACCGAGAGGAACAGTCAGGATGTAGAGTTTTCCAGTACCTCTCTGCACCTTGGAAGACCTTTAAAAGTTCTCACAAAATACAGGCAGTCGTGGTCGAGGCAGAGTGGAAAGCTGGGGATATCCACACAAAAAACGAAGACACAGTTGCACTAAGAAAGTCCCGTAACAGATAAAAGTTGAGCTAAGGAGCGAAAAGATAGAGATAGACGAGTTCTTCCTAACTACATGTTGGATGAGATCGACATAACATACGACCGACGCGGCTTGCACTAAGGGTGAACTAAACTCAACTTTACTGAACTGAACTGTAGTGAGCTGTCAAGCCACTGTCAAGTGATGTATTTATAGGTTAAAGACGGGGTGACCTTATGTGACAGGGGCGTTTGAGAAAGGGCGCCTTTACCTGTCCAGGTGTGAGAGGGGTCTCTGCATTCCACCACATGTGACAGTGTGGGTGGCCTTGTTTGTGGGAATTGTGAATCTACCTGATATATGACTTCCATCTTTAGACTCTGTTGTTTTGGCAATACTATGCTCGATCTCTGCCCTAGCTCAACTCTTAAATCTATTACAGATTTTATTTATTTATCCACTTTGTACAAATTACATTACATAGGGCGATGCGATGACGCAGATTAATCATGCGCATAATTATTTATAGATGTGTCTCTATATACAACATTACAATCTTATTACAAGTTATATAGACAGTATGGGGTTGTTGGTTTAAATTACCATAGATGGGCCCCGGGAGTGAAAGGGTTTATCCGGGTTTAGGCGGGTAAAGCCTCTCTAACACAGGTAAGTAATTAAAATTTCTTATAATTAATTTAAACTGTGAGGGTTAAAAAGGGCTATAACAAGATGATATTTGTTGGATATATAAAATTGAAATAAAAATGACATTTTGTTTGATTAACAAAAAAGATGATTAAAATAAAATGATGACATAAAAATTCACATTCTAAGAGAATATTGGTGGGCGTTGGACAGGGTTAGTAGTTAAAGAATAAGCAATTGTGAGATTTACACATGCAATCAAATACTTAGGTCCAGGTGCAAAGCGAGGATATGGACTTGAGCGTCTTCCTAGGCAATGTTTCACCTGTGATCCTGTATAGGGTAACAGTGCTTTGTCACAATTGTAGTGTTATTGGGTTGAAAAGTTGTTGAAGAATATGTAATTGTTAGAAGTGCCCATGTCAACCAAATACTCAGATCCAGGTGCAAAGCGAGGATATAGACTTGAGCTGTCTTCCTTGTCAATGTTTCACTTGCGATCCTATATAAGGGTTACAGTGTTTTGTCACAATTTTAGGATTATTGGGTTAAAAGTTGTTGAAGAAAAGTTGCTTATTAATATGTTTGAGAAAGGAGTGAAATAGAGCCATGCGATAAGTAGAATTGTAGCGACAGTAGGTGATCTGACTTGACTCGAAATCAAAGGTTGAATGTGGTCCGCTAGAGCTGAAAAAAAGTTGAAAGTTGAAAAAAGTGAACGCTTTGTGTATGCGTTGGTGATTTGCTCTGCGGATGAAATGAAATAAACTCTTGAAGCTTGTTCAGACCAGAAGTTTGGATTTGTAAGTCTGGGGAACTGTGTTCAAGGCGTTTGTTGAATTACGAAATAAAAAAATAAATTGTCAAGCAGTGCTGTCGTTTTTCTGCATTGATGTGACGCAATGACTGAAAAGATAGTGATGAAAAATATAGGGGATTGGTTAAAGAATATGATTGTTGAAAACGATTGTTGTAGATGCCCGATAGTGGATGATAAACTTTGTCAGATAATAAAGGTATTTAAACAAATAAAATATAGTGAATAGAAATATAGAAATATGATTGCGGGTACAAAAAGTGTAAGTGGACAAAATTAAACCTGTAATATATAAAATATATAATAAATAATAAAATAAAAATAATTTTTGAAACAATTAGATGTTTTACAATACTAAAATAATATCATCAAAAATAAAAGTAAATTTGATTAAAGGTTTTTTTTTTTTTTTTAATGTTGGATTAAAAAATTTGTTTATATAATTGAAAGGTAAGAATAAGAATAATTATTCAAGATTTTATACAAAATTTATAATATAATTGAAGGTTATTAATGATTGGATAAATTTTAAGTAGTGTAAAATTGAACAAAAATTGTCTCTTTTGACGAAAAGTTACAGTTGTGGTGTGTGACTAGATTATATCCCTTTGGTAACATCGGTGTTTCTATGACTCTGAAACTGGGAATATGTGAAATGATCTTTTCGTTTGTCCTCAATGCTGGTATGTAGAGAATGATTTCTCTTTCGCGTTAAAAAGTCTATATAAGACTTAACCAAATTGTTTTAATTGGTGTTATCAATTAACATGTAAAATGTTTAAAGTATGTTGTGTTGTGATATCTCGTTGGTGAGATTTGTGAGATTCTCGAGGAAATCTAAATGAGTAGTGTGACACATGTGTTCAAAATGGCGTCATGAAGCTAGCGGTCAAGAAGATCTGCCTTGAGGGGGAAGAGAGGGCATGTCCAAAGATATTCTCAAAAGATAGTAGTGACCAAGGGAGCGACGTCATAAAGGGCGTCCACTTCCCCCTTTTTTTTTCACGGAAATTCTATTTTTGGGGTGGTCACACCTGTGGGATGGTTCTCCAGGCCTGAGATTCGCTTGAAACTGACTTTCTCTCTCTCTCTCTCTCTCTTTTGTCGAGGTTTTTTGGCAATTTACTGTTATAATTGAAAGATATGATCTTCTCGGTGTTCGTAAGCGTTAAGACTTAGTAAAAAATGTTATACGATGATTTCAGGCCAGAAGTGAGTGAAAGATATGACTTTCGACGTGGACACGTTTTGGGATGAATTGTGGTGTCACAGGCGTGGTGAAGGCGTCTTTGGCCTGAAAAGTGAAAAAGTTTTGTGGTGTGGCACTGTGACACGAAGTGAGTAATGTGAATAAAAAGGTGTCACGTGAAGTCTTAGTTTGGCACAAAATCTAACCTGTTTCACCATGAATAACAGATTTAATAAAGTCATGGGTGGTGGTTGTATGAAACACATCGAGAGAATATTTGACTGTTAGTGGATATGGCATGCTTAAGGTGAAATTATTTTAGTGTGGCGACGATATAGAGCTAAGTGGAGCTCGAAATTGGATTTGTGTGTTGAGTCGCGCACTAATAATTGTTGCCAATTTGAGATAGTGATGCGAGGGTGTTGTAAGGTTTTTTGAAAGAAATGTGTTGATGACCAATCATGCATGTAAAAAGGAAAAGACGAGGGAGTGTATTTATCCTCGAATATTAACGATTGTAATCGTTTTGGAAGGCTGTGACTTAAATTAGCTACTGGCGGTCAAGTGGAGTTAATCTTTATTCCTAACTTGTTTTGGGAAAGATAGTTGTTTTCCCTAGTGGTGTTTTTGAAGATATTGTATCTTCCGATTTTTGCAATTAAAAAAAATGCGTTTCACCTATGTTAATTTATATTTAAAATTTGAATATACTTTTTAAATTGTTGATTATGATAATTAAAATGATTCTCTTATAAAAGGGTAATGTCGTGAGAGTTACAAATAATTTGAATTGGGCGCTTACTTAAAATAGTGAACATTACCAAATTTTAAGAATTGACAAAGATATTGGTCTTTTGATATAAAGATAACTAATAAGTAAAACAAAAATAAGTTGAGAATTATGATGAATGAGATTTTTTTAAAAATAATAATAATGATTTTTTTTTTTCAAGTCGTAGCTTTGGATAATGCCATTTTAGGTAAATTTAGGAAAGGCATGTGATTAGTAAATTAGTAAAAATGCGTGATGGGCGAATTTTTTTTTTTAAGTAAAATTGAGAGTAATAACTTGAAATTTATAATCTGATTAAAAATTAAAGTAAATTTGATCAATGAAAATGTGAAAGTTTTAAAAATTGAATTAAAAAATGGTATAAAAAAGGTAAAAATTGATTTTAAAATGCTTAAAGTGAAAATATAAATACAAAATTTATAGGGAATCAAGTTTTGAACTTGAGGATAAAGTTAAGGTAGGTTTTTTTTTTAAAACTTACAGTTGTGTGAAAGTTCAGTCAGGAAACTTGGTCTTGGCTTGTATTCCTGCTGACGTTGAAGACGCTCCATGTAGAGCTTGTATACGCTTGTAGCTTCTGTGAAGTTGATTGTGGCTTGTTGCCTTGAGCATTGCCTCGACGATGTCAAGTCGAAGGTGTGGAACTTGTCACAGGGTTTGGGCCACATCGCTGCTCGGTTTCCATGACTTGCGGGAATATCGGGGCTGTCGTTGGCGCGGTCAGCTTGCTCCCGACGTTGGCGATCGGTTAGCGGGTATGCGGAAGTCCGTTGGGGCGGCGTTTCTTCCGTAAATATCGTCTCTTGTTGGGGGGAGAGATTGCTTTGTCGTTTCGTTGGTATGGCGGGCTTGTTCCTCCATCTTTGCTCTTTCTCGCTTCTTATCTGAACAGTCTTCTTACCTCTTCGTTGTGTCATCCTTCGTTTTGGTCATCCTGTCGGCTCATGTAATGAGATGAGAATTCCAGTAGCTTTTGTAGAGATCCTGTCGACTACTGAAATAATGTTGAAGTCCTGGTAGCTCTTGTTGTACTGTGTTGACCGAGAGGAACAGTCAGGATGTAGAGTTTTCCAGTACCTCTCTGCACCTTGGAAGACCTTTAAAAGTTCTCACAAAATACAGGCAGTCGTGGTCGAGGCAGAGTGGAAAGCTGGGGATATCCACACAAAAAACGAAGACACAGTTGCACTAAGAAAGTCCCGTAACAGATAAAAGTTGAGCTAAGGAGCGAAAAGATGGAGATAGACGAGTTCTTCCTAACTACATGTTGGATGAGATCGACATAACATACGACCGACGCGGCTTGCACTAAGGGTGAACTAAACTCAACTTTACTGAACTGAACTGTACTGAGCTGTCAAGCCACTGTCAGGTGATGTATTTATAGGTTAAAGACGGGGTGACTTTATGTGACAGGGGCGTTTGAGAAAGGGCGCCTTTACCTGTCCAGGTGTGAGAGGGGTCTCTGCATTCCACCACATGTGACAGTGTGGGTGGCCTTGTTTGTGGGAATTGTGAATCTACCTGATATATGACTTCCATCTTTAGACTCTGTTGTTTTGGCAATACTATGCTCGATCTCTGCCCTAGCTCAACTCTTAAATCTATTACAGATTTTATTTATTTATCCACTTTGTACAAATTACATTACATAGGGCGATGCGATGACACAGATTAATCATGCGCATAATTATTTATAGATGTGTCTCTATATACAACATGACAATCTTATTACAAGTTATATAGACAGTATGGGGTTGTTGGTTTAAATTACCATATATATATATTAAGAAAAAGCATCTCCTTATCGTGTAACTGAAAGTTTCTGATGGCTTGCGCTATCTATCGGAATAAATATTCCGAAATATTCCCATAGATGACGCAAGCCATCAACAACTTTCATTTTCACAATAAGGAGATGCTTTTTCTTAATTTATGCACCTTATCCCAGTACATTATCACATTTGTAATATTTTTTCATATATACAAGGTGGGATCAATAAATAAGGTGAATTATAATGTAACAAAAAAAAATCTGCATATCTTCATATCTATTCACACTCTATCAAACTATGATAGACGTTTACGATTCTTTTTGCAATTAAACATTTTCATAAAAGATGCTAATACATCAAAATATGAAGCTTGTTTGATTTTATAAAGTTGCTATTGAGGTATAGACAGAAAAAGACAGATAGACACATTAGAGTGATGACCAAAAACAACTCTAGACAGAATGAAAGTGTTTACCAATGAAATCGCGATTTTTCTAGCAATGGAAAAACAAATAAACAATCAATTTTGTATTTCGATTCAGTTATCCTCGAATATCCCCGTTATTAATCCACAGGAAATCTAAACAATGTCAAAATATCATTTCCCATATAACAAGACATACACACCACTACATTCATTTCATATATGATTAACTAAGACAACACCAAGAAAAAGGTATCTCCTTATCGTGCAACTGAAAGTTGCTGATGGCTAGCGCCATCTATCGGAATAAATATCAATTATTCTCGTTGATTTTTAATTATTTCAGAATTGGCCAAATACCCATTCTTGATTAATCAAGAAAAGTTAACCACGGACGCGTTTCGGACTGTTGGCTCTCATCAGCGTGGTGCAAGCTGTACCTCAACGACCAAATATTGGTCATTAAGGCATCCTGAAAAATCATGAAACGGGTAGTTAAGGCCAGAATTGCGTGAGAACGCTACATTGTGAGAAAATAATAGTACAAATATAATATTGTAATAAGACAACACCATGTAAAAGGTGTTGGGAAAAATATAGATTCGTAGAAGTAGAGAAAGATTACATAAAGGTATAAAACTATAAAAGAAGGACAAAGATATCAAATTATATTTACATCAGCAGTTCACACCGACCTGCCCTATCACTTAACCGCTAGCTTACTTACAATCCAACAAGGCCGCTCTATATATGTAGAGATGTCAATTTGCATAGATAATACTACAATACAATATAATGCGGCTTGTGATTGTAAAACGACATTTTAAAATTTATCCCGCATGCGTTTCTTTTCAACGAAAAATCATAATTTATTTTAAGGAGCCGGGGCTACATCACCATATACTCTCATGTATGGGGCTGAAAGATGAACGAGAAGTGCTCCTCAGTGAAATAGGCCTTGAGGGAATCTCTTTGGAGCTCCTGTTGAATGAGGTGGTGAGAAACAGAGCTGGAGCCTTTGCGTTGTTCAAATTTTGGAAGACGGCTGAAGAGAAGAGGAGGCTATATACATAATCTAATTGATGTAAATAATTATATGCAAATAATCTATGTCAGGATTAGAATTACGTAGACCAGTAAAAGGCTTGTTGCTGCTGTTGTATATAGTCACAGTGTAGAAATATACTATACTATACCTACTACTTATAGGTTTCTCTCTGTATTCTTAGTTCTCTCCTCTTACTCTGTAAACTGGCGAATCCTTTATAGGACGAGAGGTCCTCAATAAAGGCTTTTGTTGTTGTTGTTGTTAATTTATTTTAAGGAGAAATAACGATTATTTCTAACCTTAGGGATGAGGTATGAAAGGATGAATTGTGAAGAGTAATGATAAATCCCTAGACTCTTTTATTTTTCCGTTTATCATTACTTTTTACAATTCATCCTTTCATACCTCATCCTTAAGCTTAGAAATAATCGTTATTTCTCCTTGAAATACATTTTGATTATTCGTTGAAAAGAAACACATGCGGGATAAATTTTAAAATGTCGTTTTATAGATAATACTGATTCTATGCAAATATCTGCATATCGTAGAAATATCTGCAATGACCAATTTCAACAAAATTCTCTCCTAAATTTAAATAAAATTCCATTCAGAGAGAGAGAGACGGTTAAACATACTTTATTGACTACAAGTCAATTATGGATGAAAAATAATGGAATAATACAATGAAATTATGATTGAGGAAGGCTCCACCATCTTGCTAGAGAGAGAGAGAGAGAGAGAGAGAGATGGAGATTGAAACTACTTTATTTCAATGTCCATATAAGATTATATAAGGTTAAATACAGATAATAAATATGAATATGAATGAGAGAGAGAGAGAGTAAAAAGTAATATTTAATCAAGGTTGTGGGTAAATATTTAAAAATTAAAGGAATATAAAACCAAATTTAAACCGAGAGATTTCTCAAATGTTTCTTTATTTGGAACGACGTTTAGAAACATCCAGAGTTCTATTTAATTTGCTTTTTAAAACTTAAAAAAAGAATTAATAGAGATATGATATTTAACTGTATTAAACTAAACATGTGTTTGTTTAATTCGAGTTAAAGATTTTTTAAATAAATAAGACAAATATTTTAATCTACCACATTGAAAAATATTACATAGAAAAGGAAAAATACGGTGAGAAACTGGATAATGTAAAAATGCTTGTGGATGGTTTTTATATGCAAATAAGGTAATTTCTTCTTGGGTCAGTACAATTTACTTAAGTTTTGTCCATGAGTGTACTTTTGGTATTTCCCAAATATGACCTCCAATGGTCTATCAAAAATAAAGGACACCTCTAATATCAAAATAGACGTCAAAAACAAGACACCATCTATTTACCATCACCACAAACTAGCGGCCTCGAGTCGGTACAATTTACTTAAATTAACACAAAGCAATAACGCGCCATCTATACATATAAAATAAAAGGATTTAAAAGCGCGAATGTTTCTTTTATAGTACATAAGTTACTTAAGTTCTATCCATGAGTGTATTTTGGTATTTCCCAAATATGACCACTACAGCGTATTAAAAATAAAGGACACCTCTCATGTCAAAATAGACGTCAAAAACAAGACACCATCTATTGACCATCGTCACAAACTATCGGACTCGGGTCGGTGCAATTTACTTAAGTTTTGTCCATGAATGTATTTTGGTATTTCCCAAATATGACCACTACAGCGTATAAAAATGAAGGAAACCTCTAATGTCAAAATAGACGTCAAAAACAAGACACCATCTATTGACCGTTGCCACAAATTAGCGTCCTCGGGTCGGTACAACTTCCTCAAGTTTTGTCCATGAGTGTACTTTTGGTATTTCCCAAATATGACCACTACAGCGTATTAAAAATAAAGGAAACCTCTAATGTCGAAATTGACGTCAAAAACAAGACACCATCTATTGACCGTCGCCACAAACAAGCAGCCTCGAATGGGTTGACATTGTGTGTTAGATTAGATTAATATAATCCATTTTTCAGACAAAGAGAGAGAGTGAAAAGGTTTATAAAAAGGTGGTCGCTCCAGGAAGATGGATGCGGCTTAGATAGGACACTAATTGGAGGTTTTACTGTACAAGGTAAATGTTTATTTTCGTCGTAATGTGTACAGTACCATCTTTATTACAGACGAATATATCCTAGTTAGAAGACGTAGGAATAAGTATCAGAAGAAGTGCTATTCGCTGTTCTCAAATGTCCTTCACTAATATCTCTTAACTTGAAATTTTCACAAATGGCCCCGGGGACGTGACCACAAGATGATTATAACCTGCAGACGCCATTTTGAAAGAACAAATGATCGTCTGACAAGAAATATGTTGATGTTATTTTCATTACACGACTTCTATGTCTTATTTTCTTTTATAAGTAGAATAACCTTTTTTTAAATCTAATAACTCTGTAACATTTATTTCTCTCTCTCTCTCATTACCTTAATAAATTTTATTTATTTAAATTCATAAAAAAAAAACATTTTAAAATATAGTTTTTCTTATTTTTTTTATTGTTACGTTGTGTTTTTAATGAATATTATATATACAGTTATCGGCGTTATAATAAATTCTTTCTTAATCAATTCTGTCACCGTTTGCTTTGTGAATGGAATAAATACCCAAATATGGCCATTTCTCATAACCATCGGTGGTTCAGTGGTAGAATGCTCGCCTGCCACGCGGGCGGCCCGGGTTCGATACCCGGCCGATGCATTTTTTTTTTTTTTTACAATTTTTAAAACTCATTTATATGTTATACAAGAATGACATCCACGGCGCCAATTTATAATTGTAACGAATAGTATTTGAATAAAAGCATTTAATCGGGTAAAACCTGGGCGTTGCCCGGGTCATTCGGCTAGTTATATATATATTGTCGCGTATATGAGCCTTCAAAACACCCACATCCCGCCAATAGAGGGCGCTTTCGCCTTTGCGGGGGGGATAATATTCATGTACCAAAAGAAACACCTCTCCCTTTAAATTGTACATCAGAACGATAGAAATTTGCATCACCCTAGTAAAAAGAACTTTACTAATGATGATATGGAATGAGTTACAAAACCAGTTTAGGAAAATTTATACAAAAAGCCAACAACCTGTATACCATGGTTTCAGGCTATGGCTCTCATCATTACAGGAGCGTCTTCAATTTCATAACATCCTACGAGGGAGGGTTTATGGAATCGTTCGAATTTAGTAAACAGGTGTTTAAGCTGATGAAATAGCAAGGACCGGTTTTCAGGCAAGATTACATTATAAAGTTACGGGAGGATGATATTTATGTATCAAAAAAAGACACCTCTCCCTTTAAATCTGATGCACATTTAAAGGGAGAGGTGCCTCTTTTGGTACATATATATTAATATATATAAAGAATGTAATAGGCCTAGAGGGACTCTCTTTGGAGCTCCTGTTGATTGAGGTTGTGAGAAACAGAGTTGGGGCGTTAGCGTTGTTCAAATTTTGGAAGACGGCTGAAGATAAGAGGAAGCTATATACATAATCTAATTGATGTAAATAATTATATGTAAATAATCTTTGTCAGGATTAGAATGACGAATCCTGTATGGGACTTTGATTCCAGTAAAAGGCTTGCTGCTGCTGTTGTATATAGTCACAGTGTAGAAAATACTATACTATATCTACTACTTATAGGTTTCTCTCTGTATTCTTAGTTCTCTTCTCTTACTCTGTAAACTGGCGAATCCTATATTGGACGAGAGGTACTCAATAAAGGCTTTTGTTGTTGTTGTATATATAAAGAAAAGATATTTTCTGCTTGAATTTCTGATCATGTTGAGGATCACGCTATGGCAATGCAGTCGTGGTTAAATCTTGAAAGTATGATAATAAATAATAGTTTCTATCAGAGATTTCTTTATTTGAGCTAAGGAATATATATTAAAAAACATAATTTGATAAAAGTACTGCCTGGCTTAAGGCGATTAGAACAAGGAAAACAAAAGATTATTTACATAATGTACAAAGATTTGAGCCGGCCATTGGGATAAAACAACAACAATGAGTTTTTATAGGGGAAAGTGACCTCTGGCGGTCGATTTAGCAGAGTATTTGAATCTATGAAATTATAATTTAAAATAAAATAATGTTTTCATATAACATATATGTAGTAATCCCGAGGTGGAATGTGCTGGGCAGTCGTGGTAGTGGGTGAGTGATGGGATTCCCGCACTGGGACAGCAAGAGACAGAGGCAGGTCTAGATGGTAAACTCCAAGAAGTAGAGGTAGACCACGGACGAAGGTAGTCGGACCATGGACGTCACGGATGCCCTAGCCTACGCGGGTAGAAGGGGGGTGAGAGATCTGACCGACCGTATGACAGCGTCGCTCTGAAACAACTAAAACACTCTCCTTTGTCCCAATCTTGGGGGGCTTATATACTCGACTCTAGCACTTGTTGACGAGTTCTGATTGGTTCCCGTAATCACGCCACCTGTCAAGCGCTGGGTTATTAATTATGTCTGGCCACGTGTCGGCCACCTGCTGACGGGGGGGAATGAACTCATTATCATAAACACGTGTTCGTCTGGTCTTTGTCGTCTGGACTACCTCTACTCCTTTTGTTTTATTTGTCATTTCTATTATTATACAAGGTCGATACATATTTTTATATACAGATATGGGGTTATAATAAACATTAGAAGAAGATTGTGCTCTATCTACCTTAAAATATACCACATATATATGATTTGAAAAAATAGTACAAATGTATATTGTACTGGGATAAGGTGCATACATTAAGAAAAAGGCATCTCCTTATCGTGTAACTGAAAGTTGCTGATGGCTTGCGCCATCTATCGGAATAAGTTATCTATCGAGAATAGTTGATATTTATTCCGATAGATGGCGCAAGCCATCAGCAACTTTCAGTGACACGATAAGGAGATGCCTTTTTCTTAATATATATGATTTTTGGACAAGATGCTCAATCATGCTCTTCTTCTTCTTTATCATCTCCATTGTAGACCATTCACATGCTCGTTCAATTATATTTTACCATCTACAGTAGTACATATGTGTGACATTTCTACAATAAATGCAGTTTTTAGAGAATATATTTATATATGTCAGAGATATATTACCTATATAGAGAGAGAATGGCTCCACAGATCTGTCCACCCTACTCCCCGGACCTATCGCCAAACCCAGGGGTTCCATCCACTCTCCAGTTCGAACGTAAAAAAGTTGTAAACCTGTTCTCAGCTCTGACATAAGACCAATTCTCCTTATATCGGTGTCTTCACGGCTCTCTGGACACCACTCGTGATTGCTACACCTCCTTTGTAATGGGGAAGAAGTTAAATGTCAATAAATAATATTTTTAACTTGTCACACTATCGTTCACATGGGATGAGAAACATGTGTAAATAGGTTTCCTTTTTTTTGGGCTCATGTTAATACTGTTGATTTACAGGTACTTGTATTCTGAATATAGAGCAATCCATAATATATGTATATTTTAAAAATAAGTCTTATTTTGGATTGTAATAAGATTACACTGGTCAACAAGATTTTTTGCACAAGAGAACCTGATTATGTTTCTAGTGTAACTTTTCATTCTGAACTCAAAAATCTTATCAGAAATTTCCCATCACCTATGGTTTTTGCGTGACGGTCTTTTTTTTAGTATTGGGATAAATAAAGTAAAAAATACAAACAATGTTACGTAAGCAGTTTTGCATAACCCTTATTACATTACACTGGTTTATCAAAAAATATTTTTCTTTGTCCACAAAGAAATAGCATCTTATCTACATGTCCTGAATCCAAATATACCATTAGTTTTTTTCTATTACGCAATATTTCTGAGATACACCTACTTGAAATTTGGAAATATTGTTAATATATAGGCATATATGAACGAAACATATTTATTTATTGAAAAGCAGCATTAATCCGATATTTCGATGGACCAATCGTCCATCTTTTACGAGGTATTTTGCCGTGAAGCACATAGCAGGTCGCGTGCCCCAGGTGAGCCACCAGACGTCTTCGGATATCGGATTAATAAATAATCTTATTTGAAACGAAGGCGATAAAAACGTGGTGAGTTTCTTTTAATGGTAAAAACACAAGCTTTCAGGCGTTGTAACCTGAGGAAGGGCATTCTTGCCTGAAAGCTTGTGTTTTTACCATTAAAAGAAACTCACCACGTTTTTATCGCCTTCATTTCAAATATTATTGCGTGGCTACGTCATGTATGATCCTAAATAATCTTATTACAATCTAAAATAAGCCTTATTTTTAAATGTACTTGTATGTTCAATTAAACCCATTGTTATACTGTGAGAATCCTGTATGGGGCTTGATCCCTAATACAAGTTTTTTTTTGTATGTATGCCTTCTGGTTGAGGTTTTTAATCAAACTGTGGATATAAGCTTTGAAGATAGTTGAAAATTAGGTAGAAATTACTTCATCGAGAAATTCTGTTTAGAAACAATTCAATAAGTTAGCTAGATAGAAACTTAAGGAATCATTTTAAGATGGAAAGAGATATTCAAAATTTGAGACATTTTAGATATCGCCCTACTTAAAAAACATTAAAAAATAAGGAAATATTCAAATAAAAAGTCATATATTGGATCAAATAATGGTAAAATAAATGTCCAGGGTAGCCTAGTGGCCATGGCATCTTCCCGGTAAGCGGAACACCGTAGGTTCGTTTCCCATCCCTGGACACTTTTATTTTTCCGTTTATTATTACTCTTCACAATTCACCCTTTCATACCTCATCACTAAGGTTAGAAATGTTCGTTATTTCTCCTTTAAATAAATTTTAGATTTTTCGTTCAAAAGAAACAAATGCGGGATAATTTTCAAATTTCGTTTTACAATCACAAGCCGCATTATATTATATTATAAAATAAATGATATTTTGATCCAATATATATCTTTTTATTTAAAGATTTATTTATGGATTGCTCTATTTTCAAAAGGATAAGGAAATATGTAAAATATTACAAATATACACATAAGTAAAACCAACCAAATATTCATCTAGAGTCTCAGACACACAAACTAGTCAAAAAGAAATATTTTTACCTAACCCTAGTTTATAACCGTTAGTAATCAGACGAACTGGTATAAATTAGTGGCCCATGATATAACGCCAGCATGTAAATAGAATCAGACGAATAGACCCGTATTGTCTTCTGATATCTGCTAAGTAAATACTGGTGATAGTCAGGGTTGCCAGTTGACCTTTCTTTTTTTTTTTTAATCACAGAATATCGTTTATTTTATAATCACTGAAGGAAATAATTCATTAGAAATTTGAAAAAAAAATAACATTTAAATTACTTTTTTATAGAAAATATTTAGAGAGATTTATAAATATTTATTTTGTTTTAAATGGAATGGGGGGTAGACATATTTTCACTGAATATTGTAAATGTTTAATAGTGTATAAATCGAACTTATAGATTTGAATATTTACGTTAACAAATGTATATTTAAATGAATTTTAACGAAAACAGATAACCTCTCTCTTTTATTAGACTATTTTATGGAAAAATACATTTAAAATATTTCATGAATGCATATTGAAGATTATTTTAAAATGTAATTTTCTTAAATATATGTTATATTAAAATATTATTCTATTCAAAATTATATTTCATAGATCTGTTAAATCGACCGCCAGAGACCTCTTCCCCTATAAAAACTCGTAGTTGTTGTTTCCCGATGGCCGGCTCAAACCTTTTGTACATTATGTAAATAAGTTTTTCCTTTTTTTATTCTTACGCCTTAAGCCAGGCATTACTTTCATTAAATAATGTTTTTAATATATTCCTTAGGCTCAATTAAAGCTATTTCTAATCTTCATTATTTTTATTATTATACTTTCAAGATTTTAACCACGACTGCATTACCATAGCATAATCCTCAAGATAATCAAATCAACAGAAATCTCTTTTTTTTATAACATATATACTTTTTTATTTTTTGTTTTACAAATATATATTTTAAAATCCTAGCTTTCAAGTGATAATATCTCTTCAACAGGCTTAATTAAAAACATAGATTATTTCTTAAGAGAAGTGTTAATAAATATACGTCCCCCACAGCGTGAACATTTACAACTGAAATTTAAACAAAAAAATAAATTCAAAACTATTTTAGACGCGTATGATTCTTTTAAAATAAATTGATTCTGATATTGATTCTGATATGATTCTTTTAAAACAATTTCTACTGCCCTTAGTGCAATGGAAAAATTAATGGGAGGTCCTGGCTCATCAGTGCTGAACCCTCCCAGCGGTTTCGCCAGTTTAATCTACCATACCGCTGTTATATTGCATTTTTCGATATTCCTTTTTTAATTTTTCCATTGGATAAAGGGTAGTAGAAATTGTTCAATTATAAAAAGAATCATACGCGCCTATAATAGCTTCGAATTTTCATAACAGATGGCGCGCTAGTGCATTATAATAAATAATAAATATTTAATTTTAAAGATTATTTCAAAATATGATAGCTATTTACATTTTTAGGGTAACTATAATTAATAAAATTAGTGTATAGCTTTCTTATAAGATATGATGGCGAAATTTGAATTTTTAGTTTAAAATTTCAGTTCTAAATATTCATGCTGCGCGCGTATATCTGTAAATACTACTTATAAGAAATCATCTATGTTTTTAATTAAGCGTGTTGAAGAGCAATTATTAATTGAAAGCTTGGTATTTAATATATAAACGAAACAGAGAGAAATAGTAGTTTTTAAACACCTTTCACACACAACACGCATACACACAAACACACACGGTACACGCCCTAGCAAGGCGAAACCTCAAATGTCTCATTAAATCAATTATGGTTCCTTAGATAGTACACATTTAATTTGATAACTGTGGTAATTCTAGAGCTGATACATACACACAAACACACATAACACTTCACAATTTTACCTTGAATCATGAATAAGGTGTTGTTTCTAGTTCTCATATTACCGGAGATGTGATAGAGAGATAGAAAGGGCCAGCCAGTGTAATTGTGTTAGGCCTTCCAATATGTGTGACATGTGGTAATTCTAGAGATAATACATATATACACATAACACACACATAACACTTCACAATTCTACCTTGAATAATCAATAAGGTGTTGTTTCTAGTTCTCATATTACCGGAGATGTGATAGAGAGATAGAAAGGGCCAGCCAGTGTAATTGTGTTAGGCACTCCAATATGTGTGACATGTGGTAATTCTAGAGCTAATAATTACACACAAACACACATAACACTTCACAATTTTACCTTGAATCATGAATAAGGTGTTGTTTCTAGTTCTCATATTTCAGGAGATGTGATAAAGAGATAGAAAGGGCCAGCCAGTGTAATTGTGTTAGGCACTCCAATATGTGAGACATGTGGTAATTCTAGAGCTAATACATACACACAAACACATATAACACTTTATAATTTTACCTTGAATCATGAATAAGGTGTTGTTTCTAGTTCTCATATTTCAGGAGATGTGATGAAGAGATAGAGAGATAGAAAGGGCCAGCCAGTGTAATTGTGTTAGGCACTCCAATATGTGAGACATGTGGTAATTCTAGAGCTAATACATACAAACAAACACATATAACACTTTATAATTTTACCTTGAATCATGAATAAGGTGTTGTTTCTAGTTCTCATATTACCGGAGATGTGATAAAGAGATAGAGGGATAGAAAGGGCCAGCCAGTGTAATTGTGTTAGACACTCCAATATGTGAGACATGTGGTAATTCTAGAGCTAATACATTCACATAAACACACATAACACTTCACAATTTTACCTTGAATCATGAATAAGGTGTTGTTTCTAGTTCTCATATTACCGGAGATGTGATAAAGAGATAGAAAGGGACCAGCCAGTGTAATTGTGTTAGACACTCCAATATGTGTACATGTGGTAATTCTAGAGCTAATAGATTCACATAAACACACATAACACTTCACAATTTTACCTTGAATCATGAATAAGGTGTTGTTTCTAGTTCTCATATTACCGGAGATGTGATAAAGAGATAGAAAGGGCCAGCCAGCGTAATTGTGTTAGGCCTTCCAATATGTGTGACATGTGGTAATTCTAGAGCTAATACATTCACACATAACACTTCACAATTTTACCTTGAATCATGAATAAGGTGTTGTTTCTAGTTGTCATATTACCGGAGATGTGATAAAGAGATAGAAAGGGCCAGCCAGTGTAATTGTGTTAGGCCTTCCAATATGTGTGACATGTGGTAATTCTAGAGCTAATACATTCACACATAACACTTCACAATTTTACCTTGAATCATGAATAAGGTGTTGTTTCTAGTTGTCATATTACCGGAGATGTGATAAAGAGATAGAAAGGGCCAGCCAGTGTAATTGTGTTAGGCCTTCCAATATGTGTGACATGTGGTAATTCTAGAGCTAATACATTCACACATAACACTTCACAATTTTACCTTGAATCATGAATAAGGTGTTGTTTCTAGTTCTCATATTTCAGGAGATGTGATAATGAGATAGATAGATAGAAAGGGCCAGCCAGTGTAATTGTGTTAGGTACTCCAATATGTGTGACATGTGGTAATTCTAGAGCTAATACATACACACAAACACAGATAAACACTTCACAATTTTACCTTGAATCATGAATAAGGTGTTGTTTCTAGTTCTCATATTACCGGAGATGTGATAAAGAGATAGAAAGGGCCAGCCAGTGTAATTGTGTTAGGCACTCCAATATGTGTGACATGTGGTAATTTGATTGTTTGTTGGTATTGCTGACTTGGGGATATTGGAATTGGGAGAACTCTCTGTTGTCTTTAACATCTCTTAGACCTTTTTATCTTATTTACTTGAGTTTTTATACTTTAGGAGCTTGATGAAGGAGTGCTACACACTGTTAATAATCGACAACCGGGTCTCGGGATCGAATCCCAGATTAAGCCTTTTGTTTTCTTCAATAGCCCCCAATACTTGTACAAGATCAACTCCACTAGCGAGTGAAAGTAACCAAATTGAACTCTAGCAGCTTGTAAGTGAAAAACTCTAAATTCTTCCTATACATAGGATGGTATGAAATGCACTTATAATACAAAAATAAGTCGCAAACTACCCATCATGATTATCATGGCCTTGTACCGCGTTTACTTGTGTTAGGTAGATATAAAACGTGCGTTTTCGTAAATTATAACAAAAATGTAATATTAGTAAATAGGCCTTTATATTCTTTTGTCTGATCCGCTGAAAATGATATCTGTGTATGCGCGCGCGCGCCCTAAGCAATTAATTAGTAAAATTACTACAATTACAAAAAACCTCTCTTTCCATAGTTTCGTTAAGCATTATCACCAAGAATAAACCTTCAAGTACAGTATCTGTATTTGAACAGAATAAACATACAATAGTTGTAGCTTAAATCTAGTGTATTGATGAATTGGTGAATTCACAGTGAAGGTTCACCACTTCAAGCTTTTCCAAAAATCTTTTTCATCTTTAGTTCATTAATTATAGAAATTTATCTTAAATGTGTAAACAAAAATGCCTAAAAAACTATTAATGTAATTTATAATATAAATTTGAGTTTCGAAGAAAAAGAGAAGAATTTATATAATCCTAATAAATAATATATATTGATAGTGGACATTGCGACTGTTGTGATAGAGATGCACGGGGACATCTGAGGCTCTTCATTGTACACGACAACAACAACAGAAAATTGACATGGACCCAGAACAACAGCTTTACATACCCAAGATATAGATGCATGTGAACATCTAATGCTCTTCATTGGACACAACAACAACAGAAAATTGACATGGACCCAGAACAACAGCTCTACACACCCAAGATAGAGAACATTGCTGTGATAGAGATGTACGGATACATCTGAGGCTCTTCATTGGACACGATAACAACAACAGAAAATTGACATGGACCCAGAACAACAGCTCTACACACCCAAGATAGAGAACATTGCTGTGATAGAGATGTATGGAGACATCTGAGGCTCTTCATTGGACACGACAACAACAACGGAAAATTGACATGGACCCAGAACAGCAGCTTTACACACCCAAGATAGTGGACATTGCTGTGATAGAGATTTATGGGGACATCTGAGGCTCTTCATTGGACACGACAACAACAAAAGAAAATTGACAAGGACCCAGAACAGCAGCTTTACACAACCAAGATAGAGAACATTGCGACTGCTATGATAGAGATGTATGGGAACACCTGAGGCTCTTCATTGGACACAACAACAACAACAGAAAATTGACATGGACCCAGAACAGCAGTTTTACACACCCAAGATAGAGAACATTGCGACTGCTGTGATAGAGATGTATGGGAACACCTGAGGCTCTTCATTGAACACGACAACAACAACAGAAAATTGACATGGACCCAGAACAGTAGCTTTACACAACCAAGATAAAGGACACTGTGACTGCTGTGATAGAAATGTATGGAGACATCTGAGGCTCTTCATGGACACGACAAAAACACAGAAATTGTACATGGACCCAGAACAAAGGCTTTACACACCCAAGATAGAGAACATTGCGACTGCTGTGATAGAGATGTATGGAGACATCTGAGGCTCTTCATTGGACACGGCAACAACAGAAATTGACATGAACCCAGAACAGCAGCTTCACACACCCAAGATAGAAAACATTGCGACTGCTATGATAGAGATGCATGGGAACACCTGAGGCTCTTTATTGGACACAACAACAACAACAAAGAATATAAAATACATCAAGAGATATTCCGAAAATACCTATGAAAATGTAAACATTAATTACTTACTTTTAGCACACACAGATATCCAGTTCACAGCGGATCAGACAAAAGAATACAAAAGCCTGTTTACTAGTATAAACATTTTTTGTTATAATTTACGAAAACGCACATTTTATTTCTACCTAACACAAGTAAACACGGTACAAGATTATAATAATCATGGTGGGTAGTTAGCGACTGTTTTTGTATTATAAGTGCAACTCATACCAACCTATGTATAGAAAGAAGTTAGACCTTTTCACTTACAAGCTGCTAGAGTCCAATTTGGTCAGGCATTCTATAGAATTTATATATATATATATATATATATATATATATATATAGTAACTTTATTCATATAAACTATAGTACCAATTTATAACAGAATTCGCGTGTACAAAAACAGAAACGTTATCATTTAAGGAAGCCAAAGAAAAAGAAGGAATACCAAAAAATCGATTCAGTGATGGCAAAATAATAATTGTGACCAAACAAGCGATATATCAGGCTGTGCGTGACTCTGGTCATTTTTCGCTCTTCTTTCTCCCATGTTAATTTAGGAAATTGATATGGCTAACATGACCTCTAAGACCTTCCATTCTCTTATGTAGATTAAACTGTCTCTTATCTTTACCCAGGCATTATCTTGTAATCCATATATACTCAGTAGCTCACATTGGACAATGAATGATCAGGAAACAATGAAGACTACTTAGAAACATCCTATCTTGATCTCCGAATAACTCACACTTTAGTTTCTCTATATTTCGATAGATGGCAGTATTATCCTTTGTGATCCATATACACTCAGTAGCTCTCATTGGACAATGAATGACCGGGAAACAATGAAGATTACTATTATACATCCTATCTTGATCTCCGAATAACTCACACTTTAGTTTCTCTATATTCCGATAGATGGCAGTATTTTTGTAATCCATATACATTCAGTAGCTCTCTCATTGGACAATGAATCAGAGAAAATCTTCTAAATTATTTACTTGTTACATTGATAGACATGTGAGACTGCTAACGTTTGTATCGTCCCTGTGGCCGGGGAAACAATGAAGATTACTCTGAGACACCCTATCTTGAATTTGATATCCGAATTAATCACACTTTAGTTTCTCTATATTACGATAGATGGCAGCATTATCCTTTTTTCAATTCAAAAATCACCCAGTATATTGATTTAATGAAATTTGAAAACCATCCCGCATGTGTTTCTTTTCAACGAAAAATCAAAATTTATTTCAAGGAGAAATAACGATTATTTCTAACCTTTAGGGTGAGGTATGAAAGAGTGAATTGTGAAGATTAAAGATAAACGGAAAGATAAAAGTATCCAGATATGGGAATCGAACCCACAGTGTTCCGCTTACCGGGCAGATGCCATGTCCACTAGGCTACCCTGGACATATTTTTCCGTCCGTAAATTGATTTAATCCCTCAAAATTTCAACTACACCAACTCTCTTGCTCTACTATAGTGGAAAAGAACCTATTACCCGTAGTTATATTAAATATAAACTTTATAAATATAAGCACACAAAATAATATTGATTACTGATAATTAACAAACAATATATATTTATTATAATTCGCAAAGCTTCGTATATTTTAACCAAATACGTGTTTTAAACTGAGGCTTCTTCCAGAAAAAATACATACGATTACAATCTGAAGATTAAATCTCCACAAGTCAAATTTATATATTTTATTTTTCACAGAGAGTAAAATTATATTTGATAATAGATAGAATACTTCATATAATCTGCATATATAAATCTCTATATAGTACATGTTCCAAAACTTTCAAGTCAAAGCTATAAGACTAACATGCATACGATTACAATCTGAAGATTAAATCTCCACAAAGTCAAATTTATATATTTTTATTTTTCACAGAGAGTAAAATTATATTTGAGAATAGATAGAATACTTCATATAATCTGCATATATAAAAATCTCTATAGTACATTTTGAAAGTAATTTTTTATTTGACACATCGGACGCGATATCCCAGCTCGGGATACTTGCGCCTAAATACATTTTAGTAGATTATATACAATTCATTTTATACAATTTAATAACCGGACTAAAAACATAATTAAAACTTAAACGATGGCACTCTAAAACAGAAGAGAAAATCCAAAATGGATTATTTTATCAACCTATATACAACTCAATAACCGACTAAAAACACAATTAAAACTGAAACGATGGTTTTCTCAAACAGAAGAGAAAATCCAAAATAAATTATTTTAGCAACCTATATACAATTCAGTATATACAACACAATAACCGGTTAAAAACACAATTAAAACTGAAACTATGGTTTTCTTAAACAGAAGAGAAAATCTAAAATGAACTTACAAAAATTATTGAATTTTACATAAGTGTCTTTGTTATATACAAATTCGCAAACCTCTTCGATGGGATAAAAATGATTACTTCTGTAGCTGTGGAATATGTTACATGGAATAAGTACATGTTCCAAAACTTTCAAGTCAAAGCTATAAGACAAACATACATTCGCTAACAATCTGAAGATTAAATCTCTCCACAAAGTCAAATTTATATATTTTATTTTTCACAGAGAGAGTGAAAATGATAAAATATGGCGAGCAATTTTTCTAGGGCTTGAGGTACTTACGGTATGATAAATGTATAATTATGAAAATACCTCACACACATGGAAGAAAGTTTACAGTAATAAATGGATGTTTAAGTAGAAACGTACATACCCCCGGTATGAGTTAGTTTAAATTCCTGCAAACTTGTGCGGGAGTTTGAATGTTAACACCTACTAATGGAGCTTTAGATTAATGGAGAGGACCACGTGACCTTCGTGAGATGACTTCCGATGTCGTTTGGCACCATTTAATGGTCTTCGTCTGAATTATTAAATTGTCTTGAAAAAATCACCTTTTTTATACGGTTAATAAGAGATTTTTATATATAGAATTTGATCATTTAATTAATATCTCTTTTTGGGGTATCTGTACAATATATAACAGAATATTTAATCAAAAATACATACATTGGGGCAAAATATAATTTACACCAATACCTCGCTTTGCGTCGTTTCGTTTTGCGTTTTTTTCGAAGTTGCGTCGCTGCTTAATTTTTACTGATTTTCACTGTGCGTCGTTAGATTTTCGAAGTTGCGTTGTTTTGGATTCGAGTCTTTAATTTTTTTTTTGAATTTTTTCCTAAAATATGGCAACACCTTTGTTTTTTATTGCGCCTTCACATATTTTCACTTTGCGTCGTTTCAATTTGCGTCGTGTTTTTTTTGGAACGTAACCCCGACGCAAAGCGAGGTATGGGTGTATATCATTATATATTGTTAGCGAATGTATGTTAGTCTTATAGTTTTGACTTTGAAGTTTTTTAAATAGAATAAAGGCAGTGGAGGATTTAAGTTGCTTTTGTGGTATTGAGGAACAAATCTCAAGACATCTACTGATCGATTGCCCAGCATTTCAAGATTATAGAATGAAGAATGAAATAGTTGTTTGTCAACTTAACGATTTGATTTCCGATTAAAAAATCATATTTAAAGTTCAATTCATTTTGTAAATACATTCTAAACTTTCTACAAAATCTGGATCTCTAATGTTTTCATACGTTGAATAATCTAAATAACTTATGTAAATAAACTTTTCTCCTTGTTTGGCGCAAGTATCCCTTGCGGGATATAGCCGTTTGGAAATAAAATAATTGTAATTGGTAATAATTGGTATATGTACTACATATAGCTCTTTATATATGCAGATTTTATATGTAACGTGTTCCATCTATTATCAAATATAATTTTACTCTCTGTGATAAAATAAAATATATAAATTTGACCTTTGGACAAAGAGATATTTAATCTTCAGATTGTTAACGTATGTAGTTTTAGTCATATAGCTTTGACTTTCAAGTTTTGGTATATGTTCTACATAGAGATTTATATATGAAAATTAAATATATAACGTGTTCTATCTATTCTAAAATATATGCCTTTTTAAAGATTTATTTATGGATTGCTCTATTTTCAACATAACAGACTCTAATTACAATAGAAGATAGGTTTTGAGGATGTGTTTCTTATTTTTTTATTAAATATCTTCTCAAGCTTTCGGGTAATGTTATCCCATCTACAGGAGTATAATATATTGTTGCGCTGGTAACCAGATGTACTGGGAAGAAACATTCGATAAGTCTTTTTAATGTTTATTCACAAACTAAAAGTTTGGAAGAAAAGCACTTTCTAACTAAAATTATTGTCTTAAATAATCTACAAAAAAACAAAAGTATGCAAATTTGACGATATAAAAGTATGTAAAATAATTATAGAAAACAAAATTATGTAAAAATAATTATACACTGCGTGACATTGAAAATGGAACACCAAGAAATAGTGGCCAGAAAATTATGCAAATTTCAGGGTAGACGCGCCTAACCGAGTTATGCAAATGATGTAAAATGCGCAGCTCTCGTGCGCACATGGAGTAAGATATAAGGGAAGGAACTTGCAGAAAGGACAGTATTCGTTTCGTTATTTCTTCAAGGAAAATCATTGTAGAAATTTTGTTCTTGTGTCAAAAGACACGTGTAATAACAGAGAATGCCAGGTCATCGTAAACGGAGGCAGTTCAAGCAGACAGACGCTTTTACGAGGGGCATGGTGATAGTACTGAAAAGGGCAGGTTGGTCCATACGTCAAATCGCAGCTGATACACACCTTGGTGCGTCCACGGTGCATGGTTGGAACAAGGAAATGTGGCAATTTATAGGAATGTCGGTGCAACCAGAGTGACGTCAGCACGTGTGGATCGGCGTATCCTTCGACAAGCAGTGGCGGCCCCACAAGCCACTTGTACCGCCATCCTGCAACATGTGCAAGACACCCTAGATCATTCCATCTCGACCAGAACCATTTCCCGTCGATTGGTTGCTAATGGCTTGCACTCATGCCGTCCGCTAAGAAGACTGCCATTGACCCCACCGAATAGGCGCCAACGTTTGGAATGGTGCCGGGCTAGATCGACGTGGATGATGGAATGGCACAGGGTCGTGTTCTCAGATGAGTCGCGTTTCTGCTTGTCCAGTGATAGTCGCCGTGTACGCGTGTGGCATCGACGTGGAGAAAGGTCCAATCCGGCAGCAATTGTGGAACGCCCCACCGTGCGACAACGTGGAATCATGGTTTGGGGCGCAATCGCGTATGATTCCAGGTCACCTTTACTTCGTATTCAGGGCACTATGACGGCCCAACGATACGTTGATGATGTGCTGCGACCGGTGACACTCCCCTACCTTCAGGGGGTACCCAATGCCCTTTATCAGCAGGATAACGCCCGACCGCACACTGCTCGCATTAGCCGACAAGCTCTGCAAGATGTACAGATGCTTCTCTGGCCACCGTACTCTCCTGATCTCTCACCAATCGAGCACGTCTGGGACATCATTGGACGCCGTTTGCATGCCTTGCCACAGCCGCGTTCAGAAGACGAACTGTGGCAAATGGTTGAGAGGGAATGGAGAGCCATCCCTCAGGACGCCATCCGTACTCTGATTGACTCTCTACCTAGACGTGTTGCTGCGTGCATCGCCGTCCGCGGTGGTCCTACTTGCTACTAAGCCGACGCCGTTCTCGCTCTGTATTATGACTATCATTTTGGAATAAAGATCACTTATTGTTCGTCCCTGTCTCTCTCTGTCTGCCGAGTTTCATCACTTTCTGGCCACTATTTCTTGGTGTTCCATTTTCAATGTCACGCAGTGTACATGAAAGTTAATAAAAATAAATAAGATGTAAAAAGCTACAATTAAATCCATAAGAAAAGATGTAGACAGTAAGTTAAAATGTGACATGTCAATAAAAGATTCCAACAGCCCAACAACAATATGAACGAATTCGTTTATATTGTAGCAAAGTATTTATTATTTTATATATAGAGAATCATTTTTTATGTTTATATTTTGTTACTCTGTAAACTTCCCTCATTACTTATCTTTTGTTTATCATTCATAGTTTGTTCTTGCCTCAAATAAAATGGCTGTGCCATCTCGAAGGTAAAACAATTAAAAAAGGTTTCTGGAGATGAGTTTATTTCAAATACCATCTCAGGTATCTCTGTCTTTCTACAGTAGAACATATACAATGTATAAAACGCCGCTTGATGCTCATCTCTAGGAAACCTTTTTTAATTGTTCAATTAATGTCCAGGAAATTCGAATCAATTCAATCAAATTTGTGAAAATATTTAAAGCAAACTATTACGATGCACTAGCGCGTCTACACACCTAGGGAGTACAAACTGAAGACCGCCGAGAATGCCATGGGTGCTGTGATCTACATTTTCAGAGACTGACTCCAGGATTCCAACGCCGTGTCAAAGCCAAGACTTCCCTCCAAGATTACGGATCCCTATAGACCAGGCCTGGCCAACCCGCGGTCCGCCGTGAAAAATTTGCGGCTCGCCATTTAACTTTTTATTTATTTTGTAACATTCATTCCTCTGTCTGTACAGTGGACCCTCGGTTTACGAGCACCTTGGAGTACGAGCTTTTCGCAGTACGAGCAAAATTTTTTGAAAAATTTTACCTCGGATTACGAGTGAAATTTCGCATTACGAGCAACTCGTGATGGTTGCCCGTAATCGTGATGGATGAAAATTCACTGGGATCCCTCCCTTCAGATCAGATTCGGGAAATATGTAAAATGTGGGAAACTGTGCAATTGTTCGTAGCAAGAAGAATTGCCCGAGTTTCAATTATTAAAAATAAGAAATTAGTTTCGCACTACGAGCGTTTTGGAGTACGAGCATGGCTCTGGAACGGATTATGCTCGCAAACCGAGGGTCCACTGTATATTCAAAAACAGAAATAATATTAAAATAATTATAATAATTTTTTATTTAGAATATGTCCCACAATTTTTAAAATACATATTTGATTCCATAAAAAGGAACAAAAAAAGTTATGAATAATGGTAATTAATAGAGACATTTTTGTTTTAAATTGTTATTATTATTTTTATTTAAAAAAAGCAGCCGAAAAATAATAAATAAAAACATTAAGCAATCAAGGAAGTATTAAGTATTTTTTAAAATACATTTTAAAGTTAAAATTTTGATATAGGTAAAGTTTTTAGACCTTGTTTACGATTCCGTGCGGCCCGTGGTGTCATTTAGGTTGGCCAGGGCTGCTATAGACGATACGACGCCACGATGCAGTAAGGGCAGTAGAAATTGTTTAATTTCAAAAATAATCTTACGCATCTAAAATAATTTCGAATTTTCAAAACAAACTATATTTAAATCACATGTATAACACTAAGCCTATTTATTTAAATCTCAAATTGAAATTTAAAAATTCAACATTACAATAGAATTACAATATCACAAACGTTTAAAATATAAATTAGCACTATTTATTTCTTATTTTTGAAGGTATATAAATGTCTGTGAAAAAAAGGAACATCAATAAAAATCATCAAGAACAAAAAATAATGTTTTGATAGGAAGAACAAAGGATGATCTTTATTTTTTAAATAACCTTTTATATAATCTTTTGCATTTAATCATTTCTTACTTTTATAATATTGTGCTAAGTATATAAGCCAATAAATATATTTTATATCGAAATGCTCCAACTCTTCAATCGAAAATTAACACCAATTTTAATACATTACAAACGCGGATTAAAAAACGTACTCTAAAACAATATTTAAAATATAATTATCCCCTTCATTAATAGTTTTAAAGATAACACATGTAATATGTCAGAATTATTAATTTGGAATTTAATAATTAACATTGTGTGTTGTTTTACTTAGTAAATTAGGTTTTACATTTTTAATAAGTCTGCGGGGTAACAAAACCTTAGTCACAAAATTATTCAAACACTGTATAAATTACGTTTTTATTAATTAGGGTAAACTCTCTTTTTTTAAAAAAGCACACATTTTTAGAATATATATATATATATATATAAATCAATGTTTGTATGTTTGTTTGTTTGTATGTCCGGTATACAAATTCGCAGTAGTTCACTAATTCAAACCAAAATTTCCATACATAGGTAAAGAAATACGGGGAAGACGATAGGCTATTTTAAAAAATATATAAATCAATTATTAAAACTATATATTCAAATTATTCTACTTTGCTCACGAACACCCCCTCTATCAAAGATTAGATTAAATTATGCTGATGCAAACAAATAGATAATGCTAATAACAAACAATTATGTAAAAAAAATCTTATCTAAATATATATCACTCGGGTAGATATGCACACGGGTCAATCCCGGGGCGAAGCCCCGGTCACCCGTCTAGTAATTAAATAAAAGTAATTGATATATACATTCTATATAATTGAAAAAAAAAAATATATATAAAATGAAATGTTTTTATATTTGTGACACACATAAAAGTGTTGGGGCACGTTTTTGTAACCATACCCCAACAGAAGGCGTATGTATAATCAAATCAAATGGATACATGGCTTCCCTCCCACATAGACTTACAGACCATTTTTTTGCCCAGAAACTTAGACACTTGGTGACACCAGACTTCCATGCCGAAAGCTGATGCCTGATAAAGAAGAAGACATCCAGAGACATCCGAGCTGGAAACTGTTGTTTCATATGTACATATATTCCCCTCACCAAAAATTTAGGTAAAGGTGACCAGAAAAAAAAAAAAAAAAGGAGAAAAATGGAGAAGGAAGATCTCTAAAGACTGAAACTTATAAAATATCCTTCCAGAGAAAGGAAAGCATCACATTACAGTCCAGGTAAAAAGGGCCTGGGTCAATTTTAGCCAAGACGGGGGGGCGATATATATACCATCCCGAGAAAAAGGGAGGGTTGTATTTCAACCCATGTGGAAAGACGGGAGGCTGGAGTCTGAAATCTTACACTACCGCAGGGGTTGTTTTTCTCTTTAGATTTTTTTTGTTTTGGTAATACTATATGTTCTATTTTGAAGGGGAGAGGCCTGGGGCGTCTATGAAATTGATACTGGAGCCGTTGGCCATTTTGATTGGTGTTTCTTTCGGCGAATGAAAATGGAGAATGAGATGATATAAAAGAAGGTTCTTTGCCAAAAAGGGGGATTTCGATCGGAGTCGCTCAGTGAGAAGGACGATTTTTAGACGGGCCTGAGACGTAGAGGAGACCAGACCTTGCCGCCGCTTTCGAGAGAAGGTAAGCCCCTTGCCATTATGGCTTAGCCCCCCCCTTTTTTTTATTTTTCGAACAGAAGCTAATCTATTTAGATTCTGAATGGGCCCTAAAGGGCTTTAAGTGACTTAAAAAGGAGTGTTAGGGTTCGTATATTTTGTCCCGCTAGAATAGATGGAGATCTAGGTTCCCCCCCCCCCCTTTTTGTGTAGTAGCCAACCTAGATTTCGCATGGGCCCTAAAGGGCTATAAAGTAACTTCAGGTCACCTCTACCTAAATTTTACTATGTAAATAGCATATCTCGTCAGTTTAGACATGTTCCCAAATTTTAAGATATTTAAATAAATATCTAGAGAAATTTTCTTGTCTCCTCTGTTACCTATTTCATACATAACTTGCCTTATGGTGCTATTCCAATTGTTTAAATGAAATGTTGTATGTTTATCACCTATTTGAAGGGAATGTTACTAATAATCAAGTCTCCCATAAATTACCGGCCACATACATTGTCGCGAGTGTCTGTGTTTCAGTGTTTTATAGATTGCCCAATTTAATAACGATCTCGTGGGTTATCTGATGAAATTGTATAATAGTGTCGCAGCTGTTTCCATCTTTAGACCATTGTACTGACAATATTATATGCTCAATCCTTGCTTTAGCTCAACTCTTAATCAATTACAGAGTTTTTCCCCCCTTTTCTTTTTTATTTATTTTTATTTATCCTGTTTGCACAAATTGTATTACATGTGATGATGTAAAGACATATGCCGATAGTGCATCACTGACAACTGTGCTGCTATTATACAACATTAAGGTCTTGCTGCGGGTTATATACATGGGGTTGTTGGCCTAAATTGCTATATATATATATATATACTTAAGTAAGGAGACTTTAATAAGTCACATCGTGTATCCTCCCTTTTCATCTATCCAAACCCGGGGAACCCATCAATGTCGCCCGCCGCGGGGCTCGAATTTAGTATATGTTTCTTCCCTTATACTTTAGAAATATATACCTAATGAAAAGCCATACTATTTTTAAGTATTGGTGAAGTAGTCCACGCATCCTGAGATTAACAGTCTATTATAAATCGTGAATTTTAATTTACGCTTTACGTTTCACTGGCATTTTATCAGGCAATGAAAGTTATGTTGAGGCGGTGTATACCGCATCTCTCGCCGCTGTCTTTTACGATTCACATTGTTTGTGGCAAAACCTTAATATTATCATTGATTTCTGATATCAAAGTAAAACGTCTATGGGGCTATTTTCTATTAATGCTATTGTGTTTTCTGAATAATAGAAAATCAATTATAAGCCTTTGATATTTGCTGTTTATGTTATTGTAATGTATTCTAGGTTCTCCTAATGCGAAAGTGTGACATGTTCCTTTGCAGTATTGGAAAATTAGAGACCTATTGTCTTGATTAATAACGTTGCGTCTATGTTCATATATTCTATTGCTGACTCTCCTTCCTGTCTCCCCTGCGTATTTGGCTTGGCAGCTGTATACACTCTGACAAGGGAAGGTTATCTTAAATTGATAAATGTGCAATTTTTTTTTTGCCTTAAGTAGAGATTTCCAAGATTCTATTTCTGAAACATTTTTTTTTGGATGAGGACAAATAAAACCATCTTGATAGTATTAAATCTGCAGTATACATTTGCCAGCAGAAGGCATGATGAGATTACATGAAATTTAAACCAGTTATATGTTCAGTATGTTCCTTCAGTTGTAATTTGACACCGTCTTGAAATAAAGAAATTGGACGGTGCGCTATATCTTGATGCTGGATATTTCTGTGTCAGAAAGGTGTAGTTATTCTGTTTAATGAGAATTCCAATAATTATCGAAATTTAGCAGATTATCATTGGGGATTTGAACAACTGTCTTGAAAATTTTTGAACAGCCTGAGTAGATAAAGGAATCCTGGAGTTAGAGTGGAGAATTAGTAGTACAGACTGACCACTCGACGCAGATAACTCTAGAGAACAATTATTGTGTTAATCCGCCGTAGACAAGAAGAACATTGATCCTCAGGATATTCGATAGGCAGAATTTTGAGAATTGATAAGGTCATGGTTAAAGTTAACACAGGCATATGGGAGTAAAGACAGTGATTTAAACAAGATAAGAGGCAGCCTTGTGTCTTAAAAACTTTCAGTGGAAGCAGATGCCACTGCAAATATTCAGGTCTAATAATTTCCAAATTTGAAGTCATGCATGACGGGTTAGCACGGGATTGACGCCTGGACGGGCTTTTCACTGGGATTAATCGAGCTTGCGAAAGAACTAGAAGAAGTGTGACATGTCACGCCACTGTACTAAGATAATAATTGAGAAGATTTATGTTGAGCCAACTGAAATTAATAAAGAATTAAGAGATTAAGGTCTTATTCTTTGAGTTTTACACTAATTTCAATTACGCGATATGGACGGCGTTATAAGTTGGGTGGAAATGGTTCGGCCGCAATGGGATGGTCTCCTGGAGATGGTACGATCAAATAATACTTATTGAATGCCGGGCGGGATCGCATAAAGCATTAAACGATATCAAGAAATGCTTAAAGAAACACCCTAGAAGATTGGGGATCGACAAAATGACGACATGGAAAATGCTCAACATTGTACATTGGCAGCAAAATGATATCTTGCTATTGTATGGACGACCACTCCTTCCTGAAATGTGCAGCGGATGTTAGTCCCAGAATTAGGTCCTTTGAGGCGACACTTTCCTTTGCAGATGACATAAAGACGCATGACAAAACAGCACATGAGCCTTTAAACTAACTTCAATTTCTGCCACCAATTAATTTAGTTGACCAATAGCTATAGAACCACTGGAGACCTCCATACCTGTGTGAATATTTTAGTGAGAAATGAGCGATTCAATTCTATGAGCCATGAGGTATCCTGTAAGATCGGAGTTGTACCCCATTCAATTTTTTTAATAGTAGCCAGTACGAGATATTTCCAGGATTTTTTTTTTCTAACTGTCATATAATTCGAAAACTAGAAAACTACACCATTTTAATACAGTTTACGTTTAGCATCCATGTGAACTCAATATGACTATTGAACGTAGATTGAAGATTAATGAGCGAGCCAACCTAGAGAGAACGAGTTTAATAGGCTAACAATCAATAGTTGAAGCAAACTATTCGCACAAATTTGTTATGTTCTCTCTCTAAATGATCTATGACATTATAGGTTTTCTTAACAAGGTAACTACCCCGCCGAGTGTATATGGAGTTATAAAGCTTAAGGGTCATAGGCTGTTGGAATAGAGTAGTTCAAAATTAAGAGTGATAATAGATCGGGATCCAGATCCCGATGACGGGTTTCGAGGAAACACCAGAGGGATGAAAAGGCAGTGAAATGTGTAGAAAATGATGGAAGAGAGATGAGAGAGAGGTGATGAAAGAGGTGTTGAAAGTGATAAAAAAGAGTGAGAAAGCGTTGAATGTTGATGAGAAAGAGATAGAGAGATGCAGAAAAATGTTGAAAGAGAAAGAATTGGAAAGGGTTGGATAAAGAGTTTTGTAAATAGTAGATAAAGGTTGATAGAAGAAAGTACATTTAATATATAAAGCGTAGCTGTCGACCGCAATATCGCCTCGATAGAACTATTTCTTTTAAAATAAGACATATTATGCACTGGGGGTTTGTGTAAGCTGATTTACATAAGTTTCAGCGATTGTATACACTATTTAATATAGATAGGTCTTTATTAATTACAATATTAGGTTATATATTAAATAGCAAATAGGTCTTAGTGTTATGGTGAACTTTAAACAGTTTGCAGTTTTTTTTTTTTTTTAAACATGTGTTCTAGTGCTAAGTGTTGAAAGGAGCTTTAACACCATGTTTCAGGGTTTGTGTGTTATTTGTCTCAACCTTGTCTTTGTGCAGAATACCGTATCACAACCTTACTGTAGTGTTTGTTGCCACCTTTAAAGATCTTCACAATTTGTTTTAATATTAGTGTGTCATTTAGAGAAAATTGTCACAACCTTATCCTTGTATAGAACACCATTTTACACCGTTTTATTTAATAAGATATATGAGAGATTTTAGATATAGTATAAGAGTTACTATTTACATGAGCTGAGGCTCCCACAACCCTTTCAGGAAGCGGGACAAAGTCCTGTAAGCGAAGATTTGATTGCTCAAACGGCAGCCTTCTACGAGCGGGAACTAACAGAGGAGGTCGAGAAGATAAGAGAGGTAGTAAGGCAAACCTACTTGAATGAACAGGAAGAAGCTAGGATTAAGTTCGAAAACAAAGGGCTGAGAACTTTCAATAACGGGGACTTAGTCCTAGTGGAGAGAATGCATGAGACAAAGGGGCGTCACAAATTTGAGCCAAGGTATGGGGGTCCATATGAGGTACTAAAAAGAGCTGGTGATACTGTATATCTCTTGAAGAATCTAGAAACTGGGAATTTGGATAAATACCATATAGATAGGTTAAAACAATACCATATACCAATTAGGATTTTCCCCACAGAGGAGGAGGAGACTAGTGATGGTAATTCAAGTCAAGGTTCCAGTGATGAAGATCATTGGATTCATCTTACAGGTCCAGCTTATCTCCCTAATAGGTCCGTTAATGTAGTGGTTCCACAAGGGGTGACAACCAGAGCGAACTCAGAAGTAATGAGACGAGAGGAAGTTGACAGAGTTAGTGTGAACAGTTTAACTTTACGCAGGTCTACAAGGGTGAAAAGGCCCACACAGTGTAAATTCTGCTTAGACTGTCGCCTCTAACTAGGATTTTGGAGTGTGTACGGAGAATCAGCTCGATAGAATGAGAAGTTTAGAGATTTCAACCTTTTTTTTTTTTTTAAACCTTTTTTTTTTTTAAATAGAGCTTCATTAGGATTCCTTTTTTTTTTTTAATACAAACTATTTCTTGTTAAAACCCGAGTTTCAAAGACCAATGAGAATAATGTATACCATTGTGAATTAACTATTTAGTGTAAATATGAAATTTTAGTTATTATCAGGAGTAATAGGTGAAGGAAGGTGTAGGAAATCACAACTTAGAGGGGGGCTATGTCTAAAACAACAAACCTAATAGGCATCCTATGGCTTGTGTTGGGTAATTCAGAAACCCTATAATCCCTGGCCTTCAGGTAGTAGCTTTGAAATAGGTTTCTAATGAGGACATGAAAGGTCAATCTTTCAGAGTAAAGTTGTGAAGTGTAGGGACCCTAAGCCAGGGGTAGAAGTTAAGTAGGCCCAGATCGTAGTCGATCCTCGGAAAGCACTTGAGAATGTTAGTGTTGAGTAGTGAATCGTAAACCCTATAAATCCATCTTTCAATAGAGTGTTGAGGTCGGACTACTGCAAAGGGGACAGACGCAAGGTGAAGTAGGAAGAAAGTGACTTCACCCACGGTGGCTAGGGGAGTGACTCAATCCCGCTTTTATGAGGTGTCACGTTTAATGGTCCTTTATTCGCCATTATAATTTGTGTATGTCTTTATAGAATTGTCGTGAAAAATCGCTTAGTGTCAAGGCAAGGGCAGTTTTTGAAGTTACACTGATTTTTTTTTAGGTAGGTTAGCTTCCAGATTATTTAGAATTGTTAACAATTATTGTTAACAATCATTTATCGAGTATAAAGTATTAGTATATATAGAGCTTGTACAGAGGCATTTCTTTTGAGTAACATAGGGCTTTAGTTCCCAATTTGTTTTAGTTTTATTATTTTATTTGATTTCACATTGTGTCCTGAAATATGTTATTATTTGTTAGGATCTATTGATATTGATAAACGAGTATTTTGGCCTTTGTAGCAGCTTTTAACTTTAGTATGAGTGCATTCCGCGAATGATAGGGGGGAGGGTGTATGAAAGAATTGGAATAATGAATGTGTAGAAGGTTAAAAACTATTATACTGTGAGCCCAAAATACATTAGATTAGGATTAAGGACTTTAATAGGATCGATTTTATTTTATTTTATTTTTTATTTCAAATTTTGTTAGGACCGAGAAGCCTCAAACAGGACAACTACAACTCTATCTAGTTAGAAAATATTCGCTCCCTTTTGTTAGGTCCCTCGTTAGGGGGTATAATTTTCCTTTGATTTTCTTTTATCTTAGCTTAGCTTGAATTCTAAGGATTGTGGATAAATGATCCCTATCCCGACCCTCAGACTTGGAGATAGTGGAAGGCAAGGATCAAGCCGAATTTCCCACTCACCTCCTCCTCGCAAGAGGAAACGAAGAGGTATAGATTGAATTTTATGCAGGATGGGGGATTTGTTTTAGCCATGCCGTATAGCCTGGGGTATAACGGCGCGACCTTGGGTAACCGATCTGACACCGTAGTTTCGACGCTTTTAGCGTGGCTGGAGCGAGGGTGTTCCAGACGGGAGGTCCTGTAAGATTGGCATGTAGGCAGAGATTGCCCAGTTATTCTAGACGAAGTGTTCCCGTCTATTGAATTTTTTTTTGGTACCAGTTTGATCCCCCATAGCTAGCGGAAGTTTCTTCTAATAAAGGATTCGCCCTGCCATACGTTTTGTTGGAATGAATTCGAGCATAAGACCGATTCGAGAGACAGAATAAGTAATTATTAGGACCTTCAACGAGTTTAGACTCGTTCCATGTTAGGATAAGATTTTAAAGTATTAGTTAACTATAAGGACCGCGAACGAGACACCAGAACGAGCCAATGAGTCAAAGTTTTAGAAGTGTTGTATTGAGGACAGTAGGATTAAGAGCAGTTATACAAGGAGTAGAATTCTGAAGGAATTAGTAAAAGAACCAAAATTTCAGATTGATAAAAATTCAAACCTATAAGATGTAGATTTATAGGATTCAGGTCAATGAATAGAGAGTATATTAGTAGACGAAAGTAATATGGATTTCTTGGAAGGGGGAGGTAGCTGAACTGTACACACCCCAGAGACAAGGTAAACGGAGTCACAAACAAAATAGTAGAAATTGATTAGTCGCTCTGCCAAAACAGAAAAATTCTCTTCATACGGTTGTCACCCTAGATTTAAATGGACTGTGTAGTTTAATAGAGGTCTGGGCTATGCTCCATTTGACCAAGATTCTAAATGACGTTCCCATTTGGGTTGAGAGAGTATTGTAATTAGAGGAATCTAACACATAGGAGAAAACACACCCTCCAGTAGGATCGGGATAGACGAATATTACCCAGTGACCAACTCGTGATTCCAGACTGGATAAGATTGAAACTTAACTGAGATACTAAACCTTGAACCTTCAGCGCACAAATATATATTATGTTTACATTTCTTTTTCAATATGTTATTATTTTATATCATATATATTATATTATAGTCATATACTATTCATTTCAACAATTTTATTTTGACATTCATGATATTAATATTTATATTAAATATTTAATTATATATATTTTGTCACCATATATAATCTTGTAGTAGTTTTCTTTTGTCATCTATCATGGGATGATTTTTATCACTTATAACTTAACATATTTAATCACTATCTACATGATATGTTTTACTTCAATATATATAGTATACTCATCATATAACATGGAAGGATTCATTTTATCATTACATATTCCGTGCCTTATTTAATGATTACTTACATAATTTGTTTTCTGTAATTTTTATTTAGCAAAAGTCATCATGTCATAGGCTAATCATTATATACCAAGATATTTCTTTCAGCTAACTATAATTATCCTTTCCTTTGATTGTATATATATATAACTATACCACACGAATGTCTTGATTGGTACAAAAATAAAGATGCTGGCATGTTTTAGGAGTTGGACTAGTCAGTTATTTCTAAACGACTTCTTGGCGCCCAATTTTTCATATATAATATGTAATAGGGAAATGTCCTAACTGTATTGTTAGCAGAAAGAAGGTAGCAATGAATCCAGTACCCCAAGAGGCAAGGATGGGGTTGAGAGGACTTACCACTAGGAAGGCCTACTCCTCAAGACCAAAGAAGAAAGTGGAAGGGTGGTATATATACCCATGAATGGTAAGACAGATGACCTTGCTTACTTCCATACATATGATATGACTGTCCCTAATAACCTATTTTGATAACAGTGTTCTGACAGAATAATAGCACATAAAAAAAACCTTTGCCAGGATGCACAATGCCCACTAATGTTCGGAATAATAAACATCTAGAATAGCATACCATCATTTTGATTAGCCTTATCTTCCCTATAGGTTTCGGTACACCTGACTTCACCTAGTAATGGAAAATGCATTTTGCTAGAAATGGGCCTGCTTTCATAGTAACTGATGAAAGGCAGATGAATAATGAATAGCACAAACGCATTTGTCCATTACTTGGCAGGGGGAGGATTGTTGGGGCACGTTTTTGTAACCATACCCCAACAGAAGGCGTATGTATAATCAAATCAAATGGATACATGGCTTCCCTCCCACATAGACTTACAGACCATTTTTTTGCCCAGAAACTTAGACACTTGGTGACACCAGACTTCCATGCCGAAAGCTGATGCCTGATAAAGAAGAAGACATCCAGAGACATCCGAGCTGGAAACTGTTGTTTCATATGTACATATATTCCCCTCACCAAAAATTTAGGTAAAGGTGACCAGAAAAAAAAAAAAAAAAGGAGAAAAATGGAGAAGGAAGATCTCTAAAGACTGAAACTTATAAAATATCCTTCCAGAGAAAGGAAAGCATCACATTACAGTCCAGGTAAAAAGGGCCTGGGTCAATTTTAGCCAAGACGGGGGGGCGATATATATACCATCCCGAGAAAAAGGGAGGGTTGTATTTCAACCCATGTGGAAAGACGGGAGGCTGGAGTCTGAAATCTTACACTACCGCAGGGGTTGTTTTTCTCTTTAGATTTTTTTTGTTTTGGTAATACTATATGTTCTATTTTGAAGGGGAGAGGCCTGGGGCGTCTATGAAATTGATACTGGAGCCGTTGGCCATTTTGATTGGTGTTTCTTTCGGCGAATGAAAATGGAGAATGAGATGATATAAAAGAAGGTTCTTTGCCAAAAAGGGGGATTTCGATCGGAGTCGCTCAGTGAGAAGGACGATTTTTAGACGGGCCTGAGACGTAGAGGAGACCAGACCTTGCCGCCGCTTTCGAGAGAAGGTAAGCCCCTTGCCATTATGGCTTAGCCCCCCCCTTTTTTTTATTTTTCGAACAGAAGCTAATCTATTTAGATTCTGAATGGGCCCTAAAGGGCTTTAAGTGACTTAAAAAGGAGTGTTAGGGTTCGTATATTTTGTCCCGCTAGAATAGATGGAGATCTAGGTTCCCCCCCCCCCCTTTTTGTGTAGTAGCCAACCTAGATTTCGCATGGGCCCTAAAGGGCTATAAAGTAACTTCAGGTCACCTCTACCTAAATTTTACTATGTAAATAGCATATCTCGTCAGTTTAGACATGTTCCCAAATTTTAAGATATTTAAATAAATATCTAGAGAAATTTTCTTGTCTCCTCTGTTACCTATTTCATACATAACTTGCCTTATGGTGCTATTCCAATTGTTTAAATGAAATGTTGTATGTTTATCACCTATTTGAAGGGAATGTTACTAATAATCAAGTCTCCCATAAATTACCGGCCACATACATTGTCGCGAGTGTCTGTGTTTCAGTGTTTTATAGATTGCCCAATTTAATAACGATCTCGTGGGTTATCTGATGAAATTGTATAATAGTGTCGCAGCTGTTTCCATCTTTAGACCATTGTACTGACAATATTATATGCTCAATCCTTGCTTTAGCTCAACTCTTAATCAATTACAGAGTTTTTCCCCCCTTTTCTTTTTTATTTATTTTTATTTATCCTGTTTGCACAAATTGTATTACATGTGATGATGTAAAGACATATGCCGATAGTGCATCACTGACAACTGTGCTGCTATTATACAACATTAAGGTCTTGCTGCGGGTTATATACATGGGGTTGTTGGCCTAAATTGCTATATATATATATATATACTTAAGTAAGGAGACTTTAATAAGTCACATCGTGTATCCTCCCTTTTCATCTATCCAAACCCGGGGAACCCATCAAAAGAAGAAAAAAATTGTTATTTTTATAAATAATTTACTATGTGAAATGTCTTAATTTTAAATATTTAGATAAAAAAATATATATTGAATTGAAAAAGAAAAAAGATCCAATATATACCTTTATCATTACTCTTCAAAATTCATCCTTTCATACCTCATCCCTAAGGTTAGAAATAATCGTTATTTCTCCTTAAAATAAAATTTTCGTTAAAAAGAAACACTAGCGGGTTAATTTTCAAATGTCGTTATAACTTTTTATTATTTAAAGATTTAAATATGAATTGCTCCATATTCAGAACAATTAATTTTAAATGTATAGGTGTTTAAAAATTGTATTAGTATTTATTATGTGTGTGACATATTTGATTTATACATATATGAAATGTCTTAAAAGGATTATATATAAAATATATATGTAATTTAACTTTTGGCGATATTTTAAAAGTTAAATTACATATATATTTTATATATAATCATTTTAAGACTTTTTTTTATCTATTATTAATATCCTAAAAGAGGTGGACATTTATAAAATATCTTTTGGAATTCATTTTAAAATACCTAAGAGGTTTCTTTAATAATAAAAAATAGAATTTATTTTATAAATAATATATAGTATCAACTTGGTTCAATTTTGTTTCAAATATATTGCCAAAAATACTCTTTAAATAACTTAAAAAAGAATAATATAAATGACAAATTAGCAATATAAGTCTGAAATATATTTTCTACTCACATACACAAAATAGAAATAAAATAAACCATATAAAATATAATAATAGAAATATATATTTTTTTATTTAAAAATAAAAATAGACATATTTCATGCCTTCAGGTAATATTTCCATTATCAACAAAATCTTTTGTTATTTTTTTTTTCTGTTACAATTCAGACGACCATTACTTAGATTCGTCCGACTTGTAATGCTTAGTTCCAAGTAAAATGTCTAAAAAGAACAGGAGTAAAATTTACAACCTTGGCGAAAAAGGAGATTCCTTTGGGAGTCTCTGTCCACAAATCATTTCATTTGATTTCCTGCCAGCCATTTTGTTTGTCTTCATTTTCTCTTTCGTCGTCTGCTTTTTTTATACAGCTTCAATTCGTTTTTCATCTATTACCTCAGTAGATAATTTATTCACAAGTCCCATTAAACCTTCTCTTTCAATCCTTATAAATTATTTACTCCCTATAATTCAAGCAAAATATTTTAAAGTCTTAGTAAATGGGGTAGGATTTATCTAAGAGGTCCATTTAAATTTACAATTTATAAAAAGTGAATTTTTCTACGATTACATTGAGTATTGTTATATTCATTATATTATATAAAAATACAAACTTGTCAATTTTAATATATTAATACACTACACAAAACAGTTTTAAGAACACATATTGAATCATATATATATATATTTCTCTATTATTTCAAACGCATTTATTAAAAACTTTTAAAAACATTCTGATTATTACGATGTTTAACAAGTTTTACCGAAAATGTCTATTTTTTCAGAACGGAAAATCGTAATTTTTATTATTTTAAGCAGAAATAACGACTATTCCTATCTTTAGAATAAAGTATGAAAGGCTGAATTGTGAAGTGCAATGATAAACGGAAAGATAAAAGTGTCCAGGGATGGGAACTTGTTAAACGTCGTTTCATAAGCATAACTGAATTATATTGTATTATACATTCTGATATATTTAAAATAATTATCATTAAATGTTTCAACTTTCTTTTAAATGTTTTACATTTAATTTGCATTTCACATTGCATAATCACATTAATTTGCATTTCACATTGCATAATCACATTTGATTTGCATAACAACACTGTGTATAATCTAATTATTATTCTATTAACTATAGATAATCATTTTATGAATCTCAAATATATTTCCATTTTTCTAATCGAGTTAATAAAAAAGCCAAATAAATATAAACGTAGGTTTATACATCTATATGTAAATACAATATTTTTATCTGTATGCAAATTTTAAGAAATTCATTTTATTGAAATAAAACATAATTAACAATTTGATTGACAAAATATTGTTTGAATAAATGTGTTTGTGTTATACCATTTTTTAATATAATGATATGTATAAAATCCTTTGTAACAATTTTTATGATAAGCAAATAATTATAAAATGTATTTTATATTCACATATTTCTCTTAATGTGTGATATATATGCAAATTTTCTTTAATGCCTTTCTGTAATATAACAAAAATAATTTTACCGTGTGCTACTTAATTTCGTATATCAATGTATTAATTCTTTTGTTAAACAAAAATAAATATAAAATAAAAACTTACCAATATTCATAAGTTGTATTAATAAAATATTTTGGAACTCTTTTTTTTTTTATGCCAGTATATAACTAATTTGTTTACACTTTTTGTAATTGTTTAGGGCCGTAGTCAAAAATCAATAAATAATATCTATGAATATACTTTGAATGTCCTTAACAATAATATAAATATTAATTCGATAACATTTTTATTTTAAATTATACATCATTATACGCAGAATTTTCAAAAGTATATTTCGTAATGAATTTAATTTATTCTGAATTATTATATTTATATTTATTCTGAGATAAATGTGTGGACCAATCTTCAAAAATACTTAATTTTATTCCTACCTATATAAAAAAGATGATATTTCTATAATTATATGTCAATTAAATTAAAATTTAAATGATTATTTTAATATATAGGTTTTAACTTTTAATTAGACCATTTTAATATATATTTAGACATTTTTCATTTTAATTTAGACACTTTAATTTTTATTTAGACATTTTCAATTTTAATTTAGACATTTTTCATTATAATATTTTTAATTTTAATTAAGACCCATGGACTTTTTATAGAAAAGTACATGTGTCTAAATTAAAATGAGAAATGTCTAAATTAAAATTGAAAATGTCTAAATATAAATTAAAATTGTCTAATTAAAAGTTAAAAACCTATATACAATTTTGGAAAATTTTAAACAACCTTTATAAATAAAGGTATTTTCTATTTTATAGGTTAGGGATATTAGAAAATTTAGTAAAATAACATTAAAATCTTTTATTTTTAAAATGAAAGGTCTATCATTTTCGACAAATTCTTCCAACAATTAGTTAACAATCGGATTGGGTCATTGGATTTTATATTTAAGTACACTCGTGGACAAAACCTAAGGAAGTTGTACCTTTTAACATATATATCGCGATTCAGACAATAACTCTGAAAGATATTAGAGTGACCTTTATTGAAGACATACGAGATAACCAAGTGTGAACAAAATTGCCCCCGTCTCCTCCCGAAAAAAAAAAAACACACACACGACCGGTGACATCAAACACGGCGACATTTCCACTTCCTTAAGTATTGTCTATGAATGTATAATACAGCATATTAATAATTTTATATAAATCATAATTATCACAAAAAATATTATATTTCAAATACAAAAAAAAAGAGAAATTAAATATATTTTTTTTTATAAATGATAATTTTACAAAATTATTAAAATATTACATTAAAATATATCAACCTATTAAAAGTGATTTGTTTCTCTCTATTTCAAAAAAGAAATCGCTATATATATGGCATTTTCTCTCAATGAAATTCAAACCAAAAGATTAGAAAAAAAAGAAGGCGGGAAAGGTTAAAACATGGCGTTGGATCGTTTATCCAGCGTTGCTCGACTTTTAGATCCATTATCCTATTTTTACGTAGTATGAAGGATAATATGATCATTTTCTCACATCGTCCTTTTTAAAATTCAACTTTCATCTAATGGTTGCCTAAACGGGCGAGCGTCAAATTTCAACTTTAGCAACACTGGAAGAGGTAGCAGACGAAAATTTGACAAAAGGGAAGCCTTTTATAATTTAAAGCCATCAAAATGTATATATATGGTCTAAATTTTCCATTACCCCCTCTCTTTTAGTATTGATTCAGATAATTTGCCATTATACGACACAAAAAATTTACATTAAGTCTGTTTTTTAATATATTTTTTCTTTGAGATAAAAAAAATTTAAACATTCCTCCACTTCATAAATATTAAGTTTCCCTAGCCCTTTCTATTAACTTTTAAATCAAAAAAGAAATCATAAAGAGTTTTTATTTAGTTTTTTTAAGGAAAGGAATTAACATACAATAAATTGGAAATCTGTTCTTTTCTTTCCATTTTTCAACTTAAAACGTAAATATATTTGATTCTTTCTTTTTCTTGGTGTTGATTTTTATATCGATGCAGACGATTTATTTAGTTTAGAAATTCTTTGTTATTTTTGGCAGTTAAAATAATCAGAAATGACGTGAAGATTATTTGTTATTTTTGACAGCCTTTTTTTAAACTAATATAGTTACAAAGTTTGATTTGGCAACATTGTTTATTTATATTTACGTTTGCCAAATACAAATAAAATAATTAATCTCTTTAACTTTTATTTTATTCTTATTTACATAAAAATTGAAATTCAATCGATATTTATTTTTCTATTTGTTTTCATAAAACTTGTTCGAAGACACAAATTAATGAATCGTTTGCAATAAATTTCTTTTAATAATTTGTACTGGGGAGCTTTCGAATATTTCGACTCTTAGTAATATACAAGTAATATATTCAATTATAAGGCTAGAGAACGTGCCAACTATAAATAAGAATTAAGTGATTCGATAATACGATTCCTTGAATCAATATTAAAATAAGAAAATTGGCCTTCAGGAGAAACTTTATTTTTTAAATATTTTTATTTATAAATACCTCAAGCTTGAGGCAAGAAATTATTCTCTCCTGTAGAAGAGCTTTCTTGCTCGAAAGCTCGACAGATTTATAAATCAATACAAAGCAATAACACGACATCTATATGTTTAAAATGAAAGAATTTAAGGAAAAATGTTTATTTTATATAAAATACAAACTTCTACTGTCCTTACTGCAATGATATATTTTCAAGCACAGTAGAAGTATGTATTGTATATAAAATAAACATTCGTGCTTATATCCTTTCATTTTATATATATTTATAAATGAAAATATTCAAAAGATAATCTTTTTTCTGGAGGCCTAATGTTCTTATTCTAATAAATCTTTGTCTTTACGCCCGTTGAAGAAGGAATTTGTTCGAAAATTAGCGAAATAAAATGTTTAAATAAGAAGCTTCTTTTGAGTTTATAATCTTATAGTTATGTTAATCGAAACTTCTACTTTTTCCTGCGAAGAGAAACATATATTGGGAGGGCTTAGCTCATCAATGGTGAACCCTCCCAGCGGTTTCCCCGATTTAATCTACCAGACTGCTTCTTAGAGCTCTAATACTGTATTAGATGATTCTCCTTATATAGGTATATGTATGCTATAGGTATATGCTATACTGAAGGGTGGAATCTCAGAAATGGTATTCAAGCAAACTATGGACATAAGCTCTTCTTAGATCTCTAATACTGTATTGGATCATTCTGTTTATATATGTTACACTGAAGGGTGAAATCTCAGAAATGGTATTTAAGCAATCTATGGATTTAAGCTTTTAGGAAATAGCAGTAAGGACAGTAGAATTTTATATTTTAAAAGAAATATTCGTGCGCTTTCTAATGCTTTCATTTCTTATATATTAATTAATTAGTAATATTTTAAAATATAAAGATAGCAATTGAAAATATTATATCAACTATAAACTAAAATGACACCAAATCTTATACGTTTTGCCATTAGGTATTATACAAATATGCAATTTTAATAAATTTCAACTATGATTTTTAATATATATATATGTATTAATATATATATATATGGTAATTTAAACCAACAACCCCATATTGTGTATATAACTTATAATAAGATTTAATGTTGTATAATAGAAACACATCTGTAAATGATTATACGTATTATTGACATGTGTCTTTACATCATCATATGTAATGTAATTTGTACAAACTGAGGATAAATAAATAAAATCTGTAATAGATTAAAAGTTGAGCTAAGCAAGAGATAGAAGTCATAACTTCAAAATCGAGATAGATTTAGAATGCCCACAACAAGGTCTAAAAATGGACCAGACCACCCACACTGTTCACATGTGGTGGAATGCAGAGCCCCCTCTCACACCTGGTGACATGCAAAGCCCCCTTTCTTAGAAACGGCCCCCCTGTCACATAAGGCCCCCCCCGTCTTTAACCTATAAATACAGTCCCTTTACAGTCACCTGACAGTGAGTTCACCCTCAGTGCAAGCCCGCGTCGGTCGTACCTCATGTCGATCTTATCCATCATGTAGACGAGTAAGAAACTTCTATGTCCCCATCTTTCGCTCCTAGCTCAACTTTTATCTGTTTATGGAACTTTCTTAGTGCAACTGTGTCTTCGTTTTTTGTGTGGACATTCCCAAGCTTTCCACTCTGCCTCGACCACGACTGCCTGTATTTTGTGAGAACTTTTAAAGGTCTTCCAAGGTGCAGAGAGGTACTGGAAAACTCTACATCCTGACTGTTCCTCTCGGTTAACACAGTATAGCGAGAGTCGACACTTCATCATCACAAAGTTAATCGACAGGATTCTATACAAGAGGCTACCAGAACTTCAACTTATTTCATATATATATATATATATATATATATATATGTGTGTTAAAAACAATTTAAAAAAACATAAATATAAATTATATAAAAGGGCGTACCTGGATCTGTAAAGAAAAAAAAAACAATTCTTTTCTCAAAAATATTTCGAGAGATTGTTCTCTCTTTATCAGATATCATAAATATAAATGCCATCTAGAAAAGCTCATGTGAGCCTGGTCACTATATGCCTTTTTTGTTTTTAATATATATTTATTGTACTTATAAATGACTGCGGCGTATAATTATAAAGCTATACAAACAGTTTAACCGCATAAGTTTCTTTTTATTTATGAAAAATCACTTTTAATTTCAAAGAGAAATATTTAATATTTCTAACTTTTGGATGACGTATGAAAAGGTTGAATATATGAAGAGTGATGGTCTATATATGAATGGATGACGTATGGAAGGGTGAAAAATATGAAGAGTAATGGCGAACGGAAAAATAAAAGTGTCCAGGAGCGGGAATCGAACCCACAACCTTCTGCTTACCGGGCAGGTGCCATGTCCACTAGGCTATCCTGAACGTATTTCTCCGTTCGTAACTAATATTTATAATTATACGCCGCAGTCATTTATAAGTATTATTAGTCAGTTTAAATATTAGTTACGAACGGAGAAATACGTCCAGGATAGCCTAGTGGACATGGCACCTGGCCGGTAAGCAGAAGGTTGTGGGTTCGATTCCCGCTCCTGGACACTTTTATTTTTCCGTTCGCCATTACTCTTCACCCTTCCATACGTCATCCATTCATATATATAGACCATCACTCTTCATATATTCAACCTTTTCATACGTCATCCAAAAGTTAGAAATATTAAATATTTCTCTTTGAAATTAAAAGTGATTTTTTCATGAATAAAAAGAAACTTATGCGGTTAAACTGTTTGTATAGCTTTATAATTATATTTATTGTGTTGGTATTTATTTTTTTGTGTTGTTGTTGAAAAAGAGGTGCAGTCGTGGAAAAGTAAAGATAATTATTTACCTTTCAAGTTGATTTTATTTTGAATTACTTGAAGTAAATTACACATAAAATTATTTTTCACAGTAATATAGAATTTATAAAATGAATTCTCTATAATCGTGTTTAAAAAAAAAGGTAGGGTTAACTATACATATTTACAACAATAATTAAAGTGGTATGTTCCGAATCCATGGTCAAAAATATATATAACAGTCAATGAATGAAAATGAAATATATGTTTAAAAAAATATATTTGTATTTTAGATTATATAATATATATATATATATATAACATAAAACGTTAGATATATTTTTAAAAAGAATACGAAATTGTGAATAGGCTATATTGAAATGTGGGAAGAGAAAGCGGAATTATACACCCCAAAAGAGTTTCCGAAGGCAATATCCTACCAAACGATGGCAATCGGTTTTTAAATTTGCATAAGTGATGCTGAAAGAGCCAGTATGAAATATTTATACAGTAGCGGGGACAAAGGAATATTCTTCCTTCAGCCATCTCTAGCTTAGTTCACTTCACCCGTATTGCCTTCCTCGGAAATATCATACTTTTCAGAGATCATACTTTTGCCTATACACCTATCCCCCGATTTACACTGTACTTGTTTTACACGTTTTCGCTTTTACACGGTTTTCCAAATAAGTTTTTTGTTTTGTTTTTATCGTACTATACTAAATGCTACTGTGATTGAACACATTCGCTGTGTACACATCTCACGAGGAATCCCGAGCTTTTGTGCTGACTACATATTTTAACCTGTCAATGCATTTAATTTTTATTTCTGTGTACACCTATCCCCCGATTTACACGTTTTTCTCAGGAACGTATCTACCGTGTAAATCGGGGGATAGGTGTATTATAAATTTAGATTTACAACGAATGAAGACATTAATACGCGTATGTTTCTTTTACAAATAAATAAAACTTCTACTGTCCTTACTGCGATGAAAAATATATTAGGATGGCTTGGCTCATCAGTGATGAACCCTCCCAGAGGTTTCGTTAATTTAATCTATCAGACCGCTTTTTTAGAGTTCTAATACTGTATTGGATCATTCTGCTTATATATGCTACACTGAAGGGTGGAATCTTAGAAATGGTTTTATAGCAAACTATGAACATTTCAAATGTCCATAGTTTAACCTTGGTTGGAGGCAATGTTCTGATTACAAGTAGTACCAAGGGTTTATGTCTCCGCTACCTTCTGAGGACTGTAATTGTTTTGAGTTGAGGCGATCACTCGTTGAATCACAAAGGGAGAGTTAGTCTTTAAAGGAATCCCACACACGGGCGTAGTTACAAACACACTGATTTTATTTAACAAAACTATCAAAAATTTACATACTTGGCACGCGGTAAAATAATTATTTTACAAACAAAAGAAAATTATGTAAAACGGCTAGAAATTAACTATTATGCAAAAATAGGTAGAAATTAACTATCAATCTGAACATCCATATTCGAATTTCAAAGATTGATACTCTCCAATATAGTATTACAAAGTTGTGAGAGATGAACTAAAGGTTAACTATATTCTAACAGTGTTGAGATCCAGAGTAGTCAAATCCATAACGCCTTGGGGAAAACAGTTGCACAAGACACGGTTTCTTTTACGTCTGCTGTTTTATTGTGTGTGAGGAATCAATTCCAATTTTCTCTTTGCTTTCTTCTCTCAGAATATTCTAAACTTGAAATTTTGTTTAGTCGTCTCTAACAATATTCTAGCATTCCCCTAAAGGTTAGTCTGGGATTTATACATCTTAAATTCCTAAATAAATGTACATATATATATAGAGGGAGCTTGGGTTAGAAGAGTCAGTATAGGCTTAGCCAGAAACTACGCCAATATAAACAAATTGATGAGCCTAGACCTCACAATATTTTTTCATCGTAGTAAGGACAGTAGATGTTTGAATATTATTTGTGAAATTTTTATTGATTTCAGAATAAATTCAAACCTTTGCGCAGATTGCAATAATTCAAAACAATGATTAAACCACAGCACCAGATTTTGAAAATTTGAACAAAATACAATCTCTATATCGTCATTAGAATATAGAGTCATAGAAAAAAACAACTTAAAGAATGTAAAGTATTTAATGTCCCCGGTCATCTGCTTTTTTTTTTGAAGGAAACAGAAGCAATTTTGTTCACACTTGGTTATCTCGTATGTCTGTAATAAAGGTCACTGTAATATCTTTCAGAGTTATTGTCTGAATCCCGATATACATGTTAACAAGTACAACTTCCTTAAGTTTTGTCCATGAGTGTATATGTTTACACTTGGTTATCGCGTGTGTCTTCAATAAAGGTCACTGTAATATCTTTCAGAGTTATTGTCTGAATCCCGATATACATGTTAACAAGTACAACTTCCTTAAGTTTTGTCCATGAGTGTATATGTTTACACTTGGTTATCGCGTGTGTCTTCAATAAAGGTCACTGTAATATCTTTCAGAGTTATTGTCTGAATCCCGATATACATGATAAAAGGTACAACTTCCATGAGTTTTGTCCATGAGTGTATATGTTTACACTTGGTTATCTCGTATGTCTTCAATAAAGGTCACTGTAATATCTTTCAGAGTTATTGTCTGAATCCCGATATACATGATAAAAGGTACAACTTCCATGAGTTTTGTCCATGAGTGTATATGTTTACACTTGGTTATCTCGTATGTCTTCAATAAAGGTCACTGTAATATCTTTCAGAGTTATTGTCTGAATCCCGATATACATGATAAAAGGTACAACTTCCATGAGTTTTGTCCATGAGTGTATATGTTTACACTTGGTTATCTCGTATGTCTTCAATAAAGGTCACTGTAATATATTTCAGTGTTGTTGTCTGAATCCCGATATACATGATAAAAGGTACAACTTCCATGAGTTTTGTCCATGAGTGTATATGTTTACACTTGGTTATCTCGTATGTCTTCAATAAAGGTCACTGTAATATCTTTCAGAGTTATTGTCTGAATCCCGATATACATGTTAAAAAGTACAACTTCCTTAAGTTTTATCCATGAGTGTATATGTTTACACTTGGTTATCTCGTGTGTCTTCAATAAAGGTCACTGTAATATCTTTCCGAGTTATTGTCTGAATCCCGATATACATGATAAAAGGTACAGCTTCCTTAAGTTCTGTCCATGAGTGTATATGTTTACACTTGGTTATCTCGTATGTCTTCAATAAAGGTCACTGTAATATCTTTCAGAGTTATTGTCTGAATCCCGATATACATGATAAAATGTACAACTTCCTTAAGTTTTGTCCATGAGTGTATATGTTTACACTTGGTTATCGCGTGTGTCTTCAATAAAGGTCACTGTAATATCTTTCAGAGTTATTGTCTGAATCCCGATATACATGTTAAAAGGTACAACTTCCTTAAGTTTTGTTCATGAGTGTATATGTTTACACTTGGTTATCTCGTATGTCTTCAATAAAGGTCACTGTAATATCTTTTAGAGTTATTGTCTGAATCCCGATATACATGTTAAAAGGTACAACTTCCTTAAGTTTTGTCCATGAGTGTATATGTTTACACTTGGTTATCGCGTGTGTCTTCAATAAAAGTCATTGTAATATCTTTCATTGTTATTGTCTGAATCCCGATATACATGTTAAAAGGTATAACTTCCTTAAATTGTGTCTTCATTAGTGTACTTAACATTATTGCTTTTTAGAGAATCATCTTCCGATATTGTCGATCAACACCATCAACAAGAATGAATCCTAAATACAGATATTATATAAGTAGAATGAACATACAATAGTTGTAGCTCAGAACTGGTAGATTATCGAAATCTCAGGATATATATTTGATCCAAAGTTAAAACTCTCTATGACAGTCTATCATGATCGTATTCAAAAGGTAACAATACATATTCAGCTTCGGTTCCAAAATCACTTTATTAGGTACCGCTCAACAAGAGCAACCTAGTTTATGATAATTGAAACAGTGAATAATATGTGAAGGTTATTCACATATTAAACAAAATGTTAACGCGGGATTCAATCCCAGTTCATGACTGTCGGGAATCGAGGGTGTTACCCATTCGTCCACCAACTTCTTTTCTTTATTCAGCTTTATTAAACAATATTCTTATACACAAAATTAAAAAAGAAAAAAAAAGGGCATCTCCTTATCGTGCAACTGAAAGATGCTGATGGCTTTCGCTATCTATCGGAATAAATATAAACTATTCTCATTAATTTTTATATTCTTTCAGAATTGGCCAAATACCCATTCTTGATTAATCAAGAAAAGCTAACCACGTACCCATTTCTGGCTGTTGGCCCTCATCAGCGTGGTGCAAGCTGTACCTTAACCACCAAAAAAACTGGTCATTCAGGTATCCTGAAAAATAATGAAACGGGTAGTTAAGGCCAGAATTGAGTGAGATCTCGACACAATGTGAAAAAATAATACAAATGTGATATTGTACTGGGATAAGGTGCATACATTATTAAAAAGAAATGGACATCGCTCTATCGTGTAACTGAAATTGTTATAAAATTATTCTTGTTGGTATTGAAGTATCATGTATTATAAAAGGTACCAATATATAATGTTCTAAAGTCAAAACCTGCCTTTAGAAGCTCACGGGAAAATGTCGCCTAGTCCAACACATCAGCGGCTCTTCCCAACTTAATCCAATTTGTCCTCGCGCGGCATCAATTCAATTATTTTCCTCCAGGATAATAAGTTTCTTTGGCTCCTTGAGAGGTCCCCATGATACCAGTAGCATATCCCACCCCCGTGAGTCATCACTCGCAATATGCCAACTATTTGGTGGTCTAGTGGTGTAAACTGTCGATATTTCGACACCAAAGACCCAGGATCGAATCATACATTGATCATTCTTTTATACGAAAACATTACTTCAATAATCCTGATTCTTACAAAAGTCCAATCTTACCTGTGAATTCAATTCACCATATGAGGCTTTCTCATACTTGTTGTTAAACTTCAACTGATTTCATATATGTAGACATGTGGTGCTTTACAGTAAAAGCAGTCATTTTCTACCCATCATTATTTTTTTTTATTATTCCTAGTACACGTGGTACAGGTCATGATAATAATGGTGGGTAGAAGTTGGCAACTGTCTTTACTGTAAGTACACCACATGTCTACACATATGAAAAAGAGTTTGCTTTTTGCACTTACAAATGTCTCAGGGCCCTGTTTGATTACTTGCACTCGCTGGTGGGGTTGGACTTTTACAAGAATCGGGGGCCATTGGAGCATTTCTTTTAAGTAGAAAAAAAGGGTCCCAATACGGGATTCGATTCCGGGTCGTAGCGGTTGAACACCAACGGTTTAGACCATCCTTCCACCGACTCCTACTTATGATTATCATGGCATATTTGGGATAAGTGTCACTACGACAAATGTAAACTCCATACATCTCTATGACATGGTACACATGATACAATACAGCAGAGGTAAAATGTTATACAGTAAAACTACCTCCCTGTAAAGGACAACAACTAATTGCAGAGCCAAAGTGTCCTTTAGGAAGAGGTATCCTCTTACTGGAGAGTTGCTAAATTTTAAAAATGGTAATTTTGCAAATGAAAACTGTCCTTTGTAGAGAGATGTCCTCTTACTGGAGAGTTGCTAAATTTTAAAAATGGTAATTTTGCACATGAAAACTGTCCTTTGTAGAGAGGTGTCCTCTTACTGGAGAGTTGCTAAATTTTAAAAATGGTAATTTTGCTAATGAAAACTGTCCTTTGTAGAGAGGTGTTCTCTTACTGGAGAGATGCTAAATTTTAAAAATGGTAATTTTGCAAATGAAAACTGTCGTTTGTAGAGAGGTGTCCTCTTACTGGAGAGTTGCTAAATTTTAAAAATGGTAATTTTGCAAATGAAAACTGTCCTTTGTAGAGAGGTGTCCTCTTACTGGAGAGTTGGTAAATTTTAAAAATGGTAATTTTGCAAATGAAAACTGTCCTTTATAGAGAGGTGTCCGTGAGCGGGGTGTCCGCTAAAGGGAGTTTCTACTGTATTATATAATGTTTGTCAATTAATCGAGGGATTATAGAAGGACTTATGTTGACGTCCATTGGCTATAAATTGAAGAGCGTTAAAATAGATTAATAATATGCAGCTTTAAGATAAAAAGCATCTCCTGATTATGCAACCTTTTTTGCCGATTGCTTGCGACACCTGTATATATAAATATCAACTATTCGTTGATTTCAAATTATTCAAGTAATATTTAAAATTTTCAATGATTATATTGTTGATATTTATGCCGACAGATGGTGCAAGCTATCAGCATTTTAGCTTCACGATTTGAAGATGCCTTTATCTTATATATGGATTAATGGTACTCAACTTAAGTACCTTTTTAACATGTATATCTGGATTCAGACAATAACACTGAAATATATTGTGACCTTTATTGAATACATACTAGATAACCAAGTGTATATACACACATGGACAATACTTAAGTACATTTTAACATGTATATATCTGGATTCAGACAATAACTCTGAAAGATATTGTGAACTTTATTGAATACATACTAGATAACCAAGTGTATTTACACACATGGACAATACTTAAGTACATTTTAACATGTATATCTGGATTCAGACAATAACTCTGAAAGATATTACAGTGACCTTTATTGAAGACACATGAGATAACCAAGTGTATATACACTCATGGACAAAACTTAAGGAAGTTGTACCTTTCAGTTTATATATCGGGATTCAAACTCTGAAAGATAATACAGTGACCTTTATTGAATACACATGAGATAACCAAGTGTATATACACACATGGACAATACTTAAGTACATTTTAACATGTATATCTGGATTCAGACAATAACTCTGAAAGATATTACAGTGACCTTTATTGAAGACACATGAGATAACCAAGTGTATATACACTCATGGACAAAACTTAAGGAAGTTGTACCTTTCAGCTTATATATCGAAATTCTAACTCTGAAAGATATTACAGTGACCTTTATTGAAGACACATGAGATAACCAAGTGTATATACACTCATGGACAAAACTTAAGGAAATTGTACCTTTCAGTTTAAATATCGGAATTCTAACTCTGAAAGATATCACAGAGACACACGAGATAACCAATTGTGAACAATATTGCCTCTGTCTCCTTAAAGTGTTGCCATAACCCATGCACACAAGAATATGGTTTGCCAACTTGATTTAATATAGGATCTGATTTCAGAAAAATTTGGACGAGGAAAGTGAAGACTAGAACACGGCTGATTCCACACTAGCCTGTTCAGTGTTTCGTTAACCATGACGTATGCACAAATGAACGTGTGGCCACTGGACATGTGTCGGACCTGGAGGCTGTTGTTGGGTGCTGCACTGCCTGGAGTATAGAAGCTCCATCTATTATTTCTTCCTGTGGTGAATCTGTATAAGACCTCTGGTCTTAATAAAGCTTTGTGTGTGTGATTTCAGAAAAATAAGTACTAGAGACAGCAATACAAATTGTACTCAAACAATCCCAAAGAATGTGTAGAATGCTGAGTACATTTCGAGTTCACTCGAGAGAAAAAAACCCTAAGTTCGACCTTGACGATGTGTCAACTCAAGAATCCAAGCAAATTTGTAGAGCACACAGAAGGAAAGGACAAGTTACTGATGAGTCTGTAGAGAGGATTCTTGTCACACCAACTTGGCTCACTACTTGTCATTCCAGCGTAGTCTGGATCAAACTGTCCACAGAATATCAATTGACTTGTCCTTTGTTGCTCGGGATGGTCTTTTTCATCCTATGTTGGTCTCCTTATCTCACCTCTTAGCTTCCGACAGCTTCCTGAGTTTAGGTCCGAATACGTAGCTCGTTTCCTGGTTTTAGGTTCTAATACGCTAATAATTTCTTTCTTTTAGGTCTTAATACGATAATTCTTTCTTTGCTTAGGTGCCTGAGACACTAATCACTTTCTCAATTTGCGGATTGAAGCACTAATATCCTGTTTTAGGTCCTAATACGCTGATCAATTCTTTGTCTAGTTGCCTGAGACACTAAACACTTTCACATTTTAGGGATTAAGGCACTAAGCAATAATCTGTTTTAGGTCAAATACGCTAATCATTTCCTGGTTTAGGTGCCTGAGGCACTAATGACTTTTCCATTTTAGGGATTAAGGCACTAAGCAATAATCTGTTTTAGGTCAAATACGCTAATAATTTCCTGGTTTAGGTGCCTGAGGCACTAATGACTTTTCCATTTTAGGGATTAAGGCACTAAGCAATAATCTGTTTTAGGTCAAATACGCTAATCATTTCCTGGTTTAGGTGCCTGAGGCACTAATGACTTTTCCATTTTAGGGATTAAGGTATACTAAGCAATATCCTGTTTTAGGTCAAATACGCTAATCATTTCCTGGTTTAGGTGCCTGAGGCACTAATGACTTTTCCATTTTAGGGATTAAGGTATACTAAGCAATATCCTGTTTTAGGTCAAATACGCTAATCATTTCCTGGTTTAGGTGCCTGAGGCACTAATGACTTTTCCATTTTAGGGATTAAGGTATACTAAGCAATATCCTGTTTTAGGTCAAATACGCTAATCATTTCCTGGTTTAGGTGCCTGAGGCACTAATGACCTTTCCATTTTAGGGACTAAGGTCGCCTGTCTACACAAACTAACGGACTCAGGTCAGTAACAAGCCACGACACGCTTTGGCAAACTGAGAAGTGTCCATCTAAAGTCCGTGGTTTCGGGCTAAGGGACCTCGCCACTCTAGGGCGGATTAAATAGTGCTAATAAGTGCCTCATCTTTTTCGTAAAATGTGCGCTAATATTTTAGGAGTATGTTTATACTTTCGAATATAGATGAAGAATTCTTCCTGATTTGAAATTAAACGAAAAAACATGGTGAAGGAAGGCTAGTTTTCTTTTATTGATGCATAGGTGCAAGCTTTCGGGTAAAAACCCTTCAACAGGCGAGCAATGAAGCGCGACTTATAAGAACTATGGTACAAATGGTAGGAAGGAATATATATATATATAAAAAAGGAAAGTTTTAAAACTATTTATATATGTTGCATAACACGTATCTATTAATTTACTTTCGAATATGTTTCTACAATAACTTATCTTCCTGCTTAGATTTTACTGGATATAGGATTAGGTCTGGAGAAGTCAACATACAATAGTTGTAGCTTAGCTCTGGGGGATTGAATTGTCGAAAACTCTCTCAATGACAGTCATTATGATGGTATTCAAAATGTAACAATTCATAATCAGCTTTATTAAACATTAATACACAAAATTATGAAAAATAAAAAGGCATCTCCTTATCGTGCAACAGAAAGTTACTGATGGCTCTTTCGAGATTAGTCATATTGCCACAGTATAGGTAAAATACCAAATAGAATATGCAAATTAGCCAAATAGTATATGCAAATTAACTTCTTCATATTACTTTGTCGATTTTACAGAGAAAGAGGGGGTGAAATAATGCTTATATAATAATATAATAAACTAATAAAGTTGCATAACACGTATCTATCAAGATTCAAAAGTTGAGTTTGCAATATGAATATCTTTAATTTTTTATTTTAAAAAAGGCTGGCTTTTTATTTATCTAACAGTTCTTCATACGGGCTTACTTGTTGATCTTCTTACAGGTAAAAAAGTCTGTTGTGTCTTTGCACTATTTAAATACAAATGAAAAATACACTCATTGCAAGATAAATCTTTTGAGGTCTGTAATACTATTGAAATGTTGAAATAGTATTATAAGCCTCAAATGAGAAATATTGCAAATACTTAAACAAATACTAAGCAAAAGATTTTCTAATTTATTTGCATTGGAAAGCTTTCGAATTGAACTCTTTCACAGGCGTTTCTTTTAAGTATATGTAGTAATATATATCAATATACATTATATTTATATATTGTTGCATCAATTTTAATGCAATGTCCCCCGAATCTTGCAAAAGTCCAACCCCACCAGCGAGTGCAAGTAACCAAACGGGGCTCTGGCATATTCGTAAGTGCAAAGTCGAACTGCTTTTCACATGTGTAGACATGTGGTGCGCTTACAGTAAAACCAGTCACTAACTAGCCACCATGATTATCATGGCCTGTACCACGTGTACTAGGGATAAGCAAATCTATATCTAATATATCTTGATGGGTTATTGGAGCGAGAGAGGACCTAGAACAAGACTGCGGATTACGACCTACGAGGAAGACAACGAATAAATAAACATAATAACTTTAAAAGGTAATTTATTTTTATTTAATTTTCTTTATTCGCTTTAAGTATGGAAACCCGCTCGGTGTATAACACCAAGAAGGAGGGAAACCAAGGTCGACGACTCTGCAAATCTGCAACTTGGTGCAACAATATGTACCATAATTATAAATAGTGTAACAGCCCCAAAATGGAGATACAATTCAACACGCCAGCTTAACCATCATGTAATACAAAACAATAAAGTTTCATTGAGAGTCCGCCACACCCAAAATCGGACGAAGGTTCCAATTCCAGAAGTCGTTAGTTTGTTTAACTTCCGCCTGTTTGTCGGATAACAACAGATCATTTATCCCTCTCATGTAGAGCAGATACCCTTCTGGACCTTTTCCATGTCTTCGGCCCTAACCTCTTTCTCAGATGACATCCAACCTGCCTCGTTCTTTTGTGTTACCCTTTGACGCCTGAAACCACTGGCCCCATGACTGCACATTAACCTGCCTACAATGACAATGAGTAGACAGGATAACTTTGCTACGACATATATATGTAGTATAAAAACCTCCCCTTTTATATGTACATTGTATTCTACCAATAAAGCCAATCTACAGACAATCCAGACAGAGACGGGAGGGTAAAGTCCGATCACTTGAGACACCAGCGACATTCCAAAGGGACCCGTTAGTTAACACCTCGGAACTTTTAAGACAGTTGGGGATTGTTTGCGACACGAACTGCCGCCCGGGTGTGCCAGTCCCCTCTCTCTCTCTGGTTTTCTAGGTTCCTCTTTCAACTTATGATGTGATTATTTCTCTCCCCACCTCTTATTACCACATATATATATTGAAAATAATGTAGGCATATCCTGACCAAAAGCACATGTGATTTTTAGATGGAAGAGCGCCATCTAGTGAAACAGAAATCAACTAAACATTGATTTAACCTGTTCCCTGATATTTAGCCAACCCAATTTCTTGATAAATCAAGAAAAAACCATTCACGAACGCGTTTCGCGCCGATGGCGCTTGTCAGTGTGAAACAGGCTGTACCATATATATATGTCGTAAACCCGGGTAAGCCAACAAGTGAGTTGGAAGCAGTCGGGGTTGAGTGGCAAGGCGTGCAGAGTGGGAAGTCCGCACGGGACAGTATGGACAAAGTTTGGGATCAAAAGACGCTCTCCTAGTACGTCTCACGTGGCACCAGGACCAGGGGGAAGTTGAGGATTAACTGAGGAAAGCTCGGCGTCCTGCATGAAGCCGCGGACGCAGAGAGGAACCAAAACGGCGGCCACGAGGACCGCCGTGAGATGACCACGGACCTAGACTGCGCGGGCCTCTCCGAAAATATCCACTGTAACCTAACTAACTGTCAACATCCGGACCAACGCCCCTTTTTTGTCCCTTCCTGGATCCCCCGGGTGTCCGGTGGCAAGCTGGTGTCACTTTGAGACGACTAGAAAAGACGTCATACTTTATTACTTACATATCACATTGTTTAAATTACAATATATATTTAAAAATAAATATTTTCTTCAATTTCAAACACGATAGACAATAATACTATATTAATTAATTTCCATATCATCATTAATACCCCCTAATAATAATAATAATAATAAACCTCCTCATTTACATAAATAGTATTTGCTTATTTACTATTACACACTCACTCGAAAAGTTATCAAACGAAAACCGAGTCATTCGATTATAGTTGATTTATAAAATTCAATTTAGATAAACGGATGAGAGAAAAAAAATGTTTATTTAGAATATATATCTTCCAAATTTTAATATTAGAATAATATTTTCAATTCATATATATCCATAGCTACCAAACCGAGAAAATAATTGAAATAGAAGAAGGTTTTAACTTTCATATAAGTTTAAAAAAATAGTTTTGTATTCTTGAAGCTATTACGGCAGTATTGATTGAAATATCGGGTTAAGTATGCTTCAAGGGATTTCAATAAACTCTCGGTTCGATCACAGACCGGAATAAACAGGTTACTTTCACTTTACTTTAGCTGCCTCGACCTTTTTTTTTTTCTATTTCGGTCCTTCATATAGTGACTTTCTATATAGCTGCCTCTTTAGATATAGAGTAAGATCTTAAAAACGAAAGGGAATATCCTTGAACACTCATATAAATGATGCATTAGCGCCCCATCTGTTATCAAAATTCAAAACTATTATAGACGCTTATGATTCTTTTTAAAAGTAAAACAATATTTTTCCGTTTAACATTACTCTTCACAATTTATCGTATCATACTTCATCCCTAAGTTTGAAATAATCGTTATTTCACCTTAAAATGAATTTCGAATTATCGTTCAAAAGAAACATTTGCGGTATAATTGCAATTTTCGTTCTACAGTCATAAGCCGTATTATATTGTATTATAAAACCATTTCTACTGTCCTTACTGCAATGGAAAAATTAATGGGAGGGGCCTGGCTCATCAGTGATGAACCCTCCCAGTGGTTTCGCCAGTTTAATCTACCATACCGCTGTTATATTGCATTTTTTTTTTGGAACTTCCTTTTATAGTGATACTGATGCTAGACTCTTGGAATGGGTATTTTAGATGAACTATGAACATAAGCTTTGAGGACAGCAGAATTACATATAATTATAAATATATAATATGTTTCGAGCAATCGCTCTTCCGCAAACATCAATTTGTGTTTTTATTGGAACAATTATATTAGGATACATTAGCGCGCCATCTGTTATCAAAATTCTTATAAGTATTTTAGATTGAAGAGCGCCTTGGAATTTTATGATTTATAAAGAAAATGGGTTGGTCAAATTATCATAAAACAAGTTTTATTAACGTTTAGTTGATTTTTGTTTCAATAGATGGCGCTCTTTCATCTAAAAATGATCATGTGAACGGTCAGGATATGCCTTTTTAATATCAACATTTGACCATTTATAAAACATGTTTTTCTCTTATTTTTAACACACACATACATATAAGAGAAAAGCATCTCCTGATTGTGAGACTAAAAGTTGCTGATGCTTTGCGCCATCTGTCGGGATAAATATAAACTAAAATTTTAATAGTTAATTATATTCAACTCGAGACTTATATTTAAAAACAACGAATAGTTGATATTTATTCCGAAAGATGGCGCAATCATCAACTTTTAGTGGAAAAATCAGAAAATGCCTTTATTTAAACTTATACTGTCCTTACATCGATGAAAAATATTGGGGAGGGCCTGGTTCATCATTTGTGAACCCTCCAAGCAGTTTCTACAGTTTAATCTACCAAATCTACTTTTAGAACGCTACTCTTGTATCTGTGATAGTTCTGTATATACAACAACAACAAAAAGCCTTTATTTAGGGCCTCTCGCCCTATACAGGATTCGCCAGTTCACAATGGATGGAGAGAACACTGTGTGGCCTTTTTCCGGGATATAGTCTTGTGGAATCCAAATATCGCCATCGCTATATACCTATTCTTTGATATTTCATTAATTAGTGCCGGAAATGAAGGACAAAGTTGCCCCGTTTTATCATTTAGTTTTCGTCTTTCCTCAGACAGAGCAGCACAGTCAAATAAGTAGTGCAACATCTCCGTTGTTATTCCTGATCCACAGAAAGTGCATTTCAGGTCTTCACGCCTCAATAAAATCAGATGGTGTTCTCTGAAAAAAATTGAAAGGATTCTAAATTGTGCGATTAATCTGATGACAGGAAAAGGGAGTTCACTTAAGAAATATTCTTCGGTGGTAAACGTTGTATATATATCTCTATAGTAGGAATATAACTTTGATTGGGTTATTCTTGTTAAGTCATTTTGTATTGTTTGCTCTATCGCAGTTCTTAATATTCCTGGGATAGCATTCCTTAGTGAATCAGGGTCATTACAATAAGTAAGCCACGAGGATCCGTTATTATTGAGTAAATTGCTTAATTGTTTTATAAACCCGATGGGCGAAAGTTCTGTATATATATCCGACATCGAATGATCAATCGCACTTATGATATTTGTTAAAACTAGATGAAAACTATGGACAATAAGGGGACAGTATAAAGTTAAGAAAAGTTGTTCTGCTTAGTGTTTTTATTTATTATATATAAATAACGCGTTATAGCCTTATGTTTAAAACATACTTCTCAACAAGCCTATCCATCAAACCGGACAAACCTCATCTACATACATACAAATCAGACATCTACTCAGCTACTAAAGATATATGAACCTTCGATACGAGAAAGGTTACAAGGTTTTCCTCGCTCCAGGAGATCCTACATTCATCCGTACACTCCAGCCTCGCCATTCCTAACCGAAACAACACGAAGTGACCGTAACAAACAAAACATTTTATGATTCATTGGCCAATAGACCTCTGTGTACATATACAGCCAGTTGTCGGTGGATGAGAGGGTAACACCCTCGATTCCCGACAGTCATGAACCGGGATTGAATCCCGCGTTAAAATTTGTTTAATATGTGAATAACCTTCACATATTATTCACTGTTTCAATTATCATGAACTAGGCTGCTCTTGCTGAGCGGTACCTATTAATGTGATTTTGAACCCAGAATACAGCCAGTTCTAGAGTTCTTCAGAAAAGTTGAGAATATCGTTAAGACACGATAGAGAAGATGACTATAATGTACATTCGGTGTTTGTTATAACTCTCCATCAAAACTGTATATAGCTGTTTACCTATTTATTTATTGCTAATCCTACAATCTTTAATTTGTTTTTTCCATGAAATAGAGACGAATCTATATGAGACAAGAATATAATTGAAACACAAAAGTGAAGATGTCTAAAAGAATTGTAATGGTTGATAAGTCTCCATCAACGCTGTATTTAGCTAATTACCTATTTACACATTTATTTATTCTATCATTATTAACTTTATTGGACTTTAGGAAGAGCCGTTGTAAAGTAAAATGTCTTAATGAAAGGTTTGTGTTGTTAAAAGTCCACACAGAATATAAAACCTTTATGTCCACCAAAACTGTATATAGCTGTTTGCATATTCATTTATTGCTAATCCTGCAATAGTTTATTTGTTTTTTCCATGAATTCCCTCCCCCCTTCAGATACGAATCTATATAAAACAAGAATATAATTGAAGCACAAAAATTAAGATGACTAAAAGAATTTCAATGTTTGTTACATTAATTCATTCTATCATTATTATCTTTGTTGGACTTTAGGAAGATACTTTATTAACGAAGTGTTTTAATGAAATGTTTGTGTTGTTACAAGTCCACAAAGAGGAAGCTGTATGATGAAACCTTTATGTACATATACAGCCAGTTCTAAAGTTAATCAGAAAAGTTGAGAATATCGTTAAGACACGAAAGAGAAGATGACTATAATGTACATTCGGTGTTTGTTATAATTATCCACTAAAACTGTATATAGCTGCTTACATATTCATATGAATATGTCCATAGTTCTTCTAAAATACCCATTCCAAGAGTCTACCAACAGTATCACTATAAAAGGAAGTTCCAAAAATGCAATATAACAGCGGTATGGTAGTTTAAAATGGCGAAACCGCTGGGAGGGTTCACCACTGATGAGCCAGGCCCTCCCTTTAATTTTTCCATTGCAGTAAGGACAGTAGAAATTGTTGAATTTCAAAAAGAATCTTATACGTTTAAAACAGTTTCGAATTTTGATAACATATTCATTTATTGCTAATCCTACAATAGTTTGTTTTTTCCATGAATTCCCTTCCACATTCAGATACGAATCTATATAAGACAAAAATATAATTGAAATTCGAAAATGAAGATGACTGAAATAATTTTAATGGTTGATAAGTCTCCATCAACGCTGTTTATAGCTATTTACTTATTTATACATTAATTTATTTATCCTTATTAACTATAATACAATATAATGTGGCTTATAATTGTAAAACGACATTTGAAAATTATCCCGCATGTGTTTCTTTTGAACGAAAAATAGAAATTTATTTTAAGGAGAAATTACGATTATTTCTAACCTTAGGGATGAAGTATGAAAGGATGAATTATGAAGAGTAATTAGTAAATCCCTGGACACTTTATTTTTCCGTTTAGCATTACCCTTCACAATTCATCCTATCATACTTCATCCCTAAGGTTAGAAATAATCGTTATTTCTCCTATAATTTCTATTTCTCGTTCAAAAGAAACACATGTCGGATAATTTTCAAATGTCATTATTAACTATGTTGGACTTAGGGAGAGTCGTTGTAAAGCGAAGTGTTTTAATGCAAGGTTTGTGTTGTTACAAGTCCACACAGAGATTGCTGTTGAAGGTCCAGAGTCCAGAAGGTATTTACTCCATGCCAAGGAAAGTAATCCTAAGCCCAGAGTCCAGTTTCTGGACTGACCAACGGACTCGAGTGTCCGTGGGTTGATCCAGCTTAACTCCGAGTATTTCTACCTGATTTATGTTGCTTACTTTTCGTGTTTGATTTCCGCTTACACGTGGAAATATATCAAGTTGGTATTTTTTTCCTACTAGCCGAATGGCCCGAGAAACGCTCGGGTTTTACCCGATTAAATGTTTTTATTCAAATACTATTCGTTAAAATTATAAATTGGCGCCGTGGATGTCATTCTTGTGAAACGTCCCGCTCCAAACTTTGTGTTTTTAAAATATAAAAATGATAATACTATTCGTTACAATTATAAATTAACGCCGTGGATGTCACTCTTGTTAAACGTCCCGCTCCAAACTTTGTGTGTTTTAAAAAAATAAAAATAAAAAAGTAAATTTTCACAACGATATTTGGAAATTGTTTTTCCTGTTGCGCCGTGGGAGGGCTCCACGTGGTCGTTTACTTCTCGAAGTTACCGCAGTGAGGCGCTGGTTGCGAGTGAAATAGGGAAAATTTGTTAATAATTTTTAGGATATTCGAGATAGAAGCCTGAAAATTTACCTATAAGTTTTTTCCAGATTCAACTCTATACACTGTTAAAATATCAGCCAGATAAGTTACATATCGTGGACATGTATAGCCGACAAACAAACATACATACATACATACACTGTCATTTATATATAAAGGGATTAGTATACGTTTCAAAGAATTTTCGTATATATATGTCTTATATAAAGGTTTTTAACTTTTAATTAAAAAATTTTAATTTATATTTAGACATTTTTAATTTCAATTTAGACATTTTCATTTTAATTTAGACACATGGACTTTTCTATAAAAACTTCATGTGTCTAAATTAAAATGAAAAATGTTTAAATATATATTAAAATTGTCTAATTAAAAGTTAAAAACCTTTATGTGTACAATATGACATAGCACAATATCTTCTATTTGAAAATTTCGCAAATATTTGAACATTAAAATCTACAGAAAACCTTTTATCAAACGATATTTCTCTTTAAATTAGATTTTCAAATTGTCCAATAAATATTATAAAATATAAACTATCTAAAGAGACAAGGGTCGCCTCTCCCGTCAAAACAGACGTCTAAAACCAGACGCCATCTATTGGCCGTCGCTGCAACTAGCGGCCTCGGGTCGGTGACAAAGCCACAACACCAGCTTTGGAAAACTGAAAAGCGTCCACCTAGAGACCATGGTTTCGGGCTAATGGCCCTCGTCAGTCTAGGGCGAACTTTATTCCATGATATACACACGGGATCTAATGGAATCTTCACAATCTACCAAAGAGGTGTTTAGCTGGCAAAGTGGCTGGGCCATATCTATGTCCCTTGTCTCTTTAGATCAATTTCCTCCCGGCAAAATTTCCATCAATATTTCAGCCATAGATATGGCCCAGCCACTTTGTCAGCTAAACACCTCTTTGGCAGATTGTCAAGATTCCATTAGATCCCGTGTGAATCTCATGGAATAAAGTCCACCCTAGACTGACGAGGGCCATTAGCCCGAAACCATGGTCTCTAGATGGACGCTTTTCAGTTTGCCAAAGCTGGTGTTGTGGCTTTGTCACCGACCCGAGGCTGCTAGTTGCGGCGACGGTCAATAGATGGCGTCTGGTTTTAGACGTCTGTTTTGACAGGAGAGGCGACCCTTGTCTCTTTAGATCAATTTCCTCCCGGCAAAATTTCCATTTAATATAAACTATATAAGAAAGAAAAATAGAAAGAGCGTTAAAACACGAATTTTTCTTTTACATAAAATAAACAATCTTACTTTAATACTTTCTTTTATTATATGTAGATGGCGCGGTAAGCCTTATAATTAATTTGTCTAACTGATTTGTCCTTATTGTTTGTGGAAGAGCATTGCTCGATGCAAAAATATTTATATATATAATTCTACAAGTAAATTGAATATTCGTGCTTTAATGTTTTAGAACTTTTAATAAAAAATATTCACGCCTATCTCCACCTTTGCCGGTCCCAAGCCCGGATGAAAAAGGAGGAGGGGGAGCAGTAACAAGCTCGCTAAAAAACCTGGGTTCAGCTGGCCCGGCTGATAGTACCCTGTAAGGGCTCCTAATCCAGGGATACAGGATGAGCAGCGTTTGTACTCCATGTTAAGAGCGGCTGTACATGGCATCTGTTCCTCATATCAGAGGTGGCCATTTCTTTTGGAGCTAAGTTGGCCTGCCACTGAGTAGTGCTCTCAGTCTTAATGACAAAGGCCGACGCATTCTACTTCACCCAATCTCATCCATTGATGTGTTCTACTCATCCCCGACAGACACCATCAAAGCTTTACAAGATTGACACCCTAATATGAATGAGTGGATATAAGAAAGAAGAGACGCCTATCTAACTTTATCTTCTGTTGAAAAATTATATCTAGCTATTTAAAAAATGTTCCTTAATTGAAAAAACAGTAATTATGACAAAACTAAAAAACAAAGAAGGAACATTGTTAAAACTAATTTATTTAATTAGTTTACTCTTTATATTTCTTATAAATAGATGGGCGCGTTATTTTGCCTTATAATTATTATAGAAACTATATAGATGGACATTTTTACTGAGGTTACCTCTCCCGTCAAAATAGACGTTAAAACTTGGCGCCATCTATTGACCGTCTCTACAACCTAGCAGCCTTAAGTAGGTGACAAAGCTACAACACCACTAAACAAAACTTAAGGAAGTTGTGCCTTTTAGCATGCATTTCGGGATTCAGACAATAACTATGAAAGATATTACAGTGATCTTTATTGAAGACATACGAGATAATCAAGTGTATATAAACTCATGGACAAAACTTTAAAAAGGTTGTACCTCTTTCAGCTTATATATCGGAATTTTAACTTTGAAAGATATTACAGTGACCTTTATTGTAGACACATGAGATAAACAAATGTGAACAAAATTCCCTCCGAATTTTTCAAAAAAAAAAAAATAATAATAATAGAAGACCTACGATATTGAACACTTTCCAATTCCTTAAGTTTTTTCTATGAGTATATGCAAATATATTTTTTTGAATTTTGTAAATCTGATATACCTAAAATTTGAATGATTATATATAGACATTTTTTAAAATTCAAAATTATATTTTAGATTACACAGATAATAACTTAAATTTATCACTGTTATTTTTTTCCTTAATAATATATAATAATATGAATATCACAAGAAATATATATTTATATAAATATTATTGAATTGACGTTAGGTCTTTAATCCAAATTCATTTAAGAAATCAAAATATATAACATCAATTAGAAAAAGAAAGAACACACATGGTCAAAAATAAATAAATATTCAATGAACTGAAAAAAAAAATCTTTTGTATAATATTAATAATTAAAATATAAATAATCAATATAAATTATAATAATTAAATATAATAAATGAACATTTGATATAATATATTTTGTATCAAATATATAATATATTATTTTTAAAAATGTGAAAATTTTAATAACAAATATTCACGCCTCTCACTTTATCCTCTGATGAAAAATTATATCTAGCTATTTAAAAAATGTTCCTTAATTGAAAAAACGGTAATTATGACTGTGACCTAAAAAACAAAGAAGGAACATTGTTAAAACTAATTTATTTAATTAGTTACGTTTAAGATTATCTCAAATTACCCAAATAAGGAAGAGAATTACTTATTTAATTTTTACGTTTGGTGAGACAATTATTCTCCAATTTTCTCCCAATTTTCTCAGTGAAAAAAATGAACAAATTATACCAATTTCATACTTACATATTATTTATAAATTCAACGTATTTAAAGTGATTTTATAAAACGCTGAAATTTCTGTTTTAAATAGACTTTTAAACTATTATATTTAAAATGATCTTTTGTAATTGACTGAATATTATAATAATTGTTGTAATTCTACTATTTCTATGTAGAATATTTCTATAAATATTAATATGTTGTTTAATATACATTTGGTCCTATTCAGGTATATTAATTTGCATCTATATATCCGTATAACGCCATTTTAAAATTATCCCGCATGTGTTTCTTTTAACGTAAAATCGAAATTTATTACCATCCCCTGGAAACTTTTATTTTTCCGTTTATCATTACTCTTCACAATTCATCTTTCCATACTTCATCCCTAAGGTTAGAAATAATCGTTATTTCTCCTTAAAATAAATTTCGATTTTTCGTTCAAAAGAATCATATGCGGGATAATTTTCAGATGGCGTTCTACAATCCTAAGCCACATTATATTGTATTATATATATATATATATATATATATATATATATATATATATATATATATATATATATATATATATATATATGCTTAGATGTGTGGCCTTCGTCTTTTCTCCTATTTTTTATAATTTTCTTACAGAGACACACATATATACATCGTGGATGGCTTTTCTTGATTTATCAAGAAATTGGGTTGGCCAAATATCACGGAGCAAGCTAAATAAACGTTTAGTTTATTTTTGCTCCACTAGATGGCGCTCTGCCATCTAAAAACACATGTGCTCGTGGTCAGGAGATGCCTTCTTTATTTTTAATATCAACACCTGACCCACTTATCTTTTATTTTTTCTGTTGTTTTTTCATGTGTAAAGCGTCTTTACGCAAATTTGGCCTTAAATACCCATTTCTTGGTTTCTCAAGAAGCCTCTGGGACCAAAAAATATTTTTGGTCGCAGTGGTTACAGCCTACTCCACGCTGACGAGCGCCAACAGTGCGAAACGCGTTCGTGGATGACTTTTCTTGATTTATCAAGAAATTGGGTTGGACAAATATCACGGAGCAAGCTAAATAAACGTTTAGTTTATTTTTACTCCACTAGATAGCGCTCTGCTATCTAAAAGGCACATGTGCTCGTGGTCAGGAGATGCCTTCTTTATTTTTAATATATACATATTTTAAAAATAATTATTTTATTGTTCCGATATTTTAAGGGGCAACTCGCCTCTCTTTATCGAGGATGTTTGTGTTTTTCACTAAAACATGCGCGCACGCGTACACCACTCTCGTTCTACAAGGTCAATGAAAGAATTGTATCTTTAATTTAACTATTGTATACAGTATATATACAGCTGTTGGGAGCTTGGTTCCTCACAGTAATAGTTTGGTCTTCCGTGTAGCTCCTTCAGCCTTCTTTCTGGTCTCAGGTGTTGACGATTTGTGGCAGAGCTTAATTTGGACTGTATGTTACGAGACCAGAGCTGCGTGATTGACTAACGAGAATGATGTTCCTTCGCAAGACTGAGATGTAGCACGTTGTATGACTAGAGGAAGAACGCCTCACACGATTTAGCTAACACACTAACTTTATTCAATCATCCACTCTTTTATATACATATATATTTACATAACCAAAGAAATAAAGAAAAATTTGCATGACTATAATTCAATGCAGCCTAGCTAGTGATTTACATAGCTAGGCGCCAACACAGCAAATAATTTCAATTACACTGTTGTATATAAATCTCTTTATCTTTCATAGATAAAATAATAATCTATAATATTAAATATAATTATTTGCTGTTTATATACTGAATACAATATTTAAATCAAAGATACAATTCTTTCATTGGCCTTGTAGAACGAGAGTGGTGTACGTGTGCTCGCATGTTCTAGTGAAAAACACAAACATCCTCGATAAAGAGAGGCGAGTTACCCCTCGAAATATTAGAACAATAAAATAATTCCCATCTTCAAAATATATACATATATGTGGGAAAAAAAGGAAAAACTGGATAGGTGTTGATATTAAAAACAAAATTGGCATATCCTGATCTCTCACATGTGCATTATAGATGGCATAACGCCATCTAGTGGAACAAAAATAAACTAAACGTTTATTTAACTTGTTACATGATATTTGGCCAACCCAATTTCTTGATAAATCAAGAAAAAACCTGCACCCCGTTGAAGAGAGCCAACAGCCCGAGACGCGTATATGATTGACTTTTTCTTTATTTTTCAAGAAATTGGGTTAATCAAATATCGCGGAACAAGTTATATAAACGTTTAGTTCATTTTTGATCTACTAGATGGCGCTCTGCCATCTAGAATGCTCAAGTATGATGTCAGGAAATGTCAAATTTATTATATATATATATGTCGTAGACCAAATAAATCTTCTCTTTAACAAGATGGAAAAAGAGAAATTGATATTGGAAAAAAAAATCAATAAAAGTTGTAAGAAAAAAAAAATATTTTTGTAGTTTTTGACAAATCACAGAATATGTTTCTATCAAGAGAAATGGCTGATTGGTAAAAATTTCACAGACAAAAAAATAAGTAATCTTCTTATTTTCTGAAAAGTAACGAGGCCGTCTTAACCAGGATGATCCCTATTTCAAAAAAGGGATATACCCCTACTTAAAAGCATGAAAAAGAGAGATTCTTCTGAAATTAAATACAAAATCTTCTGTCGATTTATGGCGCTTGGTCCGTCTGCAAATCCTTTATTATTGATAATGGTTATCACAGAGTAATATTGTCAGAGAAGGCAGAGTTGCCGGATTAAATATTTGAACTAATGAGTAGAATCGTTCGGAGAAAAATTCGAATAAATAAATGGCGAGCTATATCTTTTCTGAAAACAATTTGGAAATAAAATATTTATCTATCATACTATGTGTGTTTTTGTTTTTGTTATATTTTGTTTACACCCGTTTATTAATTTTGATAATTAATAAATATTTGTTGTTGTTGTGTCCAATGAATAGCCTCAGCTGTATCCATACATCTCTATCACAGTAATGTTCTTTATCTTGGGTGTGTAAAGCTGCTGTTCTGGGTTCATGTCAGTTTTCTGTTGTTGTGTCCAATGAAGAGCCTTAGATGTCTCCATACATCTCTATCACAGCAATGTTCTCTATCTTGAGTGTTTAAAGCTGTTGTTCTGGGTCCGTGTCAATTTTCTGTTGTTGTTGTTGTGTCCAATTAAGAGCCTCAGATATCTCCGTACATCTATATCACAGCAGTCGCAATGTCCTCTATCTTGGGTGTGTAAAGCTGTTGTTCTGGATCCATGTCAAATTCCAGCAAGGTTGCGTTAAATGGCCGGATATGAAAATATGTAGATAGGTGTTGGTTCCACACTAGAATAATATTTACATGTCCTATAGGTTCTTGTTCCATTTAGATGTCATGTCATGCCTTACTGCTTTTACTGTAGACATATGGTGCACTTATAGTAAAAGCAGTCGCTAACTACCCACCATGATAATCATGGCCTGTACCACGTGTACTAGGGATAAAAAGTGTCATCCTTTTGCAAATGTGCTATTCTGAGTCTTTAGTAAATATTCTTTTAAATATTTCTCCTTATCCTTTGATTATTTCTTTTAATTGTATTTTGAATGAGGCCAAGGAAAAAACCCCTCAAGAACTGATTGATTTACGAATTCGGAATAATTATAAATAAGATTTATATACACAGAGGTAAATATCTCCTTTCTCTCCTTAGTGGGACATAGCCTCCCTTATATACCAATAAATACCTTTGTTGTATTGTTCTTCTTCTTTTTCCCACTGATCCTCCTCTACATCCCGGCTCTCCTGGCCTCACCTGGCGATGATCCCCTGGCCACCCATCCCCAGGCCCCTCCAATAGTGCGATGTATATATTCCGCTCTATGCGTCCATCGGGGCTCAAATATCATTCATTTTGGTTAGCAGACCCGTAAATAAAGATATTTCCGTATTGTTATTCAGTTAGAAGAACTGTGCTCGAAAGCAAAAAATATTTGAATTTCTACAATTACAGAAGAATTTCTTATCTCAGTTTGGTTAAACATTCCTTTTTTTCGAATCTAAAAAAAGAATTCACTCAATACTCAATGATGAATTTACGGAAGAAGAATGAATAACAAAACACTCTGGTAGCGATTTGAATATCTGAATTGGCGAAATCGCTGGGAAGGTTTACCAATGATAAGCCAAAGCCTTCTAAATCTTTTTCATCAACAGTTTGCTAAAAGTCGAAATTCGTTCTTTATGATTGAAATGAGGAATTCAGCCTTCAATAACACTCAATAATTGCCCTATGAAGAATTTGCATAAGAAGAATGAATACTAAAACACTATCGTATCGATTTGAATATCTAAATTGGCGATATAACTTGAAAGGTTTACTAATGATAAGCCAAAGTATTCTAAATCTTTCCATCAAAAGTTCGCTAAACGTCAAAATTCGTTCTTTATGATTGAAATGAGGAATTCAGGCTTCAATAACAAACACCAAATTGCATATTCCATAGTTTCCTACACCCTGGATAAATGTGTCATATGAATATTGGATTAGTTAAAAGGTGTCACGTATACATGAATATAAATATGAATAAATTATCATTTTTGTTGGAAGTTTTTACATCACAAATTGTGGCGTGAGTTAAGTAGTAGTTATTTTAAGTATATATAGCACAGTCCATATATATCAATCTATATCCCGGCAAAATTTTCATCTATATATATGTTATATAAAAATATTTTATTTTAAATTATAATTTCATAGATTTAAATACTCTGCTTAATCGACCGCCAAAGGTCACTCTTCCCTTATAAAAACTCGTTGTTGTTTTATCCCAATGGCCGGCTCAAAACCTTTGTACATTATGTAAATAATCTTTTGTTTTCTTTATTCTACTCGCCTTAAGCCAGGGATTACTTTTATCAAACTATGTTTTAAATATTCCATGGGTTCAATTAAAGTAATATCTTATCAAGACTATTTTTATTATTCTTCTTTCAAGAATTTTAACCACGACTGCATTACCATAATTCTCAACATGATCTAAATTCAAACATCAAATTTCATTTTTATATATAACATATATATATATTTTAAATATTGAGCAATCCATAATAATATCTATAAATAAATATAAAGCATATATTGGATATAAATTTATTAATCAGCCAATATTTCTAGGGGCAACACGCCTCTCTTTATCAAGGCTTTTCTTTGATTTGAACTAAATCACGTGGGCATGTGATCCACTCACGCTATACAAGACCAAAGTAAGAAACCATCTAATGAAAAATACACTGTATATAAAATGTATTTACAATTGCTATATTTAATAATAATTAAAAGAGTATATAATTAAATAACCATTTGAATAAATAAATGAAGAGACTGATAAATATTAGAAAATAAAATGAGTGAGGATTATGATTCAATATGTTGTGTTGATATATATAAATAAAAATATATTACAAGTATAAATAAATACAAAAATAATGAAATAAAAAATAATAAATAAATAAATAATTTAGGAAGATATAAATTCAGGAAACTATTTAAATTTTAGCTCTTTTGGTCCAATTCATAATAAAATGCCGTAGTAAAAACACTTTCCAAAAGATTAACTACACATTGCTCAAATAGGAATATTGAAAGAAAAGAAGAAAGTAATATAATTTTTAAAGAGTTGATAGACAATAATTATCCGAAGAAATTCATCAAGAAACATTTTTACACTCCCAGATTTCCATCTTCAAACAATAGCAATGATCAATCCGATAAAAGATATTGCTCTCTACCATACAGTTACGGATCAGAAAGAATCGCCAGAGTATTGAAGAAATATAATATAATTGCCACATATCAATCTGCACCAAATTTAAAACAAATTCTACGCCACTCAAACACCAAGAATAATAGTAAAAAGGAAAACAAAAACAATATTATTTACAAAATTCCGTGCAAAACCTGTCCAGCCACTTACATTGGAGAAACCAGCAAAGCATTGAAAGAACGCATTAACCAACACAAAGCAGCTCTACGCATCCATAAACCATTATCTATCCTAGTAGACCATGCACTGAACAATAATCATATACCCGAATTTGACAAAGCATCCATTTTATACCAGAATATAAAAGAAAAGCACTGCAGGTTATTTTTAGAAAGCTGGGCCTCTATAAAAGATTCAGAAAGCATAAATAGGAAAATTGACCTACCAGAAATTTACAGAGAATTTATATCTTCCTAAATTATTTATTTATTTATTATTTTTTATTTCATTATTTTTATATTTATTTATACTTGTAATATATTTTTATTTATATATATCAACACAACATATTGAATCATAATCCTCACTCATTTTATTTTCTAATATTTATCAGTCTCTTCATTTATTTATTCAAATGGTTATTTAATTATATACTCTTTTAATTATTATTAAATATAGCAATTGTAAATACATTTTATATACAGTGTATTTTTCATTAGATGGTTTCTTACTTTGGTCTTGTATAGCGTGAGTGGATCACATGCCCACGTGATTTAGTTCAAATCAAAGAAAAGCCTTGATAAAGAGAGGCGTGTTGCCCCTAGAAATATTGGCTGATTAATAAATTTATATCCAATATATGCTTTATATTTATTTATATATATATATATATATATTTTACTTATCCTTTTATTAGTCTAAATTAGACAAGATCTTGGAGGTCGTGCTCATAAAGAAGTTCAAGAACTCTTCTTGGTTCTCTGTACAGGGATCCTTTGTCTTTTCCAATACAATTTAGTATCAAAAATAAAAATGGCATATCCTGACCAAGAAGCCCATGTGCTTTACAGAAGGCAAAGCGCCATCAGGTGGAACCGAAATCAACTAAACATTGATTTAGCCTGTTCCCTGATATTTGGCCAACCCAATTTCTTGATAAATCACGAAAGGCCATCCAATTTAGTATATGATGGGCAGTGGCCTCTTCGGTTTTGCATCTAGTGCACACGGGGAAGCTTTTGGCTCCCTCTTTATAGACTAGAGGGCGCAGGTGACCAGATTTTCTTCTGGCCAACGTGTCGATCGATTTCCTGCACAGTCTATATGATTTATCATAGTGTAATACAAATTGAGGAAAAGTACAAAACTCATTAATATTGTTATACAATCTTCACGCAATATTTTCTTATGGTTTATGGTTGTTGAATTAACTAGAATCTATATAAATAAATAATTAAATAATGTTTGTTCATGAGCGCGCGCGGGGAATATAAATAGGTTCAATTAATTATAAGACGGAAAAGAGAGTATCGCTAGATGCTAATATTTATATTTATTTCTGCCGTCACTCAAAGAGGAGGTCGTTCAAGGAAATGGCCACTCAAAGAGGAAGTCGTTCAGACAGGTGACCTCTATCAGACGGGTCATTCATACAAGAAATTACTATATCCGTAATATTCAAAAATGTTTTACTCTATAGAAATTCGAAAATTACACCTAAATAAATACTGATTAGCTATGTCATTAAGCGGGAGAAACATCAATGAATATTTTAGTCAAAAATAAATAAAATATAATCACAGAACGTTCCCCCAGTTGGTATAAATAGACCACCCGTTCGATATACCAATACTACTCAGACTTTAAATAAATCAACACTTGAAGAGAAACATGGAAAAATTCAGGAATATTTCTAAATAACGCTTCAATGCATTCCAACAATGTCGGCCTTATCAGGTATCGGATATAAGTGACTGAAATGGCAAAGGGCTAGCTGGGCTTCTATCTGAGGCTATCGATGTGGTATCATTGAGCTCTGTAATGGACTATCTTGGCTCTTTGTCTGCCTGTCTCTATCACCGCATGACATTTAACATACAATGTTGAAAATTATATCTCTTATATGTAAAATATACTTTGCTTTCTTTTATATATATAAATATATATTAAAAATGGCATATCCTGACCAGGAGCACATGTGCTTTACAGAAGGCAGAGCGCCATCTGGTGGAACAGAAATCAACTAAACATTGATTTAGCCTGTTCCCTGATATTTGGCCAACCTAATTTCTTGATAAATCAAGAAAAGCCATCCACGAACGCGTTTCGCGCTTTTGGCGCTCGTCAGCGTGGAGTAGGCTGAACCATTGCGACCAAAAAAGGATAAAAATAGATATGTAGTATTTTATAATACAATATAATACGGCTTGTGATTGTAAAACGACATTTGAAAATTATCCCGCATGTGTTTCTTTTCAGCGAAAAATCTAACTTCCCATCCTTGGACACTTTTATTTTTCCGCTTATCATTACTCTTCACAATTCATCCTTTCATACCTCATTCCTAAGGTTAGAAATAATCGTTATTTCTCCTTTAAAAAATTTAGATTTTTCGTTGAAAAGAAACTCATGCGGGATAATTTTCAAATGTCGTTTTACAGATATTTTGTATATTTTCTTTTGTTTGTATTTTTGCCTTTATAGAAGAAGAGGCTGCCGGCAGAAAAGCTCGTGGCTAGAGGAGAGCTCGCTACTAGCTGTTCTAATAAGCATATCTCTTTTACAAGTCTTTTAAAACTCCTCCAAAGTCCATTTCTGGAGTCTTCACTTTTTTGAAGCATTAAAGGGTAAGCTTTCTCAGTGGAAAAGCCATATCGGAGTTTAACTCCGCGACATGCAGCATAACCTCCCATAAGAGACCATATAAAGCTCATTGATAAATCAAGTCTCTTACTGAAGTTTATCGTCCATTAGAGGTTATATTAGATCATGTTAATTATTTTGTTGATTAATTTAAAAAGGAATTCGGTCTATATATTGTTTGTGTATAAGGTATTTCCATCATTGGAGTATTGTATTTTATAATAAAAAACCCCAATATATTCATAAGATCTTATAAAGAACTATATACATAACACGTAAAAGCTTTCTATAAGGCGCCTAATTTTGGCATCTATTTTGACGGGAGAGGTGACCTCTTTTATAGATCATTATTATTTTCTGGACGAAATTTACATCAATATAATTTGGCCAAATATTTGGCTTTTCAACTTTACCAGCTAAACACCTTTATGGCAGATTGTGAAGATTAAATTTGATCCATTATGAGTCTCATGATAGCAAAGTCTTTCCTACACTGACGATGGCCATTAGCCCGAAACCATGGTCTCCAGATGAAAGCTTCTCAGTTTTCCAAATATGGTATTGTGGCTATCCGCCGACATAAATCCACAACACTAGTTTGTAGAGACGGTTAATAGATGGCACCTTGTTTAATCTTCTATTTTTGTCGCAATTGTCGAGTTTCTGACAGTATCAGGACACCAGACTTTATAAGCCAAGCTTCCATCGATGAGGACTCTGGGAAGTTGATGAGGGCACTTGCCAAAGAGCTGCAGGTTGATGAGGTTACCATCTGACGTGTGGTTCATGAGGACATCCGTAACAAATCATACGTGATACGGAGAGGATAGTTCATGTCCGAAAGAAACAAGTTAAACCGCTTGACAAAAGCCAAATGCCTTCTGAACAAGCTCAAATATCCCGTAGAGCTAGAAATGATCTGTTTTTACTCAGATGATAAGATCATCATCAATGTCATACCTGGCCCCCAGCTCACCAGATGTCAATCCTCTGGACTATAACATTTGGGGCGTAGTTGACTCTAATAGTCATTCCCACAACACAGAGCTGCTATAGTGGATACAAACATTCCCAAGACACATTACTGTCTACAGTCGACAGCGTATAGAAGCTGTTATTGCCGCTGATGGCGGGTTCATTGAATAATGTCATCCTTTAGGTATGTGACCATTTATATAAAACTTCAATAAATGCTCTTTTTTCCTTTGTATATTCGTTTTTCCAATGAATAATTTTTTCCTCAGCTACCGCACCCTGTATAATAAAAACCTAGATAAACTAAATATAGAATCGATGGCCGTTGTGTACTATATACTGAATAAATATTCATACCGGTTAGCAGACCTCTACAATAAACAAATATAGGTTTAATGTGAGATTTGCTTGTGTATCGATAGATTCGGCAAGGCATATTGTTTAGCTTGTTAGGCCTAACTTGAATATATCGTCTGCCTCTAATTAGTATTCTATTGAAAACCATTTGTCCGCGTGAACGTGCTTTGTTATATATTTTTGTGCGATATAATTGGGGTGTGTGTCTGTGTATTATCCTATGACAATTATTTATAATTAGTGACAATATGTGTGCTATTAATTAAGGTATATATATATGTGGTACTCTTGAAGATCCCTTTTCTCTCAATGGAGGATCAAAGGATATCATGTCGTCAATTTAGTGCTGTTCTCTAGGATAAAGTGGATTAACCAAATTCTGTTGATCCAGATTATAATTCTCACATTTGGGAACAATATTGCCACTGTCTTCTTCTTCTTCTTCAAAAAAAGAAAAAAATCAGACGAATGGCGATATTAAACACTTTTCACTTAGGTTTTTTTTTTGTCCAAGAGAGAGAGAGTGTAGATAAACTAATTAATATATATATATATTATTTGAATATTTTTACCTTTTTATAACAAAAATACTAAAAAGAATAAATTTAAAATATATATAAAATATTATATAGAATAGAATATTTCTACAAAGATATAAAACAGTATTTGTTAAATCATCAATAAATATCGACGTAAGGCTAAACAATTGGAGAAATTTCTCTCCAGAAGTAAATTTTGAAATATCGCAGACGAACACACCCAATCAAAGCAACCAATCGATTGTTTTGTAAAATTTAACAATGTTCGGCTGCTGACGAAAAGTTTAAAAACTACCAAACGATACGTTTTCTGCTAGAAATGACCTTCTAACTTCTGTTGACTAGCTTTTATCATTCCTGTATAATTGTATTGTGTTTGTCATGTATTTTCCAAAGTAATATATATATATTTTCCTCCATTTATTCAAAATAACCTCTTGATATTGGAACAAAGTATTTATTATGAAAAAATAGTACAAATGTAATATTGTACTGGGATAAGGTGCATAAATTAAGAAAAAAGGCATCTCCTTATCGTGCAACTGAAAGTTTCTGATGGCTTGCGCCATCTATCGGAATAAATATCAACTATTATCATTGATATCTAATTATTCCAGAATTGTCCAAATGCCCATTCTTGATTAATCAATGATGATCAGGGCCAACAGCCCGAAACACGTCCGTGGTTAGCTTTTCTTTTTTAATCAAGAATGGGTATTTGGCCAATTCTGGAATAATTAGAAATCAACGAGAATAGTTGATATTTATTCCGATAGATGGCGCAAGCCATCAGAAACTTTCAGTTGCACGATAAGGAGATGCCTTTTTCTTAAAGTATTTATTATTTTATTAACAGCGTATCAATTTTGGTATTTATATCCTCTGTAAACTTCCCTCATTGCTTATCATGTATTTTATCTTTCATAATGTAGCGAAGCATTTATTATTTTATATTAGTATTAACAGAGTATTATTTTTCATTACAATTATTACAATTATTTTATTTCCAAAACGCTATATCCCGCAAGGGATACTTGCGCTAAACAAGGAGAAAAGTTTATTTACATAAGTTATTTACATTATTCAACGCATGAAACATTAGAGATCCAGATTTTGTAGAAAGTTTAGAATGTATTTACAAAATGAATTGAACTTTAAATATGATTTTTTATCGGATATCAAATCGTTAAGTTCACAAACAACTAGTTCATTTTTCATTCTATAATATTGAAATGCTGGGCAATCGATCAGTAGATGTCTTGAGGTTTGTTCCTCAATACCACAATATCATTTTTTATGTTTATATTTTACTACTCTGTAAATTTCTCTCATGGCTTATCTTTTGTTTATCATTCATAGTTTGTTCTTGCCTTAAATAAATTGCTGTGTCATCCTGGAGTTTGTCTTTCCTAATTTTTCACGTGGCAATATTTTATTTTTTAAACATATATTTACTATAGTATCATTCTTTTTATAGTATTATTTCTTCTGTAACATTATTATTGTTTATTCAGCAAAACCTCCCTGTAAAGGACAACACCTAGTTGCAGAGCCAAAGTGTCCTTTAGAAAAAGGTGTCCTTCTTACCGGAGAGTTGCTAAATAGTAAAAATGGTAATTTTGACAATGAAAACTGTCCTTTTTAGAGAGGTGTCCTCTTACTAGAAAGTTGCTTAATAGTAAAAATGGTAATTTTGCAAATGAAAACTGTCCTTTGTAGAGAGGTGTCCTCTTACCGAAGAGTTGCTAAATAGTAAAAATGGTAATTTTGACAATGAAAACTGTCCTTTGTAGAGAGGTGTCCTCTTACCGAAGAGTTGCTAAATAGTAAAAATGGTAATTTTGACAATGAAAACTGTCCTTTGTAGAGAGGTGTCCTCTTACCGAAGAGTTGCTTAATAGTAAAAATGGTAATTTTGACAATGAAAACTGTCCTTTGTAGAGAGGTGTCCTCTTACCGGAGAGTTGAAAAATAGTAAAAATGGTGATTTTGGAAATGGAAACTGTCCTTTGTAGAGAGGTGTCCTCTAAAGTGATGTTTATTTTTCAAATACTTCATTACTAATTATATTTAAATACATAATGGTAATATACGTACATATATATATATAATTCATAAACACACAATATAGATCATACATATATTATTAATATACAACAGATTATTAAATATGTATTTCCCTAATACACAAACTATATTATCCCAGCCATAATAGTATTATTTTAAAACCATTTCCATTAAATATTCCAAGAGAGAGTGTGTCAAATATTTCTAATTAAAATATTGACAAATTACATTATTGAGAATTGAATTTAGCTGTAATAATAATAACATTACTATAATGCTATACACCTATTATTATTTGATATATTATTCAATAATATTGTTTTGAACATAGAGCAATCCATATTTAATTCATTAGATAGTATAAGGCATATATTGGATTTGATAAAATATTCATTTTGCCAATATTTCGGCTGGCTGAATGCCAACCTTTATCGAGGCATAACATCAAAGCATTATCTAATTCAATAATATATTACATAATCAATATGCTTTACTAATAAGAAATTTTATCTAAATTTTAACGTGAATGATTCTTTTTTAAAAAATAAATAAATTTTCTACTGCTCTTATTACAATGATAAAATAATGGGAGGGCCTGGCTCATCAGTGGTGAACCCTTCCAGTGGTTTCGCCAGTTTAATCTACCATACCACTGTTATATTGCATTTTTGGAACTTCTTTTTATAGTGATACTGTTGGTAGACTCTTGGAATGGGTATTCTAAATGAACTATGGACATAAGCTTTGAGGATAGTAGAAATACTGATTATAAAAGATGGCATTAATGCATTATATTAAAAAAAGCTTTAATTTATTAAGTTATATACTTTTTATTCTTTAAGTGTTTTTAAAGAACTCTATGTGTACGAAGTACATGAGGTAATGTTTAGTGATTATAAAAGATAGCTAAAAAAAGGAAGATTTTTCAAACTATGTTACATGTTTATTCTACAAAGATACTCGTAAAATGTATTTTAAAAGTTTTTTTTTTGCTTATCCCTAGTACACGTGGTACAGTCCATGATAATCATGGTGGGTAGTTAGCGACTGCTTTTTACTGTAAGCGCACCACATGTCTACACATGTGTAAAGCAGTTCGACTTTGCACTTACAAATATGCCAGAGCCCCGTTTGGTTACTTGAACTCGCTGGTGGGGTTGGACCTTTGCAAGAATCGGGGGCCATTGGAGCATTTTTTTTAAACAGAAAAAGTGTCCAATGCGGGAATCGAACCCGGGTCATAGTGGTCGAAAACCAAACGGTTTACCAGCCTTCCACCGACCCCCATTTTAAAAGTAAAAAGCCTAATTGCAAAGTGCTTCTTTAGTAAATATTTGACAAGCTTTCGAATATTTTCTCTTTTTCAGTTCGTAGAAAGAGTTAAAACCTGAAAGCTTGTCAAATATTTACTAAAGAAACTGACATCGCCAATCTCGTCTTATTTACATATCAACATACCTTTACAAGCCTAGCAATTCAGGTACTCTTTAAGATAAATTATATCTCTTTCAGATTGAAACCCAGCTTCTTCATGAATTAAAATCTCATTAGAACATTAGTGGCTATAATGTTTCTTCGTAGTTTATATTTCTAACTATGTCGAAATGACGGAAATCCTTTATAAATCGATCTCTATTGAATTCTTTGTTAATTTCGTTGATTGAATCTGAAGGAAGAATTTTGTTTGAGGATAACCTGAATAGATCAATGGATATCCATTCCAATAAACGATTGTTAAAATCGCAAGAGAACAGTGATCGCATCTATAATCATATTGCTGGACCGTGACAGCGGACGGTTGGCTCGGTAACCCTGGAGCTGACGTCACTTCCTGTTGATGTAACCTGCGGCGTCGTCACGCGACTTATTCTCTTTCTCCATGTTTACTATTTAATCTATATATAATCCCTTTACCTTGTAGTTAATTAAACAATAATTAACGTTGAGCGCTGTGTGTAATCAATTGGAATACAACACATATAATAAGATTGCCTTTTTGATTTATTTTTGAAAAGGGATTTAAAATATCGTCAAAAATGGATGTGTTGAACTTCTCTCAGAATATTCTATTTTTACTAAGACTTTCCTATTCTACCATCGAGCTGAGTAATCACCAACACCTCAAAGGAATTAATACTTTTAATTTCCTTTCTTATCTAACTAGTACATGCAAAGTAACCTGGTTATCTGGTCAAAAATACAAATATACTAATCTATGAAAAACAACTTATGAAACAACCAACAGTTGACCTTCTCTCAGAATATTACATTTTAACTGAGAATCTGTCTTGCAATTGCTTCGTTCTTGCAGCCAGTGTATACACAGAGCTATCAACCAGATTCCTCAGGCTAATTTCATATAATACAAGTTTTCATATTGAATTTCTCCTAAAGATTTGTCAAGGAGTGGCTATAACATCAAACTCACTTGTAAAGACCATTTTGTAGTAGATCTTACACTCTAGCATCCTGGATCCTTTCTCAACCATTCGGCGAAGATCAAAATTTAGCATCTAACATCCTGAACCTGATCCAATTCATCTTCTCTACTTATAAGACCCAAAATTCAACACCTATTCATATTCTAGCATTTTCTGGATCCTGGATCCTTTCTCAACCGTTCGGCGAAGATCAAAATTTAGCATCTAACATCCTGAACCCGATCCAATTCATCTTCTCTACTTATAAGACTCAAAAATCAACACCTATTCATATGCTAGTATTTTCTGAATCCTGGATCCTTTCTCAACCGTTCGGCGAAGATCAAAATTTAGCATCTAACATCCTGAACCTGATCCAATTCATCTTCTTATAAGAACCACAGATCAACCTTTTCATATGCCGATATTTTCTCAGTCACATAGTGTAGACAGACTTCCTATTTGAACTGACTTAGGTAGATACTGTAGCGATGTCTCACTATCCAGACTGACTACCAGCATTCCTGGTCTACTTCTTCAGCTCTACAACAAACAAAGTCGGTATACGAGTGATTAAATCTATCGATTCCCAATAGCCATGAACCGGGATCGAATCCCGTGTTGTAAACTTCTTTTTTTCTGTAAAGAACCTGTTCATAATTTTCATCGTAAATAACATAAGCTAGGTTGTTCTTTTTGAAATGTACCTAATAATCTATTCTGAAACAGAACTCCGCCTTTGCCGGTCCCAAGCCCGGATCAAAAGGAAGGAGGGGGAGCAGTAACAAGCTCACTAAAAAAACCTGGGTTCAGCTGGCCCGGCTGATAGTACCCTGTAAGGGCCCCTAATCCAGGATGAGCAGCGTTTGTACTCCATGTTAGGATAGGCTGTACATGGTGTCTGTTCCTCATGTCAGAGGTGGCAATTTTTTTGGAGATAAGTCGGCCTGCCACTGAGTAGTGCTCCCAGTCTTAATGACAAAGGCAGACGCATTCTACTTCACCCAGTCATGATGGTTGTCAAACAGACACCATAAAGGGTCATAACTTGAAACCCTAATATGATTGAGTGGAGATAAGAAAGAAGAGGAAGATGATTTTGAAACATGAGTTTTACAACATGGCATGACTAGAACTTTACACTAAATTTCTGAACAGCCCAGGTAGTTGACTTTCGACTCTCCAGGATGTCGGGTTATGTCATTTTCCCCTATATTAGTATTTAACGTCTAGTTGTTTGTTCTTCTATTTCTATACTATGTTTGTTAATTTGATTATTATATCTCTATATTACATTTCTCTTTCTTATTCTCACAAAACAATAGATATTTATTTATTTCAATTTAAAGCGCTATGTCCCCCTAGGGACACTTGCACTGTCATACATGTATGCCTTTACACATTTGTCTTTTATACATATAATAAAAATTATAGATATATGTATTATAAAGATAAATATTATATATTTGTATTTTTATATTACAAAATTGAAAATAAAGCAACCCATAAATAAATCTTTAATTAAAAAGGCGTATATTAGATTAAAATAGCGTTTATTTTACCTAGGGTAAAATAAATGATATTTGATCCAATATATGCCTTTTTATTCAAAATTTAAATATTACAGAATTACACACACACACACATACAAAGCTTTATTAAGACCATCGGTCTTATACAGATTCACTACAGGAAGAAATAATAAATAAAGCTCCTATACAGAATATAATTATAAAATTGTATTTAGTAATTTTTAAAACGTTTTAAATCAAATATAACAAAAAATATTTTAAAAAAAGTATTACTGCGTCAATTTGATGTATTTTTAAGTATAGATTTTAAAAATCAAACGATATTTTTATTAGTATTTAAACTATTGTTTTTTTTTTAATCAGCGTAAATCATACTTATTATAATAAAATAAAGGATTACTATCAATAGAGTGTGTTGATAAATATTGTTGTTTGAAATCAATTATTTACAAACCATTTAAATATTTACTTGAAAGGACACAAATTAACCTTATTTAATGTTTATTCTTTCAATTTAGCAACCCAGCACTTAGGCCTAGCCAATAATTTAACCCAAAGTAATTTTCTTAGCCAAAAGAAATGGATAACCGAAGTGGTTTCCCGCTTCAACTTTACTAATCTAAGAAGGGCGCCATTTTTTTTTTCTACCTTTTCTTTTGATTCATTAATTTTATCCTTCGTCTGCTGAGGTAATGTTACTCTTTGTTTTAGATTTATTTAGCTGAAATTTGGTATAAAAAAATGAACGAAAAAACTCTAATTAAATGTTCTTTTTATATTAAATATTATTTTATAAAAATATATATAACTTCACCCATACAATACACACGTAAATAGAATATGGTCTATTTAGAAAAATTGATTAAGGTTTTGATAATATAGTTGAAAATATATAATGTTTTTTTTTTTTTTGCTTATCCCTAGTACACGTGGTACAGGCCATGATAATCATGGTGGGTAGTTAGCGACTGCTTTTTATAATGTATTTTTTTTAATATATCAAAATTAAAAACAGTATAATATAAATTAGAAGTAAATTAAATTTTTAATTGCCATCTATCGTGAACATTTCACACATATAAATTTACTGGCAATGCGCTTTAGATTAGAATATTAAAATATAGGATATACCTCATTATTTTTTCTCCTTTAATATTTTAAGATATTTAACTTATTCTGATTGTAATTTTTATATTTTTGCATTCACAAATTTCTCCTACCTACTTTATATTTTAAAAATTATTTTAACTGTGATATTATAATACTATGTGGCGCTGAGTTTGTGTATACAAAAATGTAATGTATTGATAAAAGTTTGGCGTTCAGTCAACTGGAATATTGGCAAATAAATCTTTTATTCAATCCAATATATGTATTTTTATTAGCTAATAAATTAGAATATAAATATATTTTGAATGAATATAATTAATTTGAAAAGTACATATATTATGAACTTGAAAAGAATAATTTTTAAATGATTGAAGAGAGAAAGATATATATTTTTTAAAGATATATATATATATTTTTTTTCGATATATGACATTTATTAAAACTCCATTATATTATATATCAAATATTGACATACCTTTTGGCAAGCTTCTGAAAACCAACTTTGTATTATTAATATAAAATATCAAAAATGCTCCAATTGCCCCCAATTTTTGCAAAAGTCCATCCCCATCAACGAGTGCAAGTAATCAAACGAGGCTCTGGCACATTTATAAGTGCAAAGTCGAACTGCTTTTCACATATGTAGACATGTGGTGGCACTTACAGTAAAATCAGTCGCCTACTTCTACCCATCATGATTATCATGGCCTGTACCACGTGTACTAGGAATAAGCAATGTATAATACAATATAATGCGGCTTATGATTGTAGAACGAAATTTGACAATTATAACGCAAATGTTTCCTTTATATTGTATTATAAATTACTTTATATAATATTTACGAACGGAAAAATATGTCCAGGGTAGCCTAGTGGACATGGCATCTGCCCGGTAAGCGGAACACTGTGGGTTCGATTCCCATCCTTGGACACTTTTATTTTCCGTTTATCATTACTCTTTACAATTCATCCTTTCATACTTTATCCCTAAGGTTAGAAATAATCGTTATTTCTCCTTAAAATAAATTTCGATTTTTCGTTCAAAGGAAACATTTTCGGTATAATTGTCAAATTTCGTTCTATAAGCAATATATATATATATAATATCCCCCCCCCCTCTTTATTTACCAAAAAATCTTCGTAAAATAAAAATGTTCTGTTCTTTTAATATTATTAAAATTAATGGAACGAAAATGAACAACTTTCTTTCAACAATGAATTTTTAAATTTTTATCAAGCGATGCTTTTAAATTTGGGTAGGCTTAGAAATAGTTTTGGAGAATTAGAAAAAAAAAGGCGTTGCATCAATTTTATTCATAAATTATTTAGGTTATGCATTAACTTAGTATGTAGCGATAAATTCATTATACAAGAGAGGAAATAATAATTTTAAAAAACCTGTATACTTAATTTATAACTTTTAAAAATCACTCAAACACCTTTTTTTATCAACTTAAAAGTTCTATATCACAAAAATTTGCACCGTATTGAATATTTTTTACATGAAATAATAAATTTAAAGTAAAATTTATTAATTTGGTATTTTTTTGAATACCATTATTTAGAAATTTGTATTTTTGGAAAATTTTGAATTGTGTTTTTTTTTTGTATAACATGAACACCTATTATACCTTTGCAATGTTGTTTATAAACGGAAAAACATATAGGAAAAGCAAATTATATTATGAGAATTATAAATATTTTAAAGATTATCTATAAAAAATATATATTATCAAAATATTTTCGTTAAAGAATGTTTTAATTTTCGGCGATAGAGGGCGATATAAGTTATTGATAATTATACAATATATATTATGTTTAAAAAGAAAAGGTTACCTCTCCCGTCAAAATAGACGTTAATGTTAGACGCCATCTATTGACTGTTGCCGCAAAATGGCGGCCTCAGGTCGGTGACAAAGCCACAACACCAGCTTTGGCAAACTGAGAAGCGTCCACCTAGAGACCATGGTTTCGGGCTAATGGCTCTCGTCAGTCTAGGGCGGACTTTATCCATGAGATCCACACGGGATCTAATGGAATCTTCACAATCTACCAAAGAGGTGTTTAGCTGGCAAAGTGGCTGGGTCAATTCTATGGACAAAATATAGATGGAGATTTTGCCGGTAGGGGTTGTCTAAATATCAGGGAACAGGCTAAATCAATGTTTAGTTGATTTCTGTTTCACTAGATGGCGCTTGCCATCTAAAAATCACATGTGCTCCTGGTCAGGATATGCCTTTTTTATTTTAAATATATATATATATATCAAAAATAAAGAAGGCATCTCCTGACCACGAGCACATGTGATTTTTAGATGGCAGAGCGCCATCTAGTGAAACAGAAATCAACTAAACGTTTATTTAGCTTGCTCCGTGATATTTGGCCAACCCAATTTCTTGATAAATCAAGAAACGCCATCCACGAACGCCTTTCGCGCTGTTGGCGCTTGTATAAATCTTTTAGGTCGCAGTGGTTACAGCCTACTCCACGCTGACGAGCGCCAACAGCGGGAAACGCGTTCGTGGATGGCGTTTCTTGATTTATCAAGAAATTGGGTTGGCCAAATATCACGGAGCAAGCTAAATAAACGTTTAGTTTATTCTTGCTCCACTAGATGGCGCTCTGCCATCTAAAAAGCACATGTGCTCGTGGTCAGGAGATGCCTTCTTTATTTTTTAATATAAAAATGTGTAAATATATATAAATAGAGATTCCATTTATGTATAAAATGAAAGGATTTAAAAGCACGAATGTTTCTTTTATACATAATACAAACTTCTACTGCCCTTACTGCGATGAAAAAATATATTGGGAGGGCTTGGCTCATCAGCGGTGAACCCTCCCAGCGGTTTCGCCAATTTAATCCACCAGACCGCTTCTCAGAGCTCTAATACTGTATTAGACGATTCTGCTTATATACGCAGCACTGAAGGATGGAATCTCAGAAATGGTTTTCAAGAAAACTATGGACATAAGCTTATAGGACAGTAGAATTACATTCAAATCATTTATGTCTTAGTTATAAATCAATTAAAAATTTACTCTCTCAATCTGGACCCCAGATTCTATGTGGATAAACGATAAAACATTTACCTTATTTCCATAAATACTGAAGACACTGAGATACAGAATAAGTTAGAAAAACTATATAAACATTTAACGTAAAATTTCCTCCCTACCAAATAAGTTAAACTTAATTTTCTTTCCTGAGAGATCCAATTACTGTAAAATTGATTCCGAATTTGTGAAGGATCAGTTGTTGATTAAATAGAGGCGTATGTATTGATGGATATTATATATAAAATTCTGAATGTTTTTTTTTCAAATGTATTTATTATTTTAGAATTACATATATATATATATGTGAAAAATTTGTACAAATGTGATATTGTACTGGGATAAGGTGCATAATTATGAAAAAAGGCATCTCCTTATCGTGCAACTGAAAGTTGCTGATGGTTTGCGTCATCTATCGGAATAAATATCAACTATTCTCGTCGGCTAACAGCCCGAAACTCGTCCGTGGTTAGCTTTTCTTGATTAATCAAGAATGGGTATTTGGCCAATTTTGGAATAATTAAAAATCAACGAGAATAGTTGATATTTATTCCGATAGATTGCGCAAGCCATCAGCAACTTTCAGTTGCACGATAAGGAGATGCCTAATATATATGTTTGAAAATAGAGCAATCCATATATTATATTACTTAAAAATGCCTATTTTGGATCATAAAGTTTTATTTACGATACGCGAGCTTCTCAAAACAATCTTGTTCCCCGAAGAAGTTTGGCGAGTTGCCGCACGAAATATCGAAAATAAAACTTTATGATCCAAAATAAGAATTTTAAAATAATGTATATATATATAGATGGAAAATTTGACAATTTGCCGAAGAGGTGTTTAGCTGGCAAAGTGGCTGGGCCATATCTATGGCGTCTGCTTTTAGACTTCTATTTTGACGGGAGAGGCGACCCATGTCTCTTTATATATATATATATATAGATATTAAAAATAAAGAAGGCATATCCTGACCAGGAGCACATGTACTTTTCAGAAGGCAGAGCGCCATCTGATTAAACAGAAATAAACTAAACATTGATTTAACCTGTTCACTGATATTTGGCCAACCCAATTTCTTGATAAATCAAGAAAAGCCATCCACGAACGCGTTTCGCGCTGTTGTCTCTCGTCAGCGTGGAGTAGGCTGTACCACTGCGACCAAAAATATTTTTTAGTCCCAGTGGCTTCTTAAGAAACCAAGAAATGGGTATTTAAGGCTAAACTTGCGTGATATATATATATATATATATATATATATATATATATATATATATATATATATATATATATATATATATATATATATATATATATATAAAGGCCCTATAAAATTTTTTGTAATTATATTCGCTGGATCAGAAATTATATATATAACTCAAATTATGGGTTATATATATATAAAGATCACCTCTCCCGTCAAAATGGACGTCAAAGATAAACGCTATTTATTGACCGTCGCTGCAAACTAGCGGACTTGGGTCGGTAACAATCTACACAATCTACTATATCATGATCGGTCAAGATCTTTTTTATATCTCTACCTAACCTTCTCCTCTACATTTTCCTTATTTCAATTTTATTTATAAAAATATATTTATTATAAATATTAACTACGTTTTCGCACTAAACTGATGTCAATGTTATAAAGAAAGAAGCTTGTATATTCTACATAAGTGCCATGCAGCTGTTCCAACAAGAAACTATAAAGAAAATAAACATAAAGAAGGTTATTAAAGTTATATTGGACTGCAGCGGTATATGGGAAGGTTATATATATAGAGTTGATGTATATTTCTCCAGGAGCTGTCTCCTCCAATCAGCTTCTAGCTTGCTAATGACGTCAGCAACCTCTCTGATAGGTCTCTCTTAATGGCCATATCCTATATATGTTTCCAACTTTCCATATTACTCTACGCCTACAGCTATATTACCCCATATATGCTCAGTTGGTGGCGTGATATATATAGAGAATTTTCTTCTTTCTTTTAAACACAATTTATCATGGTTTTGAAACCCCCCTTTGTGAAAATTCACACACATATACACACCCCAAAGCCTTTTTTAAAGATATATATTCTGAGAAATGTATTCACAACTAAGTTTACAAATGAAAATAATAAAAATAGTAAAAGCTAATATCACATTTAATAATAATAATGATATTTAATATATATGTTATATTAAAATATTATTGTATTTAAAATTATATTTCATAGATTCAAATACTCTGTTAAATCGACCGCCAGAGGTCATGCTTCCCATATAAAAACTAATTGTTGTTGTTTCCCGATGGCCGGCTCAAACCTTTTGTACATTATATAAATAAGTTTTCATTTTTTTATTTTTACGCGTTGAGCCAGGCAGTACTTTTATCAAATTGTGGTTTTTATATATTCCTTTAATTCTATTAAAGGGGTTACTGATCAAAACTGTTTTTTATTATTATATTTTCAAGATTTTGCCACGACTGCATTACCATAGCATATCTCAAAAGATAATCAAAAATCAACAGAAATCTAATTTTTCTTTATAATATACATAATAATAAAAACAAAATAATATATACATACTAAATGATATAACTTCCTTAAGTTTCATCAATGAATGTAGAAAAGACGATACCTTAACATTACATCTTAACAAAAATTTCCTTTTTCATTAAACACTTCTTTAACGGTTTACTCAATCATAAGAAAGGAATTCAAGTCAAGCATTCCACAAACATTACGAGGAGAACATCAATTTACATAATTGGAGTTCAAAAAGAGGTTAAATGACTTAGAGTAGAAGAGAAAGTACTAGACAGAGAAAAACGATAAAAAAAAAACATTTCACAGTAGTGAAGTGGAGAAATAATGGAGGCCATACATGGGGAACATGAATCGATTGTGGAAAGGATCAATGGACGTGTCGTTAACGCCGAGTGATTTGCTTAGAGAGATTCTGCCTCATTAAATGACTTAACAGCTTAGATTTATATTCTTCGTTCGACATGTAATTATTTTAAGATGGTTGATTAATGGTTAGTTTGGTTAGTGATCATTTTTGGATTTGAACATCTTCCTTTCTTTGTTTTATTTCCAACCATTTTTGTGTCTCCATCTCTCTTTGGGGGGGACCTACTATCATGATATAGAGACAATTTGGAATAGGTTTATTTCAACACTCAAAACACGATATCCCGGCTAGGGATAATTGCGTCGATTTACATTTTTTAAAACAGAAACAGTTATAAACATAAATTTGTTTTCATATGATCTACAATATTTTGTAAATTAAATTCACTGTGCAATAAATTGATAAAAAGGGAGCAATCTCTCGAAATATTTAAAAAAAAAAAATGTTTTTTTTTCTTTACAGATCCAGGTACGCCCTTTTATATAGTTATAAACATATTATACAAGAGAAAGTAATCAAAATATAAAAAGAAACAATAATATATATTAGGAACCTGAACCTTTTAGGTTAGAAAGATAATCATAAATATATTCACAAAAATAGATAAATCTATGATAATTCTCTTTGCTGTTTACAGATTGATATAGATCTACAACATGATTTATTGTCTGTTGTCTAGCGCTAAAGAAGACATTCCAGCAGTAGGTGTCTCGAGTCCCGGAATTCGTTGCCACAATCACAGCTAGTCTTTAACCGCTCCAATTTTTGATAAAAATCCCTTAAAATTTCCATGGTTCGTTGTAAACTGGGTATTATAAAAATTGGAGCGGAGAAATTGAGCGGGATAGGTTGATAACATATCTAATCATATTGATCTTGCTTTGAAGTGCTTCAGTTGTATTTCTTACTTTAGAAATTTCTGAAATCCATGTTCTTGAAGAATTTATTAATTGGAAAAGTTTTGAGCTGAATTGAGAGACTTGTTCCCCGTTTAAAGGTAATCTGTTTTTACCAACAAAACGCTTACCATCATGTTGGACCCGATAATTACAGAATGGAAACGTGTATCTTCATGTATGACCCCATTGTTATAACATAAAACGGTTTTCTTCGTGTAGGAAACCAGTGTAGTAACAATAAACGGTCTATCTTCGTGCATCACCCCATTGTTATAACATAAAACGCTCTATCTTCGTGTATGACCCCATTGTTATAACATAAAACAGTCAATCTTAGTATATGACCTCATTGTTATAACATCGAAAGGCCAAACTTGGTGTATGACCCCATTGTTATAACATAAAACGCTCTATCTTCGTGTATGACCCCATTGTTATAACATAAAACGCTCTATCTTCGTGTATGACCCCATTGTTATAACATAAAACAGTCAATCTTAGTATATGACCTCATTGTTATAACATCGAAAGGCCAAACTTGGTGTATGACCCCATTGTTATAACATAAAACGCTCTATCTTCGTGTATGACCCCATTGTTATAAAATCGAGCAGTCTATCTTCGTGTATGACCCCATTGTTATAACATAAAACAGTCAATCTTAGTATATGACCTCATTGTTATAACATCGAAAGGCCAAACTTGGTGTATGACTCCATTGTTATAACATAAAACGGTCTATCTTAGTATATGACCCCATTGTTATAACATCGAAAGGCCAAACTTGGTGTATGACCCCATTGTTATAACATCGAAAGGCCAAACTTGGTGTATGACCCCATTGTTATAACATAAAACGGTCTATCTTAGTATATGACCCATTGTTATAACATCGAAAGGCCAAACTTGGTGTATGACCCCATTGTTATAACATAAAACGGTCTAACTTAGTATATGACCCCATTGTTATAACATCGAAAGGCCAAACTTGGTGTATGACCCCATTGTTATAACATAAAACGGTCTATCTTAGTATATGACCCCATTGTTATAACTTAAAACGGTCTATCTTAGTATATGACCCCATTGTTATAACATAAAACGGTCTATCTTAGTGTATGACAACATTGTTATAACATCTAACTGTAGGACCCCATTGTTATAACATCGAAAGGCCTCGTGTAAGAATATGTTCCAAGATGTATCATATCTCCAGTCTCATGTAAAGACCATTTTATTACAAAAAATGGACGGGGAGTTCAAATCTTAGGAGCGAGTTATCTAAAAATCTTAGATTCCTTCACAAATTGTAATATCTAAGGCTCTTTCTACGTGCTATGTGAACGTTGGTATCGGATTATACCTAAAGCATTCTAGCCGTAATGTAATTGTAAAATCCATTCATTGATATTTAATTCGTTGATATGCCTCAACTCGGGATGTTGGTAAGCTAAATAAAGGAAACCTTTCTCTTTAAGCCTCTTGTCAGTGTACCATTAGTAGGCATTTTATAGGAATAATGATTTAATACATTAAATATAGGGTACTAGAAAATTTTTGAAATATGGCTTATTAAATATTATAAGATAAATAAATATTCCAGGGTTAAGTTTCTTGTACAAACTTTTATTTTCATGCTTTCGGACTTGTCAGTCCTTCCACTGGAGTATCACGTTGACAAATTGATAATAAATACTTGATGATATGGCTTATTAAATTTTTACACCATAATCAATCCACTTTTCTATTCTTCAAAACCAGTCATCACACCAACACTTCGATGTTTCCTCAGGGTTCTGGGCGTCATCTCATGTCTTCAAAAGGTCTTCATCGAAATAAAAGTGTTCACTTTAAGTTTGTTCTTCACGTGAGGAAAGAGGGCAAAGTTGTAAGGTGAAAATTCTGGATTGTAGAGAGGATGCTACGACAATATTAGCTAAGGATGTGTCAAATAACAGACCTACGAACGATGAGCTGTAGCATTTGTACAATCAGTAGTGTTATATCTATGCATATATGTTATGTATCCATATTGGACAGTTTTATTTTAGCCATATTTATCCAGAAATTATTTGAAAAAGGAAAAATATCAGGTAAAAAGTTTCTTTTAATTTTGAATTTGAAAGTTTTCGAGCAAATATACTGCTCTTCAACGTCTTCTTTCTTATATCCACTCAATCATATTAGGGTATCAAGCTTGTAAAGCTTGACAACCATCATGACTGGGTGAAGTAGTATGCGTCTGCCTTTGTCATTAAGACTGGGAGCACTACTCAGTGGCAGACCGACTTAGCTCTAAAAGAAATGGCCGCCTCTGACATGAGGAACAGACGTCATGTACAGCTGCTCCTAACATGGAGTACAAACGCTGCTCATCCTGTATCCCTGGATTGAGAGCCCTTACAGTGTACTATCAGCCGGGCCAGCTTGAGCTCTTCAACGGGCTGATATTCTATGTACAATCTCTGAATAATCTTTATACAGAATTTTTGAAAACGTTTGTTATTGGCAGATTTTTCAATTATTTTGTATAAATATTATTCAGAGATTGTACAAAGAGTATCAGCCCGTTGAAGAACAGTATATTTGCTCGAAAGTTTGCAAATTCAAAATTGAAGGAAACTTTTTATCTGATTTTTATTTTTCCTTTTTAAATATTGGACAGTGTTAAAAACCTTTGTTTAATATACCCTGTCTTGCCAACCTGATAGAATGCTACACTAGGAGTAGCTACATACGAATAATTAGTTACCTATGCGGGAATCAATAGATTATAAATTAATTACAATTTGATTAGTGGGGTAACCTACGAGTTAATTCCACTCCTCCAACTGACAGCCGCACGGAATCTCTGTGAGATACAACATTGGTTATATCTTTTACACCAATATTTTTGGCAGATAAATTGGCAAAGGAACTCAGAAAGCTGAGCCAAAGGAAAGAGAACAAATGTTAGTATTTGACGCTGATGCTTTGGAAAAATACAAGATAATCAAACAAAAAATAAGAAAAGATCAAATATGTGAAATAAACTCTGAGAGAAAACTGACAAAAACTATAACAAGACTTAGAACAAAACACTATAAAGGAATTACAATACATCCAGAGGGCACAAGAACCTATTAGGACATGTAACAACTGTCCTGGTGTGGAACTAACACCTACTCACATATTCTCATGCCCAGCAATGGCCGCAGCCTTGCAGAAAATTGACATGGACCCAGAGCAGCAGCTTTACACACCCAAGATAGAGGAGATTGTTGCTGCTGTGATAGAGATGTATGGAGACATCTGAGACTCTTCATTGGACACGACAACAACAACAGAAAATTGACATGGACTCAGAACAGCAGCTTCCCACACCCAAGATAGAGGACATTGCTGCTGCTGTGATAGAGATGTATGGAGACATATGAGGTTCTTCATTGGACACGACAACAACAACAGAAAATTGATATGGACTCAAACAGCAGCTTCACACACCCAAGATAGAGGACATTGCTGCTGCTGTGATAGAGATGTATGGAGACATCTGAGACTCTTCGTTGGACACGACAACGACAACCAATATTTATACGCAATATAATATCACTTGTTACAGTCGATAAGGCTCACATTGATATAAACACAAACACACTTCGCATTTTGACCTACGGCTATTTGATACGAATTTTTTTACACCGATACATACACGAGTTATAAAGATTAATTTATAATGCCGCCTTTGCAGGCCCCAAACCCGGATGAAAAAGGGGAAGGGGGAGCAGTAACAAACTCACTAAAAAAAACCTGGGCTCAGATGGCCCGGCTGATAGTACCCAATAAGGGCTCCTAATCCAGGGACACAGAATGAGCAGCGTTTATACTCCATGTTAGGAGCAGCTGCACATGGCGTCTGTTCCTCATGTCAGAGGCGACCATTTCTTTTGGAGCTAAGTCGGCCTGCCACTGAGTAGTTCTCCCAGTCTTAATGACAAAGGCATTCTACTTCACCCAATTATGATGGTTGTCAAACAGACACCATCAAGGGTCACAACTTGATATCCTAATATAATTGAGTGGAGATAAGAAAGAAGAGATAAGGATTTATAGCTCGAATATACAGAATGCATATGGTTTGCTCAATTGTAAAAAACACAACCATATATATATATATATATATTTTTTTTTTTTTTTTAATTAAAAAGGCATATATTGGATTAAAGTACAAACTTGTTGACACACTTGATAAAGGTTGGCGTTCAGCCAACTGAATTATTGATTAAATAAATGATATTTTGATCCAATATATTCCTTTTTATAAACACAAGGTAATATATTTATTTATTTGTATTTGGTCTTATTACCTTGTGTTTATAATCTATAATTCAAATTGTGCCTTATCATATGCCTTTTTAATTAAAGATTTATTCATGGATTGCTTTATTTAAAAAAAAGGGCGTATCTGCATCTGCGAAAAAAAAAGAAATAATTTTTTCATCAAAATATTTCGAGTTATTGCTTCCTCTTATCAATTTATTGCACAATAAACTTGAGGATAATTTACAAATTCCTATAGAAATCAAATTACCTTTATTACTCAGATCAAGGTAGACCCTTTTTATATAAAATACATTCAATAAATTGTCTCTTAAACCAAACAACCATATACATCTGACCTTTATACACAGTGTAGGGATTACTCCCCATGAGGAAAGGTCAGCTCCATCCGTAATAGTCCCTCTAATATCTGCCCCGACGTTCCAGGACAAGCAAGAAATGGAATGTGAGAATCAGTTAATGGACATAATCGAACAACTGAACTATGAAACTATCCTTAGGCCCCTATATAACCGAGGGACGACCATTAATGATGCCGCGTCCTGTACCCCCATCTTAGGGAGAGTTTCCTCGACTTACCTAAACACAATTGTCAAGTTCCTCAACACAGTCATCGCTGGGGACACGGATTCCATAACTCGCCTGTCTGAACTCAAGACCATTCTAAGCTCCTGATAGGATCCAGACGTACCTTCGGAGAAGGCCTCGTCTAGTGTATATATTTTTTCTAAATGTGAATAAACCATTTTTAATTGTCAATTGTCACAGTGTAGGCGAATTACTGACAGCGAATTAAAATATTCCTTTATTGTTTCAGGGTTTTTTAAATTCTGCCCTCAGGCCGCGGGCGCTCGGACTATACGGTCACGAGCTAGATGTATCGCCACACATTCAATTAAAAATTCAAGTTGCTATATAGTAAGATAACAAAATAAATGAAAGATAAAAGATTAGTTGTGAGTATTGGTCCGCCACAACAGTTTAACATTACAATATGCAAATACATGTGCATTTTAAACACGACTCTGTATATACTTTACCTTCAGATATAAGTTAAACGCACGCATTCCACACATTGACCCACATTTTGTCACGACCTCTGACATTTGAATACGTCTTGAAGATACTGGCTATGTATGGGCATATACGACTTTAGCTATACCTACGTGTATTTTATACGTAGCTTTAAACACTTGAATTTAGTATTCAAACATATATGAATATTTTGAAAATAGAGCAATCCATAAATAAATCTTCAATTAAAAAGTCATATATTGGATCAAAATATAATTTACCTTACCAATATTTCATCTGGCTGAACGCCAACCTTCATCAAGGTATTATAACATATTTAATGTGTGTCAACAACAAACGTTATGTGGCGCTGAGTTTGCTGTTGACACATATTAATATGTTATAATACCTTGATAAAGGTTGGCATTCAGCCAACTGGAATATTGGTAAAATGAATGATTTTTTATTCAATATATGCCTTTTTAATTAAAAATATATGAATATATAAAATGATGAGTTGATATGGCCAATTTTATTCATCCAGAGTAAATAGTGATTTCATAACAAAGATAGTGAACAAAGTCATTTGATGCATTTCTGAACGGTAGAGGAACTTTTAGACCTTAATGTCATCTTTATTGAAAAATGATTTTCTAACATTTTAAATTTCATTTATATTTGATTATTATTATATAATTATCAGGATTAGGATTATATAAAAGGGCGTACCTGGATCTGTAAATAAAAGAAAAACAATTTCTTTCAAAATATTTCGAGAGATTGCTCCCTCTTTATCAATTTATTGCACAGTGAATTTAATCTACAAATTATTGTATATCATATGAAAACAAATTTATCATTAGTCAAAAACAATTTTTGATAATAATACATTAAAATATTTAATAATAATATAATATTATGATAATTAAAGACTTTTTAGTAATGCAGTATTTTATAAAATGTTTTTGAAACAAAATGTAAGGAAATAAAAATAAGAAACAAATGAAGTTGACTGCGATTATTAGAAAAAGAAATTAAGGTAAAAGAGACACATAAGGTTCAGGGATCTCTTCATATCTGTTTACACTAGCTTCCATTGATGCTATGGCCTCCAGGAACTTCCTCTGGTGTGAGTTCTGGATGCCCCTGTAAAGAGTGGAAGTATTTACCCAATCTGGCTATTGTCCCGATCGGAGACCGTGCTCCACCATGGCAAACCTCGCTTTGATTCAAACTATTATGATTAGGTTAATAAAATTCAAACGCACACACAATGGCTTCTAACAAACACATAGAAAATGTTATGATTCTCTTTTTAAAATATTATCTTAACTAGAAAATAGAAAAAATAGAAAATTCAATCATTTAAAATCATGAATCCTTCTTTTACATACAAAACAATCTTCTACTATAAAATGAGAGGATTTAAAAGTACGAATGTTTCTTTTATACATAATACAAACTTCTACTGTCCTTACTGCGATGAAATAAATCTATTGGGAGGGCTTGGCTCATCAGTAGTGAACCCTCCCAGCGGTTTCGCAAATTTAATCTACCAGACCGCTTCTCAGAGCTCTAATACTGTATTGGACGATTCTGCTTATATACGCAGCACTGAAGGGTGGAATCCCAGAAATGGGTTTCAAGAAAACTATGGACATAAGCTTATAGGACAGTAGAATTACATTCAAACTATCATTAACGAAAAAATGAAAGTTGTAAAAGCTTATGATTTTGCTTTGTTTTAAAAATGAATCGATGAAAAAAGAATAATAATAATAACAATAAAAATGATGATAAAAATTGAATATGTCTGCCAGAAAAATGCTTCTATGAATTAAAAATAAGAATAATTACAAATTTAACATATAAAGTAGGTTGAAATCCTCTGAAGAATATAAGTAATAGAATCAAAGCATGCGAGGATGCGTATCTTATTAGTTTTAATAAAGGCGAGCTTTCGGGCTAATAACCCTTCTTCAAGACATCATATCTGACTGATCTTGCATCTTATATACATATCCATATTGACAAAAATCAGCTTATATACAAAAATCAAACGTATCAGCCAATCAGTTAGAAAAGTAATAGCGAGAAATAACCGCGTGTCCCGAGCATATCAAGTAGGAAAAACACAATAGACTTCACGATTAAGCCACGATACAGTTTAAGGCTGCTCTCTTTAAGACATAACAGTATTAATAGACATATAGACATCCCTGACATATACAAAGCAATATTGCCATAATGTACCTTAGGAGACCATTGCCTGCACGTATTATTTTGGATTAATTTTACTCATGCAGCCTTAAACTGTATCGTGGCTTAATCGTGAAGTCTCTTGTGTTTTTCCTACTTGATATGCTCGGGACACGCGGTTATTTCTCGCTATTACTTTTCTAACTGATTGGTTGATACGTTTGATTTTTGTATATAAGCTGATTTTTGTCAATATGGATATGTATATAAGATGCAAGATCAGTCAGATATGATGTCCTGAAGAAGGGTTATTAGCCCAAAGGCTCGCCTTTATTAAAACTAATAAGATACGCATCCTCGCATGCTTTGATTCTATTACTTAAATTTAACATATAAACCTCAAACGAACGCAATGAAAAATTATTATGTGTGTAAAAAGAAACATTGATTTTGAATTATATCATTTTCTATATAAAATATGGCGTGTTATTGCTTTGTAAACGTTTGTTTGTTAAACGTCCGATAGATGGCAGTGCTTTATATTAAATACTACTTCCTGATTGGTCAGTTATATTTAAATGTATGTATTCTCGAATGATGTGATTGGACAACTTAGGTGTATATTTAGCAACGTCAGGAAATTTGTTTTAAAGTAAATTTTAATGGATTAAGGAAGGAAAATATTTTCGCCAGAAAATTAGCTCAGCATAAAATTTACAACTGTTGCATTAGAATCTATATTAATAAACTGGATAAATTTGATATTAGTTGATTATTAATTTGTGAAAATATAATATTTTTGTTGATTTCTTGTTTATTTCTTCTATATATATGACCATGATAATCATGATGAGAAGTTTGTAACTAGATATTATCTTAAGTGCCTAATCACAAATCTACATTAGTAGAGAAGCAATCCAACTTTTACATTTACAAAACGCCAGAAACTTTTTTTGTTTACTCTTAAAGTTTGGTTGAACTTGTGCAATAAACGAAAACCAACATTTTGAAGTTGAAAACATAAGGCCTCCAGGAATAGGTTTCTTATAAAAACATATTAATTTACAAATATCTAGCTTTCGGGCACGGGGAAGACCATCTACAGGTGAAACCACTATATATTTTATCATGTTTTCTCCTGAAGAGGTTCTGCCATGCCCGAAAGCTAGATATTTGTGAATTATTATTTTTTAAATGAAACTTATTCCTGGAGGCCTGATGTTTTCAACCGAATATTGATATAATGGTTCATTTTATTGAATAATTTAACATTTTATTATTTTGAAAAACCGATTGTCAATTCGAGTTTCTTTAAGTAACAGCATACTATGCTATATCCATACACCAAATTTGAAACTTACTGATAGAGAGTACATGTATCCGAAAGCCCGTTTCTATGCAAATAAGAAACTTCGTACATGTTGTGATTGTGCCTATATAGCCTGTTCAATCTTCTAAATATATTCATTTATTAGAGATAGCTTTCGGGTATGTGTTGATCTTCTACAGGAATATCAACAACAACATCAAACAAAAGCCTTTATTGAGGACCTCTCGTCCTATATATGATTCGCCAGTTTACAGAGTAATTGAAGAGAACTAAGAATACAGAGAGAAACCTATATGTAGTAGGTATAGTATAGTATTTTCTACACTGTGACTATATACAACAGCAGCAACAAGCCTTTTACTGGAATCAAAGTGTCATACAAGATTCGTCATTCTAATCCTGACAAAGATTATTTACATATAATTATTTACATCAATTAGATTATGTGTATAGCTTCCCCTTCTCTTCAGCCGTCTTCCAAAATTTGAACAACGCAAACGCTCCAGCTCTGTTTCTCACCACCTCCTTCAACAGGAGCTCCAAAGAGAGTCCCTCAAGGCCTATTTCACTGAGGAGCACTTCTCGTTCGTCTTTCAGCCCCATACATGAGAGTATATGGTGATGTAGCCCCGGCTCCATTCTTGTCCCGCAAATCTCGCATGTCCATCCATCTGTTTTAAATATTCTGGGGCGATCATCTCTACAGGAATATCTATAAAATAGAATAAATATAAGAAATAGCTATATACTGAAGTTTACATGTAAATTGTTATAAAATACATATCCTTCTTATATTTCTCATATTTCCTAGCTATTCCTGAAGATGGACAACAAATCGTGAGTCCGAAAGCTTGCTTTTGTGCAAATATAGAAACATCGCTAACTTTACCTTTTAATATTATTCGAAAAACATTAATTTTTATTGATTAAATAATTTCTTTTTCACCGCAGTGGGGATAGTGGAAATTTGATTTTTTTATGAAAAGAAACATTCGCGTCTTAATGTCTTCATTCGTTATATATAGTTGGCGCGTTATTGCTTTGTATTAAAGTTTATACATGTACTTAATTTGAATGATGTTAAAAATTAAATATTATTGAAAAGGTTAGGCTTAGCAATATATATCTTGTTCAGTACTTTCCAAAATGGTCCGTCGTACACGCGACAATGTGTTGATGTCCACTGAAGAGAAGGAAGGATACCTTCAAATATTCGCGAAAGAAGTTATTATTACCGGAGATATGCAGATAGAAATAAAAGGTAGGGAAAGCCCATTTGCTCGGGGTTAGCGAGTTCTCCCCAGAGGAAGACAATTCCCAAGATGGAGTGTGCCAGAGGTAGCTTCTGAGTTACCTCCATTAGAACCAACTTCTCCTTTCAAATCGAAACGGAAGTGAGGTGGATTTGGAACTCTGCCATTAGTTGGTTCAAATCACGTGGGTATCACGTCATAGTTTGTCGATGAGATAGGTATTTATGCAAATTATCGGAATATATATATATGTGGTACAATGAATTGGAGCTGCTAACAACAGCGTATTTTAACAACAACGTCTCTTTAACGATCACACTTCTTTGACAACAATGTCTCTTTAACGACCACACTTCTACAACGACAGCGTATCTTTAAAGACCACGTGTCTTTAACGACAACGTTTCTTTAACCACAACGTCTCTTTAGAGACAACGCTTCTTCAAAGACAACGCTACTTTAACGACCACACTTATACAACAACAAGGTCTCTTTAACGACCACACTTATACAACAACAACGTCTCTTTAACGACCACACTTATTCAACAACAACGTATCTTTAACGACCACACTTATACAACAACAACGTCTCTTTAACGACCACACTTATACAACAACAACGTCTCTTTAACGAACACACTTATTCAACAACAACGTCTCTTTAACGACCACACTTATACAACAACAACGTCTCTTTAACGACCACACTTATACAACAACAACGTCTCTTCAACGACCACACTTATACAACAACAACGTCTCTTTAACGAACACACTTATTCAACAACAACGTCTCTTTAACGACCACACTTATACAACAACGTCTCTTCAACGACCACACTTATACAACAACAACGTCTCTTTAACGAACACACTTATTCAACAACAACGTCTCTTTAACGACCACACTTATACAACAATGATGTCTCTTTAACGACCACACTTATACAACAATGATGTCTCTTTAACGACCACACTTATACAACAACAACGTCTATTCAAAGACCACACTTATACAACAACAACGTCTCTTTAACGAACACACTTATTCAACAACAACGTCTCTTTAACGACCACACTTATACAACAACGTCTCTTCAACGACCACACTTATACAACAACAACGTCTCTTCAACGAACACACTTATTCAACAACAACGTCTCTTTAACGAACACACTTATTCAACAACAACGTCTCTTTAACGACCACACTTATACAACAACGTCTCTTCAACGACCACACTTATACAACAACAACGTCTCTTCAACGACCACACTTATAAAGCAACAACGTCTCTTTAACGACCACACTTATTCAACAACAACGTCTCTTTAACGACCACACTTATACAACAACAACGTCTCTTCAACGAACACACTTATTCAACAACAACGTCTCTTTAACGACCACACTTATTCAACAACAACGTCTCTTTAACGACCACACTTATACAACAACAACGTCTCTTTAACGAACACACTTATTCAACAACAACGTCTCTTTAACGACCACACTTATACAACAACGTCTCTTCAACGACCACACTTATACAACAACAACGTCTCTTCAACGACCACACTTATACAACAACAACGTCTATTCAAAGACCACACTTATACAACAACAACGTCTCTTTAACGAACACACTTATTCAACAACAACGTCTCTTTAACGACCACACTTATACAACAACAACGTCTCTTCAACGACCACACTTATACAACAACAACGTCTCTTTAACGAACACACTTATTCAACAACAGCGTCTCTTTAACGACCACACTTATACAACAATGATGTCTCTTTAACGAACACACTTATACAACAACAATGTCTCTTTATAGACAACGCTTCTTCTACGGCCACGTTTCTTTAACGACAACTTCTCTTTAACGACCACACTTATACAAAAACGTCTCTTTAACGGCAACGTTTTCTCTCTATAGAATATGTATATTTTATAATAATATAAATTAAAGGAGTAAGCACTTCAAGTAGGCTGGTGTAATAACACTTCTAACCTGACTGATTGTTACAATATAAAGACGCTAATATTAGATTTATCTCGTAATAATATTGTGAAAATATAATATACATCGAATTTCTCTGAATAATCTTCTATAATGGCTAATATATGTTAGGTTTCAGAAAGTATTGATGGGAATATTCCGGGAAGATATTGATCTATAAAATTAAACTAGACGCTTTTCAGTTTGCTGATGTTGTAGTTTTGTCTCCAACCTGGATCCGCTAATTTGCAACGACGGTGAATAGATGGCGTCTATTTTGACGGGAGATGCTACTTTTATTTTATAGGGAATATTGATAAAAAGCGCCAATTTTGACCTAGGTTTCATAAGTATATAGTGTAGAGGTAGTGTATGTATACGTGGAAAAAGACACTTCTCAGTTTGACAAAGCTGGTATTGTAGTTTTGTCACCGACCAGAATACGATAATTTGCAGCGACTGTCAATAGATGGCGCCTATTTTAACTAAAGATGTGACCTTTATTTTTATAAGGAGTTTTAATAAGAAGTTCCAATTTGGACGAAGGTTTGATAAGCATATAGTGAGGAGTTAGTGTAGGTAGACGTAAAAAAGACGCTCCACAGTTTTACAAAGCTGGTATTGTGGCTTTGTCACCGACCTGAATCCGCTGGTTTATCGCCCCGGTCAATAGATGACGTCTATTTTGACAGGGAATAATAATTAAAAGCGCCAATTTTGACGAAGGTATATGGAGTAGAGGTAATATAATTAGACGTAAATAGACGCTTCTCAGTTTGTCAAAGCTGGTGTTGTGGCTTTGTCACCGACCTGAATACTCTAGGTTATTGCGGCGGTCAATAGATGACGTATAATTTGACGGGAGATGTGACTTCTATTTTAATAGGAAGTATTGATGAGAAGGGCCAATTTTGACGAAGGTATATGGAGTAGAGGTAAATAGACGCTTCTCAGTTTGACAAAGCTAGTGTTGTGGCTTTGTCACCGACCTGAATACTCTAGGTTATTGCGGCGGTCAATAGATGACGTATAATTTGACGGGAGATGTGACTTCTATTTTAATAGGAAGTATTGATGAGAAGCGTTAATTCTGTCAAAGTGGTTTGATATGTATATGGATTGGATGTAATGTAGTTAGAAGTCAAAAAAGACGATTCTTAGTTTGCCAAAGCTAGTATTGTTGCTTTGTCACCGACCTGATTCCGCTATTTTATCGTCACGGTCAATAGATGACGTCTATTCTAACAGAAGATATGATCTTTATTTTTATAGGGAGATGAGAAGCGTTAATTTCGGCAAAGAGGTTTGATATGTATATGGAGTGGAGGTAGGTAGTAGGAAGGTGTTGGTACTGTATACAATTTATTAATGGCTGGAATTGATTAAGGCGTGGAGATTAAGGATTAATATAATCCCGCACCACGATGTCTATTAGCTTGGCCAGTAATAAATGAGGGCAGAATGGCGGCCACTCCATCACCATATTGCATGGTTCCTTTCTCCTCTTTCTTTCTTATGTACTACTGCAAATTCCATGGATGATTTCCTATATACTGCAATTATCTTTTTTTCTGGAAACGGCTTCTTAAGCCATTATATCCATTGATTGCTTTCTTTGTTCGTAATTTACAAGGTTGTCCTAAAAGTTCGTAAACACTAACAAGAAATTGAAATACCAATAATATTTACTGTTATGTATAATGTCTTTGTATTATGTATAAAGTAATTGTATTATGTATTCGCTCCGTAATAATATTATTCACCAAGTAATAGGAAAAACATGAACTTTTGAGACAACCGTATACTTATATACCAATTTTAAACATATTCATTAATGGCTTCCCACGTTTAATTTTTATATATAGTGTTGAATTAATGGTTATTCTATCAGTGGTAATCTATATCCTGATTGAAGAGTTTTTATGAAAGTTTTCCATATATCATGTCAGATGTTTACTAAGCCTTACTTCTATTCAAATATCTGTAGCTTCAATAATCACTACACATATTTGTCTCAATATTTTCTATAGGCTTGTAATAATTGCTTTAATTGTTTCAGTCGCCTGTAATATTGGCCTAAATATCTTCAAAGAACTGAAATAATGGCTTCACATTATTCAATATACATCTGTAATAATGAATTCACAATCTCAATTACTAGTGTTGTTGTGATGACTTTACCATTCCCAATACGCCTGTATTGATGGCTTCACTATTTACAATACGCCTGTAGAGATGGCTTCATTATTTACAATACGTCTGTATTAATGGCTTCATTATTTACAATACGCCTGTAGAGATGGCTTCATTATTCCCCATTCGCTTGTATTGATGGCTTCATTATTTACAATACGCATGCAGAGATGGCTTCATTATTTACATACGCCTGTAGAGATGGCTCATTATTCACAAAACGCCTGTATTGGTGGCTCATTATTCACAAAACGCCTGTATTAATAACTTCATTATTCGCAAAACGCCTGTATTGATGGCTTCATTATTCCCAAACGCATGTATTTATGGCTTCAATATTCACAAAACGCATGTATTTATGGCTTCATTATTCCCAAACGCATGTATTTATGGCTTCAATATTCACAAAACGCATGTATTTATGGCTTCATTATTCCCAAACGCATGTATTTATGGCTGCATTATTCACAAAACGCCTGTATTAATAACTTCATTATTTACAAAACGCCTGTATTGATGGCTTCATTATTCCCAAACGCATGTATTTATGGCTTCAATATTCACAAAACGCCTGTATTGATGGCTTCATTATTCCCAAACGCATGTATTTATGGCTTCAATATTCACAAAACGCATGTATTTATGGCTTCATTATTCCCAAACGCATGTATTTATGGCTGCATTATTCACAAAACGCCTGTATTGATGGCTTCATTATTCCCAAACGCATGTATTTATGGCTTCATTATTCACAAAACGCCTTTATTAATGGCTTCATCATTCACAAAACGCCTGTATTGATGGCTTCATCATTCACAAAACGCCTGTATTGATGGCTTCATTATTCCCAAACGCATGTATTTATTGCTTCAATATTCACAAAACGCATGTATTGGTGGCTCATCATTCACAAAACGCCTGTATTGATGGCTTCATTATTCCCAAACGGATGTATTTATGGCTTCAATATTCACAAAACGCATGTATTGGTGGCTCATCATTCACAAAACGCCTGTATTGATGGCTTCATTATTCCCGAACGCATGTATTTATTGCTTCAATATTCACAAAACGCATGTATTGGTGGCTCATCATTCACAAAACGCCTGTATTGATGGCTTCATTATTCCCAAACGCATGTATTTATGGGTTCAATATTCACAAAACGCCTGTATTGATGGCTTCATCATACCCAAAAAGCCTGTATTGATGGCTTCATCATTCACAAACGCCTGTATTGATGGCTTCACTATTCCCAAACGCATGTATTTATGGCTTCAATAGTCACAAAACGCCTGTATTAATGGCTTCATTATTCCCAAAACACCTCGATTGATGGCTTCATTATTCGCAATACTCCTGTATTGATGACTTCACTTTTCCCTTTAGCCTGTATTGATGGATTCATTATACCCATTAGCCTGTATTGATGGCTTCATTATTCCCAAAACACCTCTATTAATGGCTTCATTAATCCCAATACTCCTGTATTGATGGATTCATTATTCCCAAAACACCTCTATTGATGGTTTCATGATTCACAATACGCCTGTAGTGGTGGCTTCACTATTCCCAACAGCATGTATTGATGGCTTCATGATTCACAAAACGCCTGTATTGATGGCTTCATTATTTCCAAAACGCCTGTATTGATTACTTCATTGTACCCTTTAACCTATAATGCCGCTTAAACCTTCCCAAAATGAGAGTAATGGCATCACTATTCCCAAACGCATTCATTGATGGTTTATTATTACCCAAAACATCTGTTTTGATGGCTTCATCATTCCCAATATGCCTTAACAGGGAGCATCCAGTGTTAGTTCTCTTCCAATCATATTCACTAAACTATAATAGGACTGTGATATCATAAACTCATGGTAAACATTTAAGAAAGTTTCATATGGAGAACAGATGGAGTAAACAGAGATAATTTTATTTATAGTTGGTTATCTCGTGTGTTTTCAATAAAGGTCACTGAAATATCTTCAGAGTTATTGTCCCGATATACATGCTGAAAGGTAGAACTTCCTTAAGTTTGTCCTTTAGTGTAATGATGATATTTTTAACGTTAACGATGAAATGTAATGAGATATTCCAATGTGGTTAGGATATAATGCCTATATGCATATATGTAGTGATTTTTCAATAGCCTGGTGAATACAGTGAAATTAGGGGGTAAAATGACAACTGTGAGAGCTCTCAGCTATATTTCTCAAAGCAACAATGATTACTCTAACACTACGCCGATAAGCAATATGGTTCGAACAATTAATTTGAAGGGTCACACAATGATCAAAGCTAGGTCTCAGATAAAAGTGGAAGAAGTCAATAAAAACCTTCTGAAAAATTGCTCGATGCGTGCAGGAGGGCTAATGGAGTATCCCGCTGAGATAAAAGTGGGAAGCAAGCAGAAAACGACCATTATTCTTGTCTTGGAGATTGCCCCACGATTTCACAGATATAATTGTCCTCTCTCAGTGCTCTGTGTGTGTTATTATTATAGGAATACTTGGAGAAACTCTCTCACTCTCTCGTTGTATTCCTAGCTATATTTACCCAAATACTAAGATAAACGTGATTGTATGAACATAGAGAACACTCTTTTGAAAATAACACAACGATCTTCAATATTAAACTACAGATTATTTTTAAAGTATTTTCTAACTTTATCAGCTATACAACTCATTGTACAATTCTAAAGATTTCATTAAAACTTTGTGGTAATGAAAAGGAAACTCCCCTAAGACTAATGAGGGTCTGTAGTGTGTCGATTTATTAGTCCAGCGATGGCCCAGAAAGTATTTCAAAGTTAGTGTTTTATTGGTATTACTTATTGGCTACATTTTTAGAGGAAGACAAAAAGGACAACACCCTAGAATGTCTATTCTGGTTCTCCTTCACTTCCGCTGATCTGCCGCGCCGCACAGCGGTGGTCATCTCCTATTTTATGTCCCCCGCTTGTATGTTTGCTGATGGCGTGGTCCGTCATCCCAGCAGGCAGGAAGGAAGTCTCTTGGCTCCCACAGGTCTTAGTTCGAAACTATAATTCCCAGATAGACGTTTGAATTAGCCGAAGCTGATGTAACTTTGTCAATGACCCAATTCATCTAAATATCAGAGTTAGTTATTAAATAGTGCATAGTGTGTGTATTCTCTAGCATAGCATCTCTATTTTGACTTTATAAAAGCCTTTAAATTCTATATAAAATTTTAATAATGAAAAGCAATGAACAAATTAGGAAAAATGCCTGTTGGAATCAAGCCTATTTGCAGGATAATGAGAAATTATTTTATTATGACACCATTTTGACCTCTTAATCCTCTTTACATTTTATAATTTATTTAAGAATATTTAAGCCATAATCTCACATGCATTCATCCGAAGCTTTAGCCCGCAAACATACATTCAGCCAAATCTACAGTCAGCTATACGTGTGTTTCTAAACTTAAATGCTAGAATATACATCTCAGCAAATTATTTTATTTTCTTTCCTGACGTTTAAAAATGCCTCCCTGTCAACATCCTCAATTCCCCTGAGCGGTTGATGTAATTGTCTCTTTTTCGATCAAACCTCCAACCATGAGGCGATATGAGGCGAATTATTGGGAACAATTTGTTGACATATGAAGAACTGCTGACCGTTCTGGTTCAAATCGAGTCTTTTTTGAATTCGAGACCTTTGTACCCAATGAGTGATGATCCTAATGATCAAGGGGTATTAACTCCCGCCCATTTCTTGCTTACTGAACCATCCTCTTGTGTCCCGGAAGATGACCTATTATTGGTAAAGAATCATCTCCTAACAAGATGGCAGTTGACTCAGAGGGTCTTGCAACATCTGTGGAAAAGATGGTCAAGGGACTACTTGAATAACTTGCAACAGCGCAATAAGTGGAAGACCATCTCTCCCAATGTCGACATCAATACTTTAGTATTGATAAAAGAGGAAAGAATGCCCCCTGCAAAGTGGCTCATGGGCAGAGTGGTGGAGACACATCCTGGGAAGGACGGCCTGGTTCGGGTTGTATCGGTGCGAACATCAGTTGGAGTGCTCCGAAGACCCTTGGTAAAGCTGGTGCTGCTGCCGGTGGCCCCTCCGGATCTTGATGACACCCATCAACTCGGGGAGGAATGTTAGAGATTATTTTTGTTTTATTACTCTGTAAATGCTTTTTTAATATTTGACCAGGAGTGCCTGGTCACGTGTGCGTGATTGATTGTATATATGGTGTGTTTGAAAATAAAGTGTGTTGTGTTGAACTGAGCTGTGGTGAGACTGGTCATTTCACATAGTTTAGAGCTCGGAAGGCCCGCTTCATTGAGGAGAAGACCTTGGCGCTGCCTATACCTCAAGGTTGAAGAGTGAGCAAAGAGAACCAGCCAGAAGAAGATCGGCTAACAATCCAAAATAGGCATTTTTAAATATTGTAATATATGGATTGCTCTATTTTCAAACATATATATATATATATATATATAATTCCTGAGAATATTAGAAAATATATTGAAATATAAAGCCTATATTTCTAAACGAAATTCAGAACACAAATTTTTGTGGCATTTATTTTGGTATACTTTCAATTTGCATAGTCTATGGTAACTTATATGCATATGGGAGTTGCTGTATAGAGCCTCTAGAACATTCCCATTAGGGGAAAATTCCAGTTAAAACGACGTCAAGCTAGTCCATGTCAAGACGGATTAAATTAGGTTGATGAGAATTTATTAAGAAGTAATTAGACCTAGCTTTGTGTTATTTAATTAAACATTCATTTTCCTTCACTCCCCCGTTCTTTAAGACCTTGTTTGTTTTTAATTAAATAGAGAAATAATTTGTTTGGGGGAGAGATTCGATTCATTAACTGGTTGATGTGGTGCAACGAGGAATGGAACCAGTTCTATTCTCACTGGGACATTGCAGGATTGGAGACATATAGAGTGATCCATGTTAGCTATGAGTAGATATGACTACCATTGTACTGTAAGATCTATAGACACCATAATAAAGAGTAAAAGTATATCATAGTAAGTATCTAGGTATCCAAGAGAAATATATAATGTAAGCATATATAACGTTTGGAATGAAATATTTAAAAAATACTTATTTATATTAGTAAATTAAATTTAATTGCCATCTATCGTTAAAATTTTACACAAATAAATTTACTGGCAATGCGCTTCTTTTAAATATCATCAAATATTATCTCTACAGACCTTACTGCAATTATATGAGTTATTGAATGAGAGGGCTTGGCTCATCAGTAGTGAACCCTCTCAGCGGTTTCGACAAATTAATCTCTAGACCGCTCTACCATTGTATTGGATTGGTTTGGAATATACCCTGCATTTTCTATGGAAGGCAGCTTATGGTTGTTTATTGAACTATGGACATAAGCTTATAGGTTTTTTTATATACTTATTGCAAATTAATAGGTTAATAGAGAAAATATATGAAATATAAAGTTGCTCGAGAGGTTATATTCATGTATTTGAAGATATACCTCACCGTTTATTATATAACAGAACGATGTATTATGTTTTTTTATCCCAGAAAAAAACTAGTGAGGATAAAGAATGAGAAACAACACCAGGTTTGATAAATACAGACATAAATTCCAACTTATATATACTACTAATGAGGATCATAGCACTAAACCATGGAATAGAGATTGTCCTTTTGTATGAATTTTCCAAAACTGGTATGGTGGCTTATTATTTTTAACCACTAGTGAGTTTTCGCCTAAGGTGATAAAAATAAGGTATTGTTCTGATATATAATTAAAAGAAGAAGTGCCTTTTAATGTGTATTTATATATATACTTTTACTTATTTTCTCCCACACACATTTATATATGAAAAAGAAATAGTACAAATGTGATATTGTATTGGGATAAGGTGAATAAATTAAGAAAAAGGCATCTCCTTATTGTGCAACTTGCGTTTGCGCCATCTATCGGAATAAATATCAACTATTCTCGTTGATTTTTAATTATTCCAGAATTGGCCAAATACCTATTCTTGATTAATCAAGAGAAGCTAACCACGGACCGATAGATGGCGCAAGCCATCAGCAACATTCAGTTGCACGATAAGGAGATGCCTTTTTCTTAACATTTATATGTATTTATTTATATATATGTGGTTGGATTTTCTTGATTTATTAAGAAATTGGTTTGGATAAATATCACGGAGCAAGCTAAATAAACGTTCAGTTTATTTTTGCTCCACTAGATGGCTCTCTGCCATCTAAAAAGCACATGTGCTTTTGGTCAGTATATGCCTTCATTATTTCTAATATATTTATCCCAACTAGACGTGGTACAGGCCATGTTAATCTTGATTGGTAATTATAGACTGTAAAATTTTACACAAATAAATTTACTGGCAATGCGTTTCTTTTAGATATCATCAAATATTATCTCTACAGACCTTACTGCAATGATATAAGTTATTGAATGAGAGGGCTTGGCTCATCAGTAGTGAACCCTCTCAGCGGTTTCGCCAAATTAATCTCTAGACCGCTCTACTATTGTATTGGACTGGTTTTGTTATATACCCTGCATTTTCTATGGAAGGCAGCTTAGGGGTGTTTAGTGAACTATGGAAATAAGCTTATAGGTCTGTAGAGGTAAATACATATAATTTCAAGGTATTGCATCGAGCAAAGCTCTTCCGCAAAATATGTTTTCATAACCATTATATATTAGTAAATTAAATTTAATTGCCATCTATCGTTAAAATTTTACACAAATAAATTTCACAAATAAAATTCGTTTCTTTTAGAGATAATATTTGATGATATCTAAAAGAAACGCATTGCCAGTAAATTTATTTATGCAAAATTTTAACGATAGATGGCAATCAAATTTAATTTACTAATTATAGACTGTTCTTTACTGTAGTTTACATCACATATCTTCCCATGTGAAACGTGGTGCAAATCTAGTCCGTGGCCTAATAGAAGCAACACCTAATATTGTCAACATCCTGGCTACATCTTTCTCTAACGATGATACTACAGAAGTAAAATATAAAAATCAAATCTCTGTTAATAAATCAATAAATATTTCTCTACAATATCTTTTATAATCCAATATAATGCGGCTTATGATTGTAGAACGACATTTTAATTTTATCCCGCATGCATTTCTTTTAAAAGAAAAAATCGGAATTTATTTTAAGGAGAAAATAACGATTATTTCTAACCTTAGGAATAAAAAATGAAAGGATGAATTGTAAAGAGTAATGATAAACGTTAAAATAAAAGTTTCGTTTAAAAGAAACACATGCAGGATAAATTTCAAATGTCGTTCTACAATATCTTATAATTCTTAGTAGTATATCAAATATTTATGTTGTATACATTTTATATTAAGATAAAACTCTATAATTAATAAGTCATATATTGGATCAAAATATCATTTATTTTACCAATATTTCAGTTGGCTGAACGCCAACCTTTATCAAGGTGTTATAACATTTTAAAGTGTGTCAACAACAAACACAACGCCACATAACGTCATGCTGTTGACGTTATGTGGCGTTGAGTTTGTTGTTGACACACTTTAAAATGTTATAACACCTTGATAAAGGTTGGCGTTCAGCCAACTGAAATATTGGTAAAATAAATTATATTTTGATCCAATATATGCCTTTTTAATTAAATATTTATCTATGGATTTCTCTATTTTCAAAATAAAAGACTATATAAACTACAGATAATAACAAATATCAGATAAATATAAAAATCACTTTAAGAAAATATAGTAATAACATAATCTCTGTAAATTTCATATATATAAGATATGCAAACAGTTAATCAGAAAAGAAAAACATTGAAAGTAAATCGAGGAGGGGGAAAATTTCACGGTAAAATTGTGGACATGGGTAATTTCTGCAGGCTAATGGGAAAGGTCAATATGGAAATTTGTTTTCCTTATAACCCAATCTCTCGGCAAGTTGACATAGTTTTAATAGGAGTGCAGGCACGCAAACAGGTTCGCCCAGCTCTCTTTAATCCATTTAGATTCTTTACCTTGACAGCCTGGTTCTCCCTTATTTGAAGGTGCTGCTGAACTCTGTATACACTTTGGAAAAATACATACACATTATAATATTCCAAGAGTCTAGCATCAGTATCAATATAAAAGGAAGATCGAAAAATGCAATATAAGAGCGGTATGGTAGATTGAATTGGCGAAACCACTGGGAGGGTTCACCACTGATAAGCAAGGCCCTCCCATTAATTTTTTTTTTCATTGCAGTAAGGACAGTAGAAATTGTTTATTTTCAAAAAGAATCATACGCGTCTATAATAATTTCGAATTTTGACATACACAATATACTAAATTCATACATTCAATACTTAATAAGAAATTTGTACTATTTTTGCCTCAAATTATTCTTTTAAAAAGATAAATCAATTTTATACTGCCCTTACTGCAATGATAAAATAATGGGAGGGCCTGGCTCATCAGTGGTGAACCCACCCAGAGATTTCTAGTATCAGTATAAAAGTGAAACCGAAAAATGCAATATTACAGGGGTATGTTAGATTAAACTGGCGTAACTACTGGGAGTCTCGCAAAGTCTCGTTCTGAAAAAAAAAGGTTATTCTGTTATAATGGTTGGCATACTAACAAACGATATATTTGATAAATTATATTACACAAAGGAATTAAACATGTGTAAAATAATTACACTCATGAACATAACTTAAATAAGTTGTACGTTTCAGCATGTATATCGGGATTCGGACAATAACTCTGAAAGATACACTCATGGACAAAACTTAAGTAAGTTGTACATTTCAGCATGTATATCGGATTC
>CP092878.1:33226994-33464146 GCA_030710605.1 Cordylochernes scorpioides
CTCTGAAATTAGGTGTTGTCCTGGAAAGTAGTTCAACTGTAATTATAAATAGTGGGAAGTTTGGAAGGAGGAGGGGATTAAAATAACAAAGTAAATCTTCCCTTGGTTCTCCCTCATGTCATGGTTTGGAGCTGTTGATTTTGCTTTAGGTTAGGTTCAGATTCAGCTAAATCTTAGGTTGCATTTTTACACTAAACAATGAGGGGCACTGGATTCTATCTGCTGCATCCTATTACTTCCCTATACAAAATACAAGGTAATAAGACCAAATCCAAACAAATAGTGTTTGACGTGGTCTTATTTTGTATCTATAATCCAAATTGTGCCTTATCTTCCCTATACAAGTTAATGAGTTGGCTCTTAAGATGTCTTTTGCTAGGTGCTAGAGAAGTACCAACCTGGTTGTTTCTGTTTGTTGGTTGAGAATATTTCATTCTTTTACCAAGATATGATCACGGAATTTCACTGACATTCTATAAAGTATAAAAATAGTACAAAAGTAAAATTGTAATGGAATCAGGTGGATAAATTAAGAAAAAGGTATCTCCTGATTGGGAGGTGCCTTTTTAATAATTCTTTATAAGTGTGAATCTGGTTGTTTCTGGTTGTTGTTTGAAAATATTTCATTACTTTACCAAGATATGACCACAGCATTTCACCAACACTCTGTCTAAGCATCAACCTGGTTGTTTCTGATTGTTGTTTGAAAATATTTCATTCCTTTACCAAGATATGACCACAGCATTTCACCAATACTGTCTAAGCATCAACCTGGTTGTTTTTGGTTGTTGTTTGAAAGTATTTCATTCCTTTACCAAGATATGACCACAGCATTTCACCATCAACCTGGTTGTTTCTGATTGTTGTTTGAAGATATTTCATTCATTTACCAAGATATGACCACAGCATTTCACCAATACTGTCTAAGCATCAACCTGGTTGTTTCTGATTGTTGTTTGAAAATATTACATTCCTTTACCAAGATATGACCACAGCATTTCACCATCAACCTGGTTGTTTCTGATTGTTGTTTGAAAGTATTTCATTCCTTTACCAAGATATGACCACAGCATTTCACCAATACTGTCTAAGCATCAACCTGGTTGTTTCTGATTGTTGTTTGAAAGTATTTCATTCCTTTACCAAGATATGACCACAGCATTTCACCATCAACCTGGTTGTTTCTGATTGTTGTTTGAAGATATTTCATTCATTTACCAAGATATGACCACAGAATTTCACCAATACTGTCTAAGCATCAACCTGGTTGTTTCTGGATGTTTGTTGCAAATATTTTATTCCTTTACCAAGATATGACCACAGCATTTCACAATCAACCTGGTTGTTTCTGATTGTTGTTTGAAAATATTTCATTCCTTTACCAAGATATGACCACAGAATTTCACCAATACTGTCTAAGCATCAACCTGGTTGTTTCTGATTGTTGTTTGAAAGTATTTCATTCCTTTACCAAGATATGACCACAGCATTTCATCATCAACCTGGTTGTTTCTGATTGTTGTTTGAAGATATTTCATTCATTTACCAAGATATGACCACAGAATTTCACCAACACTCTGTCTAAGCATCAACCTGGTTGTTTCTGGATGTTTGTTGCAAATATTTTATTCCTTTACCAAGATATGACCACAGCATTTCACCAACACTCTGTCTAATGCTCAACATGTTTAGAATTTGAATAAAAGAAAAACAAAGCAGCACATACCTTAACCCTATTCCTACCACTTACAGCCTTCTGAACCTTGACAGGTGCAGCCTTGTTGACAGTGTCGTCTAATGAAGCCATGTTGTGTCCAAACAGGCTCCCAGGATAAAGGAAATGTTTGGAGTATGTCATCTGTCTACAGGTAAATCTTTTCCCTTCACATATACTTGGTAAAGATCCAACCACACCAAATAGAAATGCAGCCAAAAACCACCCAAATACACTCATTCTCTCTGTGTGTTTTTATTACTCTTTCCCTCCTATATTAAATCAAATTTAAATCAAAAGTTTAAGTCTTCTTCTTTCTTATCTCCACTCAATCATATTAGGATATCAAGTTGTGACCCTTGATGGTGTCTGTTTGACAATTTTTTAAATCACCTTTTTTTTTTTTTATAAAGATATCTTTTATGGTTGTTTATACCTTTTTTAGGCTGGAACTCTTGACAAAGCACAATTTGGATTATAGATTATAGCTATAAGATCTAATCCAAATGAATTAATAGTGTTTGATGTTTCAGTAACAACGCTGTTACCAAAATGTTGTTAATTTATTTGGATTAGGTCTTAATTTATTGTAAGCCAGAACCCTATTTAGTGTCATTTTTGCTGATTAATCTTCAGTAAACATGCATGTTTTTCCTCTTCTGTATGTTTTGAACTCTTTAAAATATAATTTTCAAGTGATGGCTTAACATCAACATTGATATTCACTTTTGAATTCTTTTTCTTCAGCTCATAGGAAGAATAACTTCTTGAAGTCTATCAAAAATGATAAAGCACAATTTGGATTATAGATTATAATAAAAGAAAATAATACCTAATCCAAATAATTTATTAGTGTGTGATGTTTCGGCGACAGCATTGTCACCATCATCAGACAAAAGAATACATTTTACTATATTTTATTCTTTTGTCTGATGATGGTGACAATGCTGTTGCCGTCACACACTAATACATTATTTGGATTAGGTCTTATTTTCTTGTATCGAATAGCAGAGTGTTGCTCTTAAAGAAACCGTTTAGCCAGGATTAAGTGGCATGTTAAGCCTAAATTGTCCCAGAGTAAACAAAATTGTGTGTGACATTGCCACACATATTTGTGATGCATTGTAGCACTTTTAATCACAGTGCACATATGCCAATTATGGCTGCTGTGCCCCGCATGTCAAAGTATTGTATTGTTAGCAATAAATTTGCATATAGACAAGATTTATATAATGTTGATATTTTATTTATTTTTTAATTTGTTGAATTATCGATGGTATTGAAGTATCATTTAGTTGAATTAAAGTTTGTTATCATCATGATATTTGTATATTTAATGTGCTCTACTCTTCCCCGGCAGACACCATCAAAAGTCTCAAGCTTTACAAGCTTGATACCTTAATATGATTGAGTGGAGATAAGAAAGAAGAAAAAGAAGACTCATCCCCAGCAGACACCATCAACAAGCTTTACAAGCTTGACACCTTGATATGATTGAGTGGAGATAAGAAAGAAGAAGAAAGTTTGTTATTTGATAGGCTGGAGGTCTCGGACATGAAAAAAATGGTTGAATTATCAGGGTGTTGAATTAACAAGGTTATACACACTGTATAAATGTATGTATGTTCATTTAATTGTTTCTCTTTATACATTTCCTCAAAACTTGATGTTATGGCTTCATCACCATTAGTCAAGTTTAATACCAAACAATAACAAGGCTGACACAGTTACAAAGACTAGTGGTACTTCATAGAATGTGTTAGGAGGCCAAGAAGATACAACTAGGATATAAGTACCACAAAAAGACACAAAAGAACCCTTGCCATGGAAGAATCAACTTACTTTTAAAGAAATAGAAACAGTAGCCAAAACAAAAATAAACAAGAACTGGAGGATCCCACCTAAGCACAGTCGGTACACCCTAGAAGCAGATGGCCACCCAGACCTTTCGGTCCACAAGCCGGCATGCGAAGCATGCCCTTTGCTGCTATCTTGTTCCACTCGTAAGCCAACTAACGGTATCCAAGCTGGTGCTTGGACATTGTACCTGGAAAAACCACCTCCCAGATGACGAGTCTGGAAGGATTTCTATACTGGTGGCCTTGCACAGTTGGTACATCCCTGGAGCAGTAATGGCTACCCAGACCTCGAAGGTCCACAAGCCGGCATGCGTAGCATGCACCCATTGCTGCCATATAGCCACCGTGCCGTAGGAAAGGTGCATTCTCCATGCACCGAGCAGCCATTGTTTGGCCCCTCACGCCCGCCATTATGGTCTGGCTACGTGGGCGCGACCAGTCAACCCACAGGCGTCTCCGAGAGTTCATGGCAAGGTTGCTGTCCTAGCCCTCCCGTTCAGAATTGGTCTAATCCGTCCTACGCTCCAATAGGACTCCCCCCCCCTTTGGCCCTCGTACCCTTTGGTCACAGTACTCCTGAATCTGCCGTCGAATCAGGACCTCTGAGGTTCCGAGGTTGACGCGGGGATACCACGCAGAGGCGGAAGGGTGGTACTACTGTGTGTACCCCTTGGTTTTCCATGGCGCGCACGGCAAGGACGCTCCCAATGGCGCACACACAGAGCGAAGACCCAAGAGTTTCTAAACCCCATCCTTTCAGCCTTACCAGTACTCCACCAGGTCATCGGCTAACACACTCTTTCTTTTCCTTTCAGCCTTACTAGCACTCTCCGCCAGATCATCGGCAAACTATCCACTGTAGTCAACTGCGGCATCTAACAGTTGAGGAAGAGCTCACTAGCGAGCACAGTTGGTACAGTGGAGTGAAGCCAGGAGGAGCTCTGAACCTCAGAAATAGACAGCATCAAACACAACTAACAAGATTTAGAACAGACCATCTCAAGCCATTGAAGATAGAAAATAATAACAAAATCTATCCCACTTGCCCAAAATGTAGCTTGGCACCTGCAGCTCCAGAACACATTTTGGTTTGCCTTAGATGTACTAAACAGGACCTTTGGGAGAGGCTGCTGTTTATCATAAAACAGCTCAGGAGCATAAACTCATGGAATTTGTGTAATCTTTACACAAGGGGATAAGAAACAACAAGTACCACACAAGGTGACAAGACCAAGTATTATTGTTGTTGTTTCTTATCCCCTTGTACAAATATTACACAAAAGAGTCCATGCTCATTGAGACTGATCTCATGGAATGTAGTGGTGCAGCTTTCGTTGATGATGACACCATGATAAAGGCACACTATAAGAATGTTTTTTTTTTTTGTTTATCCCTAGTACACGTAGTACAGGCCATGATAATCATGTTGGGTAGAAGTAGGTGACTGCTTTTACTGTAAGTGCACCACATGTCTACACATGTTAAAAGCAGTTCGACTTTGCACTTACAAATGTGCTAGAGCCCCGTTTGGTTACTTGCACTCGATGGTGGGGTTGGACTTGTGCAAGAATCGGGGGCCATTGGAGCAGTTTTTTTTAAACAGAAAAAGTGCCCAATGTGGGAATCGAACCCAGGTCATAGCGGTCGAAAACCAACGGTTTAGACCCTCCTTCCACCGACCCCCACTATAAGAATGTAAAAACAAGAGGTGCATGTGTGAAAGAGACAAAAGACCAAGTATACATGATGTAACAGCATCACATCTTCATACTAGAGATCACTTAGTAGTAAATACTTTAGTCTGAAGATCTAATAAAAATTGTTGTTACCAAAACATCTTGTATCCTATACTGGTCTGATTGCCTTGTAATGATGTCTTCTATGGAGGTTGTACCAGGACACAGCTAGAGGGAAAACTGTCAATGTTATAAGGAAAAGTAAGAAGTCACATTTTAATGATGGTTGTTTCTCTATGAAAGTTTTATGGAACTGTTGTAACATGTCTGTCTGTTGTACATGTACCTAAATATGGGTGTGTGTGTGTGTACAGGAGACATGCTGAGAGAAGAGGTTAGGTCGGGCTCCACCATGGGCAAGAAACTGAAGCAGATCATGGATGAGGGCAAACTGGTGTCGGATCAGCTGGTGGTGGACCTCATAGAGAAACATCTGGACTCCCCGCCCTGTGCTCGAGGCTTCCTGCTGGACGGATTCCCTCGGACTCTCCCTCAGGCCCAGAAGGTATTGTGTCTTCTTCAGCTCCCAGCATTTGTAGAAAAACTTCCCACTGAACTACTTCTTCTGTCTATGTGACCTGGCTTCACCCAGGTTCTTCCCCAGTGAATGAATGTTTACCTAACAAATTGTATTCCAACAAATGTATTACTTATTAGATCAGATGATAAGGCACAATTTGGATTATAGATTTTATTTTTTTTTTTGCTTATCCCTAGTACACGTGGTACAGGCCATGATAATCATGGTGGGTAGAAGTTGGCGACTGCTTTTACTGTAAGTGCACCATATGTCTACACATGTGAAAAGCAGTTCAACTTTGCACTTACGAATGTGCCAGAGGCCCGTTTTGGTTACTTGCACTCGCTGGTGGGGTTGGACTTTTGCAAGAATCGGGGGCCATTGGAGCATTTTTTTTTATCAGAAAAAAGTGCCAAATGCGGGAATCGAACCCTGGTCATAGCGGTCGAAAACCAACGGTTTAGACCTTCCTTCCACCGACCCCCTATTATATATTACAAACATAGGTGATAAAACCAAATAAATAAATAGTATGTGACGTTTCGGTAACAGCTTTGTTATTCATCTTCAGACTCATTCAGTACTTTTGTATGAAGATGGTAACAATGCTGTTACACTGAAATGTCACACACTATTTATTTATTGATTTGGATTGGGTCTTATTACCTTGTGTTTATTAGATTTTAATCATTATGCTCAATAGTACAATAGAACCACTTTCTAAAGGAACAACACCTAGTTGCAGAGACAAATATCATTTAGAAAGAGGTGTGCTCTTATTGGAGTGCAGCTAATTGGTGAAAATGATAATTTTGATGATGAATACTGTCCTTTATAGAGAGGTGACCTCTCTGTAGAGGTTCTACTGTGTTACCATAATGTCTGTATCATCTTGATTCTTTAATAAATCACTTTTAAAATGAGAAGGCCTCAATAACAAAATGGTGTTAAAATTTTTTCCAAGACATTGACCACTCACTTCCACACTGAAAACTACAACATCCCTGATTTTTCAACAAGAAGATGACTTACTGCCCCGTGAAGATATTTCCATGTACCATCCACATTGCTCTTCTAAAAAAAAGTGTCCTCATTTTTTTTACCTCACTAATAGACTTGTCCCCAATTTTGTTTCTCTCATCTTCTTCTTCTTTCTTATCTCTACTCAATCATATTAGGGTATCAAGTTGTGACTCTTGATGGTGTCTGTTTGACAACCATAATTTTTTTTTTTTTTTTTGCTTATCCCTAGTACACGTGGTACAGGCCATGATAATCATGGTGGGTAGTTAGCGACTGCTTTTACTGTAAGCGCACCACATGTCTACACATGTGAAAAGCAGTTCGACTTTGCACTTACAAATGTGCCAGAGCCCCATTTGGTTACTTGCACTTGCTGGTGGGGTTGGACTTTTGCAAGAATCGGGGGCCATTGGAGAATTTTTTTTTCTAAACAGAAAAAAGTGTCCAATGCGGGAATCGAACCCAGGTCGTAGTGGTCGAAAACCAAACGGTTTAACCAGCCTTCCACCGACCCCCCTACAACCATCATGACTGGGTGAAGTAGAATGCATCTGCCTTTGTCATTAAGACTGGGAGCACTACTCAGTGGCAGGCCGACTTAGCTCCAAAAGAAATGGCCACCTCTGACATGAGGAACAGACGCCATGTGCAGCCGCTCCTAACAAGGAGCACAATCACTGCTCATTTTTGTGTGTCCAACACACAATATTGGCTTTTACAGTGAATAATGAAAGCAGACTGTATTAAAAATCTTGGTATCCCATCATCAAGCAATTCCATCTCGGATGGTAACAAGGTTGCTCAAGAACAGCTTCAACTACAGTTAAAACAAATAGAAATCTTACAACCAAGTTACTGTTATATAGGAGGCTGTTATATGAGGTTCCATTATATACAAGAGATCTACAAAAAGTAAACAAGAAGTGCAGATGTACCATGTGTTATACTTTCAAATAATGTATGTAAATAGAAGGATTTCTCCAGGGGGATCGCCCTCTATCATGGGATAGAGATCTTTTTTAAGGTGTGAATCTCTTTTTTTTTTTCCTCCAAGATATAAACACAAGGTAATAAGACCAAATCCAAATAAATAAGTAGTGTGTGACGTTTCAGTAACAGCGTTGTTACCGAAACATCACACACTACTTATTTATTTGGATTTGGTCTTATTACCTTGTTTTTATAATCTATATTCCAAATTGTGCCTTATCATTCCTCCAAGATATTTATCATTATAATACGAATGAAAACACCAAAACGCGATTGTTTCTTTTCATAAATAAATCAAACTACTACTGCCTTTACTGCGATGAAAAAAATATTGGGATGGCTTGGCTCACCAGTGGTGAACTCTCCCAGTGGTTTCACCAATTTAATCTACCAGACCACTTCCTTAGAGCTCTAATACTGTATTGGATCATTCTGCTTTTATATGCTACACTGAAGGATTGAATCTTAGAAATGGTATTTAAGCAAACATATTTATCATTTGAAATGAAGGTGATAAAAACGTGGTGATTTTCTTTTAATGGTAAAAACACAAGCTTTCAGGTAAGAATGCCCTTCATTTCAAATATTATTGCGTGGCTACGTCATGTCTGATCCTAACTTCGAATATTTATCATTAGCAGTTTCCTCAATGTTTTTTGTGTGGCAAATAAATTCCACAGTTATATCAGAGCCCCTTGATGGATTGCTGAGTCCAGGGGTGCTGTCACTGGTGGTTTGCTTGGTTCAGCCATGGTGTAGGGGGACCATAACTATTGTCCAATTATCCCATAAACAAAGACTGAGACTATCAAAGCCCCCCTCAGCAGAGGTGGCTTGTTGGGAAACCAAGTTTGTGTAGTAATGCAGACAGCCTTAATCAATGGAGGAACTAGCTGCCGTATCTTATCATCACAACCCTTCACTGTAGCAGCCCTTGGCCTCCTTCCTTCTGTTTACTCTCTGGGATCTTCTCTGAGTGTCTCTATCTCTCCATTGAAACCTCTTGTTGATTCAATACTATATAACACTAGCCGAATGACCCGGGCAACGCCCGTGTTTTACCCGATTGAATGTTTTGATTCAAATACTATTTGTTACAATTATAAATTGGCGCCTTAAATAAATGCATATATTAGTTAATAACTATAGCCTATGTGCTTTATCTGTCTATGTACTGTTGGCTTCCGTAGGCGTCTCTTACTGGGAAAAAGAAAGAGAGGATTCCATTTAGTTATTAACTAATATATGCATTTATTTAAGGAGCAACCCGCTCCAACACAATAGTTACAAAAACCAAAAAGCGAGTGGGGGGGGGGCAAAGTCAAAAACAAAGTGTCTCGCGTAGTGGCGGCGCCATCGTAGCCACGTGATTGTAGCCAACCAATAGGAGAGCGCCATTCCAAAAAAAAGCAAACGGTGACAGAGATGATGACGCTCGTAACTGTATATAGAATTTTTAGGGTTAACACACTTGGTGCCAATGTTCAGAACTAGTTGAATTCATACTGAGAAATTGATAAACCTTCCTGTTGAGGGTCAACACTAACTATCCCTGGACACTTTTATTTTTCCCTTCATCATTACTCTCCATAATTCATCCTTTCATACTTCATCCCTAAGGATAGAAAGTCGTTATTTCTCTTTAAAATAAATTACGATTTTTTTTGTTCAAAAGAAACATTTGCAGTAAAACTTGTCAAACGTCGTTCTACAATCATAAACTACATTATATTATATTATAAACTAACTATATTTATAATTATATTTAATTCTGCTGTCCTAAAAGCTTATGTCCATAGTTCTTCTAAAATACCCATTACAAGAGTCTTACAACAGTCACCTATAAAAGGAAGTTCCAAAAATGCAATATAACAGCGGTATGGTAGATTAAACTGGCGAAACCGCTGGGAGGGTTCACCACTGATGAGCCAGGCCCTCCCTTTAATTTTTCCATTGCAGTAAGGACAGTAGAAATTGTTTTATTTTAAAAAAGAATATTACGCCTCTAATATAGTTTTGTAATTTGATAACTATACAGGTAATGACAAGAAACATAGGTGAAAGACATTGATACAGTAGAACCTCTATTTCTAACACCTAGTTGCAGAGCCAATGTGTTCCTTAGAGAGAGATTTGCTAAATAATAATTTTGGTAATGAAAACCGTTCTTGGAGAACAGACATCTTTGTTGTCAACCCTAACATGGATTCATAACACAGCTGTTGGTTGATAAAGCACAATTTGGATTATAGATTATAATACAAGAAAATATGACCTAATCCAAATAATTTAATAGTGTATGACGTTTCGGTAACAGCATTGTCACCATCATCAGACAAAAGCCACAATTTGGATTATAGATTATAATACAAGAAAATATGACCTAATCCAAATAATTTAATAGTGTATGACGTTTCGGTAACAGCATTGTCACCATCATCAGACAAAAGCCACAATTTGGATTATAGATTATAATACAAGAAAATATGACCTAATCCAAATAATTTAATAGTGTATGACGTTTCGGTAACAGCATTGTCACCATCATGAGACAACAGAATAAATGAGTTTGTCATTTATTCTTTTGTCTGATGATGGTGACAATGCTGTTGCCGAAACGTCATACACTATTAAATTATTTGGATTAGGTCATATTTTCTTGTATTACAGCTGTTGGTTGGTATTGATTACGTTTAATGGTGGCATGTATTTTGCCATTCACCCAGTATTATTATTGAACTAGTGTGGCTTTTTATAGATAAAACTTCCCCCCACACTCTTTTTTCCCCTTATTTTTTTGTCCCTAGATATCCTGTTGTGTTAATTGTGTGTGTGTTATTTATAGTCAGTCAGAGGGAGGGAGATCCTAGGTAGAATTAAAGATGAAAATTATTGTCCCTATAGTACATGTTGTACAGGCCATGATAATCATGGTAGGGGGGTAGTTCAATCCAGGTAGAATAAAAAAGATAAACCTTAGCTGAGGTATACTGGCTGCTTATGCAGTCGGCCATCTTGCTGAATCATGTCCGGCCAGTGTCTCATCCTAAATAGCTGGCACACTTTCTCTACTGGATAGGACTTAGCAGCAGTTAAGATGGAATTCTTGGAAGGAACTTACCTCGATTGGAATTGGTAATTCCAGTGACTCGCTGTCTTGATTATAAAATTGATGATGATCACACAGAATACAAAATCAATGATTATTTACAATACATAACAGTGACTTTAATCACTGAAACAAGTCCTGCTAAAATGCACAGTCATTGAATAGATGGCTCAATAATTTGTTGGGGGAGGCACCTTTTATTATTTTTATGATTTCTTCAAATAAAAGACACTTCGGCCAGTAACTCTTTTTATTGTCTTGACAAAAATCTTTTGTCCTCGTCAGAAATATGAATGCCGGCCAGGCAGCGTCTATCTTTACGATAATATTATGATATTACATGTGACAAGGAGACACTAACACTAAGTGTGTGGTCCAGCTGGATGAACTCCTGGACAAGAGAAGCAGTCCCCTGGATGCTGTGATAGAGTTCGGCATCAAGGACTCCATCCTGACCCGCAGGATCACAGGCCGTCTCATCCACCCCTCCAGTGGGAGGTCCTACCACGAGGAGTTCAACCCACCCAAGAAATCCATGACTGACGACGTAGGTTTGGTCCTATCACATACACAGTAGAATGGACTTCTTTTAAACATAAGACTTGGGCCCAAAATCTTGTGTGGAGATTTTCTGTATAATTTTTATTTTTGATGAAACAAAAGGTAATAGTTTGAGTCAAAAGGCGATCCATTAAATATATTTATATTAAAAAGGAGCAGTCGCTAACTACCCACCATGATTATCATGGCCTGTACCACATGTACTAGGGATAAGTAAAAAATATATATATATATATTAAAAAGGACGTACCTGGATCTGTATAGAAAAAAAAATCTTTTCTCAAAATATTTTGAGAGATTACTTCTTCTTTATCAATCCCACCAAAATGGATAGATAAAGAAAGAGCAATCTCTTGAAATATTTTGGGAAAAAAAATGATTTTTTTTTCTTTAAAGATCCAGGTATGCTCTTTTTATATATATATATATATAAAAGTAATAGGATCAAATAAAAAAAATGTGTGTGACGTTTCGTTAACAGCGTTGTTACCATCATCAGACAAAAGACTGAATGAGAAAAAATATCGCAGCATGTTTTTAAATAGTTACTGTTATCGCAAAAAGCATGCTGTGATATTTTTTCTCATTCAGTCTTTTTTTTTTTGTCTGATGATGGTAACAACGCTGTTACTGAAACATCACACACTTATTTATTTAGATTTGGTCTTATTACCTTGTGTTTCTAACCTATTATCCAAATTGTACCCAAAAGTAAAAGGAGCGGTCTTGTATGGCTGCCAGTTTTGAGCCTGGAAATACAGGTTGCTGCCTGTCGGTTCATCTCACATTCCAGAATAGCTTTTGGTTCAGTTACCAATGATGGAATGTTGACTCCTGTATTTGCTTGGATGTTTCTTTTTTTGTAGGCATTTGAAGGAGTTGAAATCAAGGTCTGAGTTAGGTATTGATGCTGATTTTGCAATTACATCTGCTGTGTTGTTGCCAATCAGTCCTATGTGGGATGGGATCCACTGGAAGGTGATTTGTGTTTATCTGTGAAGCTCATCTTTTCACTTCTCTTTTTGGATATTTATTATATTTAGTACCTAGTATGGTTGCAGGGTTTCCCACTATGTACTAAGTGCAATTCTCGGCCTGCAACCCCAAGACATATTATTGACTGTTTTGACTCATCCATTGATGAGCTCTACTCTTCCCCGGCAGACACCATCAAAAATTTCAAGCTTTACAAGCTTGATACCTTAGTGTGATTGAGTGGAGATAAGAAAGAAGTACCTAGTTGCATATATTTTTTGAACCTAATAGCTCTACCCAGTGTCACATGCCATCTTTCTTAGATTTAACTTATAGGAGACTCAGCTTGTTTTGTGTTCACTTACAATAAAAGAATTAGTGCTACCAGAATTTTATGTCCACATATTAAACAAGTGTCCTATATACAGTAAAACTACCTCCCTGTAAAGGACAACACCTAATTGCAGAGCCAAAGTGTCCTTTAGGGAGAGATGTCCTCTTACCGGAGAGTTGCTAAATAGTAAAAATGATTATTTTGCAAATGAAAACTGTCCTCTGTAGAGAGGTGTTCTCTAGCGCAAGTGTCCTCTCTTGGAGGTTCTACTGTATATACAGTTAAACCTATCTATAGAGCCCCCTCTTGGGACTCACCAAAATTGGGCGCTATTAAGAGGGGGCGCTATAGACAGGTTTAACTGTATATTTATTAGCCTGATCAGACATGATTAGCTTCCAGCCCTTCTTCTTCTTCTTTTTTATCTCCACTCAATCATATTAGGTACTGGGTGAAGTAGAATGTGTCTGCCTTTGTCATCAAGACAGGGAGCACTACTCAGTGGCAGGCCGACTTAGCTCCAAAAAAAATGGCCGCCTCTGACATGAGGAACAGACGCCATGTGCAGCCGCTCCTAACATGGAGTACAAACGCTTCTCATCCTGTATCCCTGGATTAGAAGCCCTTACAGGATACTATCAGCCGGGCCAGCTGAACCCAGGTTTTTTAGTGAGCTTGTTACTGCTCCCCCTCCTCCTTTTTCATCCGGGCTTGGGACCGGCAAAGGCGGAGTATAGTGACCTGTAGTGACTGATATAACGGTGTGGCCAGATCACGGGAGAGAGCCTGATCAGGAGGTCAGACGACAATGTGGAAGCCCTCAAGAAGCGTCTGGCCAGCTACCACTCCCAGACTGCCCCCCTCATTGATTACTACTCCAAGCAGAACCTCCTGGCCAAGGTGGATGCCGCTCAATCCCCAGATACCGTCTTCCGGAACATCACCTCCATCCTTACCAAAGCCAGGCCTAAGGATGTCGTTTACTTTGTTTAAACCTCCTCACATTGTCCTTTTTTAAAACTTTTCCTCACGACTCCTCTCAAATGTTGATTTGAGACCTCAAAAAAAAAAAAATCATTTCAATCCCTCCCTACCATTTGCATTTAGACTTTTAAAAAAAAAACTTTTTTTTTTTGTGTTTGTTTAGAAATGTTCCCTGTTTTAGAGGGAACTTCTGATAACTTTGTTGAGATTTGGTATGTTGAAATCATTAGAGATGATTGTCTTTCTCTCTAAAACTTTTAATTATTTAATTGTTGACTAATTTTTTGCTTTTTTTTAAAACTCTCTCAACAGCTTCCATCCATATCTTTGCATATCAGACCAAAATTATTTTTTTATGACTCTTTATTGGTTAATATATATACATATATATATGTACATATTTACCCTATTTTTTTAACAGCATATTTTTTTTGGTGAAAGAGCTCTATATATTTCTAGTTTCTAATAAAAAAAGTCATAAACTAACATTTTCTAAAAAGAAATGTTAAACATTGTGATAAGATAGTCTTAACTTATTTTAGATATATATATATATATTACAAAATTTTTTGTATTATTTGTTTTTTAGGCGATTAGATTTCTTTTTCTTTTCTTAACTATATTTTATTTGAAAATAAAATCTGGGTACAAAGTATTTTGTAAGTTTTTTTTTATTTTCTAGTTTTACTGCATTTTGTTTTTGTTGTTGTTTCTTATCCCTTTGTGCAAAGATTACACGAATTCCATGAGTTCATGATCTCATGGAATGGGGTATAAGGGGGCAGCTTTCTTCGATCATGGCATATGATCCATGCACACTTTGGTGAAAGTTTGACTTAGCCTGTAATTTGAGGCTGTTCCTAACATGGAAGCCTTTGCTGCTGACTCTAACATGAGTACAGACGCAGCTCCTCCATATCCCTGGAATGGGACCCTTGCTGAGGTCCATCAACTGGGTCAGTTGAACTCAGGATTTTTAAAGAGGGAGTGTCCCTCCTGGTTACAGCATCAAGTCTACCAGAACAAGACTTGATACGATCGTGTTAATGGGTACAAGGTAATATGACCAAATCCAAATAAAAAAATAGTGGGTGACGTTTCAGTAACAGCGTTGTTACCATCTTCAGACAAAAGTACTGAAATCTAAATCTGAAATCTTCAGTACTTTTGTCTGAAGATGGTAACAATGCTGTTACCGAAACGTCACACACAATTTATTTATTTATTTGAATTTGGAGTTGTGTTTATAATCTATAATCTAAATTGTGCCTTATCAATTTTAATGGGTGTTTTTTTTTCTTCACCATATAAATATCTATATACCCTAATTAATAAACAAGTTTGTTTATAAAAATGTAACTATTTTCATTTAAAAAAAAAATGCTCCAATGGCCCCCGAATCTTGTAAAAGTCCAACCTAACCAGCGAGTGCAAGTAACCAAACAGGGCTTTGGCACATTTATAAGTGCAAAAGCCGAACTGATTTTCACATTTGGTACACTTACAGTAAAAGCAGTCGCCAACTACCTACCATGATTATCATGGCCTGTACCATGTGTACTAGGGATAATAAAAAAAACTGTTTTTATTGTGATGGTATTGGAAAGAAATGGACTTACATCTGGGAGATTTGAATTGTATGGTGGTTGTTTGGCAATTAAAAACATTTATTTTTTCCTACAAGAACTTGGGTTTTGTAATCTGCATTGAAGACTAGCGAAAAAAAAAAAGATGCTCTCGAGTCTCACAAGATACTCTGCCCTATTCTAGAGGGAAGATGAATTCTCCTCCCTTCTGTATAAATTTCCCCAGGGTCACCTATATTTACATACTATGTTTGGGGGGTCGGTGGAAGGATGGTCAAACTGTTGGTTTTCGACCGCTACGACCCGGGTTCGATTCCCGCATTGGGCACTTTTTCTGATTTAAAAAAAAATGCTCCAATGGCCCCTTGATTCTTGCAAAAGTCCAACCCCACCAGCGAGTGCAAGTAACCAAACGGGGCTCTGGCACATTTTTAAGTGCAAAGTCGATCTGCTTTTCACATATGTAGACATGGGGTCCACTTACAGTAAAAGCAGTCGCTAACTACCCACCATGATTATCATGGCTTGTACCACGTGTACTAGGGATAAGCAAAAAAAAAACACATTGTACAGGCCATGATAATCATGGTGGGTAGAAGTTGGCGACTGCTTTTACTGTAAGTGCACCACATGTCTACACATGTGAAAAGCAGAAATTTATTTTTCTATGTAGTTGTGGCATTGGTTTCTGCTTCTGGTTATTCCAGGCTTATATCCTGGCTAGTTTATCACTGTTACAGAGCAGGAGGGACAATTCTGTCCTTCCAAGGGAACAACAGTCTTTGATTTCCAGACTTAAGTCTGTTCATCTACGGACAATGACTTTCCAGAATGGTTGCAAGGTTTTCCCACTATGTACTAAGTGTCAACCTGCAACCTCAAACCACATTATTGACTGTATTGACATATCTATTAATGAGCTCTACTCATCCTCAGCAGACACCATCTCAAACTCTACTACAAGCTTGATACCCTATATGATTGACTGGAGATAAGAAAGAAGAAGAAATCCTGGCAAGCTTTAAAAAAAAAAGTTTTTAAAGATACAGTAAAACTACCTCTGTAAAGGACAACACTTAGTTGCAGAGCCTAAGTGTCTTTTACAGAGAAGTGTCCTCTTACTAGAAAGTTGCTTTTTATATATATATATACTAGCGGATGTGCCCGGCTTCGCCCGGGTTTTACCCGAGTGAATGTTTGTCTAACGAACATTTGTTAAAACAATTCTCTATAAACTTATAAAACGTACTCGGCTTCGCCCGGGGTTTTACCCGAGTAAAGGTTTGTCTAGCGAACATTTGTTAAAACAATTCTCTAAAAACTTATTAAAAAAAAAAGATATATTTTGATAATTTGAAACTCGTAAATTTGAATCTCTCGATATATTGTTATCATCGTCACAATGGGGGCGCTGCTTGCGAGTTAAATCTACAAATCTGCAAATAACTCTAAGGATATTCAAGATATTCAGGAAATTATTTTTCAAAAACCTTCCCGGTGATATACCTAATAATATCCCAAAATTTCACGGCGATTGGATGTATGGTTTTTGAATCTATAGAGTACAGACAAACAGACAGACAGACATTCAATTTTATATATATAGATAGATTCACTCTTCATTGTTGGCTTTTTATCTTACATTCATTCTTCATTGTTGGCTTTTTATATTACATTCACTCTTCATTGTTGGCTTTTTATCTTATATTCATTCTTCATTGTTGGCTTTTTATATTACATTCACTCTTCATTGTTGGCTTTTTATCTTACATTCATTCTTCATTGTTGGCTTTTTATATTACATTCACTCTTCATTGTTGGCTTTTTATCTTACATTCACTCTGTTGGCTTTTTATATTACATTTACTCTTCATTGTTGGCTTTTTATCTTACATTCATTCTTCATTGTTGGCTTTTTATATTATATTTACTCTTCATTGTTGGCTTTTTATATTATATTTACTCTTCATTGTTGGCTTTTTATCTTACATTCATTCTTCATTGTTGGCTTTTTATATTACATTTACTATTCATTGTTGGCTTTTTATCTTACATTCACTCTTCATTGTTGGCTTTTTATCTTACATTCACTCTGTTGGCTTTTTATATTACATTTACTCTTCATTGTTGGCTTTTTATCTTACATTCACTCTTCATTGTTGGCTTTTTATATTATATTTACTCTTCATTGTTGGCTTTTTATATTATATTCACTCTTCATTGTTGGCTTTTTATATTATATTTACTCTTCATTGTTGGCTTTTTATCTTACATTCATTCTTCATTGTTGGCTTTTTATATTATATTTACTCTTCATTGTTGGCTTTTTATCTTACATTCATTCTTCATTGTTGGCTTTTTATATTACATTTATCCGAGTGAAAGTTTGCCTAACGAATATTATATATTATGAAGTATAATAAACGATGTTAAAGATTAGTTTTAATTATTAATCAAGATTGTGTGTGAATATGTGAGAAATATGTAATATCGTTGTTGTTTTTTTGGCCGACTGTTTTACATATGGTGTTATCTTAAAATTGCTTGTTTTGAATATTTTTTTAGATTGAGTTGAATGAATTGCTGATTTTTTTTTTTTGTATTTATATATAAATAAAATTAACTCTGTTGATTTTTTTTGTATTTAATCGATAACAGCTAAGTTACGCATGTTAATGTTAGGGAAAAATATTTTGATGTTAAGCAAAACCTGCTCCATCTCGTTTTACATAAATGTTGAAAATTTGGTTGAAATTGATGCATTGTAACGAAAGTTTTTAGTGATGTCCTCTTATGAAATTTGCATTTTATTAATATAGATATATATCCCTAATACATGTGGTACAGGCCATGATAATCATGGTGGGTAGTTAGCGACTGCTTTTACTGTAAGCGCACCACATGTCTACACATATGAAAAGCAGTTTGACTTTGCACTTACAAATGCGCCAGAGCCCCATTTGGTTACTTGCACTTGCTAGTGGGGTTAGACTTTTGAAAGAATTGGGGGCCATTGGAGCATTTTTTTAAATCAGAAAAAAGTGTCCAATGCGGGAATCGAATCCGGGTCGTAGTGGTCGAAAACCAAACGGTTTAACCAGCCTTCCACCGACCCCCCAGAAAGTTGCTAATTGGTGAGAGTGATCATTTTGGTAATGACAACTGTCCTTTGTAGAGAGCTGTCTTCTAGAGAGAGTGTCCTCTCATATTGTACTGTATCTCCACATTGTTTTGTGACTTACTGACTTTCTGCCGGCTAGTCATCACAAGAGCAGATACCATAGTAAACCAAACATGACTCTGACACCATGTAAATTTAAAATGACAAACTATATAAAATAATAAAATCTACTCCATCTGCCCAAATTTTCTGACCCCATATGTGTAAAAAAATCAAGCTATACGTAGCTTGGTACCTGCAGCTCCAGAACACATTTTGGCTTACATTAGATGTACTAAATAAGACTTTTGGGAGAGACTGCTTCTTATCACCAAATAGCTTTAGGAGTTTGGACTCGTGGAATTTGTGTAATTTTTGCAAAAGGGAATAAGAAACAACAAAAGTCAAGCTGTCTTCTACATCATTGAAGGAATGAATTCATGGAACAACACACTCAACAGGTTCCTGGAGATGTCTCCAATCACCAGGGTTGGCATCCACAGACCTAAGTCTAAGGAGTGCTAAGAACCTTCGCTAAGGAGTGCCAAGAACCTTAGCTAAAGAGTGCCAAGAACCTTCGCTAAGGAATGCCAAGAACCTCCTCTAAGGAGTGCCAAGAATCTCCGCTAAGGAATGCCAAGAACCTCCGCTAAGGAGTGCCAAGAACCTCCGCTAAGGAGTGCTAAGAACCTTTGCTAAGGAGTGCCAAGAACCTCCGCTAAGGAGTGCTAAGAGCCTTTGCTAAGGAGTGCCAAGAACCTCAGCTAAGGAATGTCAAGAACCTCCGCTAAGATGTGCCAAGAACCTCCGCTAAGGAGTGCTAAGAGCCTTTGCTAAGGAGTGCCAAGAACCTCCGCTAAGGAGTGCTAAGAACCTTTGCTAAGGAGTGCCAAGAACCTCCGCTAAGGAATGCCAAGAACCTCCGCTAAGGAGTGCCAAGAACCTCAGCTAAGGAATGTCAAGGACCTCCGCTAAGATGTGCCAAGAACCTCCGCTAAGGAGTGCTAAGAGCCTTTGCTAAGGAGTGCCAAGAATCTCCGCTAAGGAGTGCCAAGAACCCCCGCTAAGGAGTACCAAGAACCTCCGCTAAGGAATGCCAAGAGCCTCAGCTAAGGAATGCCAAGAACTCTGCCAAAAGAATGTCAAGAGCCTCCGCTAAGGAGTGCCAAGAGCCTCCGCTAAGGAATGCCAAGAGCCTCCGCTAAGGAATGCCAAGAGCCTCAGCTAAGGAATGTCAAGAACCTCCGCTAAGATGTGCCAAGAACCTCCGCTAAGGAATGCCAAGAACCTCCGCTAAGGAATGCCAAGAACTCTGCCAAAAGAATGTCAAGAGCCTCCGCTAAGGAGTGCCAAGAGCCTCCGCTAAGGAATGCCAAGAGCCTCAGCTAAGGAATGTCAAGAACCTCCGCTAAGATGTGCCAAGAACCTCCGCTAAGGAGTACAAAGAACCTCTGCTAAGGAATGCCAAGAACTCTGCCAAAAGAATGTCAAGAGCCTCAGCTAAGGAGTGCCAAGAGCCTCCGCTAAGGAATGTCAAGAACCTCCGCTAAGATGTGCCAAGAACCTCCGCTAAGGAATGCCAAGAACTCTGGCAAAAGAATGTCAAGAGCCTCCACTAAGGAGTGCCAAGAACATACGCTAAGTGGTGCCAAGAACCTACGCTAAGGAGTGCCAAGAACTCTGCAAAAAGAATGTCAAGAACCTCAGCTAAGGAATGCCAAGAACCTCCGCTAAGGAGTGCCAAGAACCTCCGCTAAGGAGTGCCAAGAACCTCCGCTAAGGAATGTCAAGAACCTACGCCAAGGAGTGCCAAGAAATCTGCAAAAAGAATGCCAAGAACCTCCGGTAAGGAATGCCAAGAACCTACGCCAAGGAGTGCCAAGAACTCTGCAAAAAGAATGCCAAGAACCTCCGGTAAGGAATGCCAAGAACCTACGTCAAGGAGTGCCAAGAACTCTGCAAAAAGAATGCCAAGAACCTACGTCAAGGAGTGCCAAGAACTCTGCAAAAAGAATGCCAAGAACCTCCGGTATGGAATGCCAAGAACCTACGTCAAGGAGTGCCAAGAACTCTGCAAAAAGAATGCCAAGAACCTCCGTTAAGGAATTCCAAAAACCTAACGATCAGAACCACAGAAGCATCCGCCGAGGGCCATCACTACCTCCAATATCAGTTTATCAAGGTAAATTAAAGTAATCTCAAATAAATTCTCAACCCTTAATAATGCCCAATATAAATTTTGTGTTTTTATTCATTCCCAATGGAAATTAAAAGATGTTCCAGAACGATACGTAGAAAGATGATCATCACCAACAATAGCCGAGGAGTAGACATAACTGATTTTGTTTATTTTCTTAGAATGACATTCATATGCGAAAAAAGACGCCTATTACTTTCTTTTGAAAATGTTTTCAATTCATGTTTTCATGAAAGAGCTGCTCTTTTTTTTTTATGTACGTGAATATGTATTCTGTATAAAATGAAATACAGTTTGGCCTTAAATGATCTCTGCCACTTCATCAGTAAATATCTTTATGGGCCATTATGACCATTTCATGGCTTTTCCTGTAGGAAGATTCAAAATTGTAACCACACCTGTACTGATGAGGGCCTCCATAGCCAAAAGAGCCATGGTATACTTATACTTACCCATAGTACAACATCCAGTATTCCAACCTATAAAAGCACCTATTATGACGAATTCACAGGGAATAGAAATTTTTAAATATAACGATTTTTACACAGTTTTTTTTTAAATGCTAGCTTTCTCTCAAACGAAAATTGCTCATTGGCAAGCTTAAATAAAATACATTGAATATTTCTAACTAGGGGTGTTGGAAAATAAAAGGAAATCATTTTGAAAAAAATCTTTAATTTTAATTACCGTTCACAATTAAACCTTTCAAATACTGAATAGAAATATTTCTACAAAACATATTCAAAAACAAAATTGAAAATTAATACAAAGCAATAACGTGCCGTCTATATAAAACAAATGAAAACATTATAAAACGCGAGTGTTTCTTGATAAGACATCGAAATCAATAACTCTACACCCAAAACATAAGCTTTAAAAAATAGATCATATTGTCAGGAGAACAGAGTTTCCCGGTACTTCCTTTTATCTGGACTGATAGGAACGGTCGGGAAAAACAGTGGCGCCACGTGGAAGGAGGAAAAACTCAGTTCTCCTCTCTTGTTCTAACTGCTGGGTCGATTTGTGTCTCATGTATATAGTTACTTTTACTTTATATTTAAAATCTTCCATATAACTAATTGATCCATAGAAGCATAAGGCGCCTCTCCCGTCATTCCATCTATATTCTAGCCATAGATTTGGCCCAGCCACCTTGCCAGCAAAATACCTCTTTGGTAAATTGTGAAGATTCCATTAGATCCCGTCTGGATCTCATGGAATAAAGTCCGCCCTAGACTGACGAGGGCCATTAGCCCGAAACCATGGTCTCTAGGTGGACGCTTCTCAGTTTGCCAAAGCTGGTGTTATGGCTTTGTCACCGACCCGAGGCCGCTAGTTGCGGCGACGGTCAATAGATGGCGTCTGGTTTTGACGTTTATTTTGACGGGAAAGGCGCCCTATGCTTCTATGGATCAATTTCCTCCCGGAAAAATTTCCATTTATAACTAATTAAATAAATATTTAAAGTAATTCGGAAGTCTATTTAATTATTTTTCTTCGGGACAATATGATCATCCAAAGTCTATCAGAAAGATTTTACAGTTCGATGTAAGAGAGTGTACGACGGCAATGTCAGGAAAGTAAATTTTAATCTGCCAGGGGGGGCGACCCCGTGGGACAGACAATCTGGCTAAAAGCTCCGCGGGAAGAGCTTTTGCAAAGTGGGCGACCATAAAGTTGGCCGCACGGCGATTTTTATGGATCGACTACAGCGGCATTATCAAGTCCCGCGAGGACCAATTGCAAATTGATTTGAGAATTTGTTCACTCCCCCAACTTCGCTCTCCCCTGATGTGCTAGTTATGGGATCGAATCCTTCCCCAATCTCTTCTTTTTACAGCGCAGTGATGTCCAAAAGAAGTGTCGTAAAGAGTTCCTCAGATATCCAAATACAGTCGATATTAGACTGAAATTAGGAAAGGTTTTTTTTTTAGGTCTTAAATATGACACGCTGATTGGCTGATTAAGTTCATGTGATAGGAGACAACCAATATGTGGACAAATTAATGGGATATCATATATATTGATGAGACAAGGGCAGGTATGTAATGCTCAGTTGGTTTATGTGGTGCAGTGCTGGGCTCTTGGTCTATCCAGGAAGGTCATGATGTTCGGGGTCTGGCCGGGCCGGTTGTAGGAGGAGATAAAGCTGTGGCTAGGCATTATGCAATCGCCGGTTAAGATCTGAACAGAACGAAGATTAATTTATCGGAAATATCTTTATTTACGGGACTGCTAAACAAAATAAAATGATTTTTGAGCCCCAATGGCCGCGTAAAGAGGAATATATACAAACCACTATGACCAAGCTTGGGAGGCTAGGGACAGGATCTCCGTCAGGGAAGAGGCAGGTTAGGCCAGAGGGTTAATTTATTACTGGCATGTTGTATATAACACATTGCCGTGAAACGGTGGTCAATGGTCAAATACAATTTATACCTGTCATCTCTGTGTTGCCGTTTCTCTGAGATAAAAATAATTAAATGAAAAATAAACATAAAATTAAAATAATTTTTACTGGTCACGTATACCATCGGTCGGCTACTTGTTAACACACACAACAATATATATACATAATGTTGCACATATCACAAGCAAATCATGAATACGTTTTTTAAAATTCAACTCTTACTTGTATATGAAACTGTTGAGACAACATCCAGAATCCTGAATGGCTGTCTAAAGCCAGTTGTACTGATTTGAAATGAAAAGGAAGAATTGCAAAAGCCTTCTTTTTATTGTTGAAAACCGACCAGATTTTCGGCCTTATCTCCTCATCAGGCCAGATGAGAATCTGTAGATCATCATGATATCACTATAAGATTGCAGAAAGATGATATTCCGGTTCAAAACCACATTATTAGGTACCACTCAACAAGAGCAACCTAGTTTATAATAATTGAAACAGTGAATAATATGTGAAGGTTATTCACATATTAAACAAAATGTTAACACGGGATTCAATCCCGGTTCATGACTGTCGGGAATCGAGGGTTTTACCCACTCGTCTTATGGAGATGATATTCATGTACCGAAAGAAGCATCTCTCATTATTAAAATATATTCAAACAATGCGTATTTATATAAGGCTATTATAATATAATTGAAATTATATTTTAACTCAGCAACCACAGTTCAGTTCTGTACATAGAATGTAAACAACCTACGTTATCTATCACTAACAACAACCTGTAAATAAATAAATCATCTAATACCCGAACAATAAATCTTATAATACGTTTGTTAATTATATAAACAAAGATTTTATAGCTATACTAGACGGGTGACCCGGGCTTCGCCCCGGGATTGACCCGTGTGCATATCTACCCGAGTGATATATATTTAGATAAGATTTTTTAAATAATTGTTTGTTATTAGCATTATCTATTTGTTTGCATCAGCATAATTTAATCTAATCTTTGATAAAGGGCGCTGTTCGTGAGCTAAGTAGAATAATTTGAATATATAGTTTTAATAATTGATTTATATATTTTTTTAAATAGCCTATCGTCTTCCCCGTATTTTTTTTACCTATGTATGGAAATTTTGGTTTGAATTTGTGAACTACTGCGAATTTGTATACCGGACATACAAACATTGATTTTTATATATATAGAAGATATATATATATATATATTTATATTTTAATTTCGGCGTGAATAGTTAGCTGGAAGTTATATTTCTAGTTGCTCCTGTTGAAGGGCATGTTGTGGCCCGAAAGCTAGAGAAATGGTGCAAGAAATTTAATCCTGGTTGGCTTGTTGATCTTATTAAATAAAACTAGTGTATTAGATATATTTTATAATATTTTTACCCTGTACTCAATTTAACCCAAACATACCTGTGGAATAATGTAGATCAACTTCGGGACGTCGGCCAGACGACGGACCTGGTGACAGCAAACAAACAAACCCGCCAGCCGGCAACAAAGGATTAGAGCATGGCCTGGTCTACTGACCAGTTGGGTGTTTTCCTCTGTCCTCTTAACATGTTAAAATAAAGTTAGTTTGAAGGAAACTTTTACCCTCTCCTTTCTGCTATTTAGTGATCTGACTAAAATCCTTGCAACAGCCCACAAAAGAATCATCACTGCGAATTCTTATACCGAATTTCGCATCAGTGTTTTGTAAAACGTTAACCAGACTTTTTCTTCACAATACTTGTCATATATACGTGTGAACATAAATAATAATAAAAATTAAACTTCTAAATGCGTATTTTTAGTTTTTTGAAAAAAAAATCAACATAATATATAATATTAGCCGTTATGAAGCATTAATATTTGAATACTAAAATTATATGGCATATTTTATTAATATATATGGTAATTTAAACCAACAACCCTATATTGTATAATACTTATAACAAGATTGTCAAGTTGTATATAGAAACACATCTATAAATAATTATACGCATGATTGACATGTGTCATTGCATCGCCATATGTAATGTACTTTGTACAAACTGAGGATGAATAAATAAAACTATGTAATAGATTAAGAGCTGAGCTAAGAAAGAGGTCGAGATAGAAATCCAACAAACCTAAAGAGGAATTTGGCAGCCCGTTACCATCAGGTCCAAAGGGTGTAGAAAATACCGCAGACACCCCACGACCTTTGCACCCGTTCAAAGTCCAAATTCTCGCATGTATCCCCCCTCGGCAAAGATATATAAAACATCTGCCCTAGCCGTAATATAGTCACTTCACCATCAACGTGAGCCCACGTCGGTTGTACCCAGGACCACCTCAACGACCATGTAGACAGTAAGAACTCTTCTATCTCCATCTTGCTCTTAGCTCGACTCCTATCTGTTCACGGAACTTTCCTACTACAACTGTGTCTCTTCGTTTTTTGTGTGTAGACATTCCCAAGCTTTCCATTCTGCCTCGACCACGACTGCCTGTACCCTGTGAGAACTGTTAAAGGTCCTCCAAGGTGCAGAGAGGTACTGGAAAACTCTCCACGCCCTGACTGTCTCTCTCGGTTACTACTGGTTTGACCCTCGGTTATCACATATATGTATAATTTAGGCTTCCAAATATATATCTTTTTGGATTTAAAATTGATTATACCCAGCTAAATATTTTAAAATGTTAAATATTTTATGAAAAAAAAAAAAAACATTAATAACCTGCATATATTAAATGTTCAAACATAAAATGCAAAAACCCATAAATATAAATTTTCTATTTATATATATGAAAAAATAATAAAAAATGAAATAATAATAATAATTAAATATATATATTTAATTATTTATTAAATCAACTAATTGAATTGAGACATAAAATATAATATTAATTCCACATATTTTATAAGTGTAACACACTATATAATTTAATACATTATTTATTTATTATTTATAATTTTATAAAATATTCCATTTTCATTTAATTAGAAATTTAATATTTAACACATCATTTATATTTATTCGATTTTTTTATTTAAACAATATACTCTCGTTAATGCATTTGATTTGTTTTATATATTGTATAGAACCAAACGTACATGTGGCAAAAATGTCAATAAATCAATAGTACACTTATTTGATATTAGCGTTCAGCTATTTTCTATTTCGAATATCGTTTGACACAATTACTCAATCTTTTCTATAAATTAAAACTTACAATAATTGAGAGAAATTATATTTCTTATACAACCTATACAAATTAGAAAAGATAAAATAAATTTTTAAAATGGTCGAATTAATTTCTATTTTAAAGAGAGATAGAGAGTTTTATTTTAAGTAAAAATTTATATATACTAAATATATATACAAAATAAATTTTTAAAAACGTATAAAATATTTATGTGTACAAATAATTATGTATATTGATAACAGATAAATTAATATTTATATTGAATCATGATAGTTTGTCGTCTGCAAATCGTAACCGCCAAACTTGACTCTAAAACATTCCGACTTTCGGTGTTTAGAAAAAACATCTTGGTGTATTGTTAAACTTGGCAGAATTAGAAAATCAAATTACTGTTGTTGTTGTCGTGTCCAATGAAGAGCCTCAGATATTTCCGTGCATCTCTATCACAGTAGTCGGAATGTCCTCTAGCTTGGGTGTGTAAAGCTGCTGTTCTGAGTTCATGTCAATTTCTGTTGTTGTTGTCGTGTCCAATGAAGAACCTCAGATGTCTCCGTACATTTCTATCACAGCAGTCGCAATATCCTCTATCTTGGGTGTGTAAAGCTGTTGTTCTGAGTCCATGTCAATTTTCTGTTGTTGTTGTCGTGTCCAATGAAGAGCCTCAGATGTCCCCATACATCTCTTTCACAGCAGTCACAATGTTCTCTATCTTGGGTGTGTAAAGCTGCTGTTCTGGGTCCATGTCAATTTTCTGTAAGGCTGCGGCCATTGCTGGACATGAGAATATGTAGGTAGGTGTTAGTTCCATACCAGGATAGTTGTTACATGTCCTGTAGGTTCTTGTGCCATCTGGATGTATTGTCATTTCTTTATATGGTTTAATTCCGAGTCTTGTGAATGTTTTTGTTATTCTTATCTCAGCGAGCGTTCACGTCGTATATTGGACCTTTCCTTGTCTCCCATCGTGAATAGGTTGGCTTTGACAACGGCTGAGCCGGAAAGGCCGTGTGAAGCGTGTACTCGTTCATTGCATCTCTGATGCATCTGTATAAATGAATGTTTTTGACAGTTGTAACTCCAGGGAGATTAAAGATAGAAACTTGACATTTTGGATGTTTTTTATTTGAGCTCATGAATAATCGCTCTAAAGATCAAGTCCCAACCTTTAACTGTTTCTGAGTTAAAACTTTTTAATTCCTTAAGTTTTGCCCATAAGTGTAGGTTTCTATAAAACACCTTTAATAATTTCAACTGATATAATTAAAACTGATTTTTTTATCGCAATAAGGACTGTAGGAAGTTTTTGTTCTATTTGAAAAAGAAAATTTCGAACTTAATAGTTTCATTACCTTTATATATAGATATCGATTTATTGCGTATTAGAGATGATTGTAAAAAATATATTTATTTGACATAGAGGATGCGATATCCCAGCTTAGGATACTTGCGTCTAAGTACATTTTAGCAGCTTAATTTAATGAAGAAAACTAAAAATGGGGTTGTATGTATATAGCCTTGGTTCGTTATATGTACACCCATACCTCGCTTTGCGTCGGGGTTACGTTCCAAAAGAACACGACGCAAATTGAAACGACGCAAAGTGAAAATATGTGAAGGCGCAATCAAAACAAAGGTCTTGCCATATTTTAGGAAAAAAAAAATTAAAGACTCGAATCCAAAACAACGCAACTTCGAAAATCTAACGACGCAACTTCGAAAAAAACGCAAAACGAAACGACGCAAAGCGAGGTATTGGTATAGTTGAAAACTTCTCAAACAAACAAACTGTAAACAAACAGATTTCAATGTAATAGAGTCATATATACCATTTAAAATATGCTTATTTTACTTATCCTTTTATTAGTATAAATTAGACAAGATCTTGGAGGTCGTTCTCATAAAGAAGTTCAAGAACTCTTGGAGTGGCCTCTCCCCAACATATACTAAATTGTATTGGAAACAACACAAAGGATCCCTGTACAGAGATCCAAGAAGAGTTCTTGAACTTCTTTATGAGCACGACCTCTAAGATCTTGTCTAATTTAGACTAATAAAAGGATAAGTAAAAAAATGTAAATAAAATAAATGTTTGCATATATACATATTGTCGCGTCTGACCCCTCCGTGGTTCTTCGCGACGACGGCGCTTCTTCCTTCGTGGATCACCTACTCAGGCTCCCGTTGCTCTCCCTCTGCAGCTGTACCCTCAGACCACCCAAAGACGTCCTGAGAACCACCGCTCAAGTGGAACTCCCTTCCTCTGGCAGTATCTCTCAGCCTTACCACTGGTGGGGGGACACGAGAGATTTACCAGAAGAGTAGCAGCAGCGATGGCGAGAGGAACAACAGCAGGCGGCACGGAGACTTCAAACACTACCCTTTTATTGTTATCTTTACTAAACATTACATTTAAATGGGATAATAATCATTGGGTATTTACATTATGTTATATCCTAGGACCAATATAAAAGTGTATTTACAATCATTTCCCCCAGGAAACAGGACCACAGCAGTCGGCGATTCCCACATCAGTTTCAGAAGCGAAACAGGCGAAAGCGCCATCTATTGGCGGAGGTTGTAGTCATTTTGAGGCCTTATACGCGACAATATATTACATATTGCATATATGTATATGTAAATATATATTTAATTATCGGCATGTATAGTTAGCTAGAAGTTATACTTCTAGTTGCTCCTGTTGGAGGGCAAGTTAGCTTGAAAGATATAGAAATAAAATTATACAAGAAAATTAGCCCTGAATGCATTATATGAATATGTGAAAGGAAAGGGCGAAAAAAGATTTTCAAACTCTAAACAGATAATGTGAAATGAGACACAGAGTGGTATAAAAAAACAAACAAACGCCTCAAACTAATGGACATCTGCCATTAGAGACTCTATCTGTAGATACTACCATTCAAAAAGAATTTGCTTTAATTTAAGACCAATTAAGATAAATTCATAATTATCGAAAGATTAAATGATGATTAGGTATTTAATTGCCCCCTAATGATGATGATTACTTTGGATTATAATTAACAACTAATAGCACCCCAAATTAGTCAAAATGCAATCGCTTTCAACCTGGACAAAATAACATAACAAACTTTGGAAATTTGAATGTATTCCTCCCCCCACATATCTACCTACCTATATGTAATTAGAATAACATATTTACATACATAATTACATATGGTAATAACAACGTTTTAAACACCTTCGTGTTATGTTTGAAATTATAATCACAAAACTTTAGTCAAATAATAATAAATACTGATAATTTATCTCTGATAGTTTAATCAGAAATTGTGTTAATTTGTAAATTTAGAATTCAGTTGAATAATTAGAAAGATATATGCAGTATACAATCAGGTAAAATTTCTCTATTTGCATAACGGTTCAACTTTCTCTATGGTAAGGTACAATTTAGATTATAGATTAGAAGTAAAAGGTAACCAGACGAAATCTAAACAGGGTATGGAATTTTGGTAAACACGCTGTTACCATTATCATAAAAACTTGTCTCGGATGATGATGGTAACAACACTGTTACCGAAACAACACTCACTATTAAAAATTTGGATTTGGTCTGGTTACCTTGAAAATTCTACCATTCTTATTTTTTCTGGATTGAAATAATTTAAGCTTAAAACGAATTTATAAACACCGGTGTGCAAAAGTTGAGAAACAAATACTAATAACATGTTTTGTTTTCGAATTAAAGATAATATTTATTAAAATAAATTTGCATATACAGAGTACGTATATACACTCATGGGCAATACTCGAGGAAGTTGTACATTTTAATATGTATATCGGGGTTATGACAATAACTATGAAATATATTTGATACACTGTGACCTTTATTGAAGACGCACGAGATAATCAAGTGTGAACAAAATTGTTCTGTTTCTTAAAAAAAAAAAAAAAAAGATGACCGGCGATATCAAAGATTTCCACTTCCTTAAGTTTTGTCCATGAGTATATATTACATATTGAGCTAGTTATATGTAAACATAAAAGAAAACTACGACTCTCTATTTAATGTAAAAATATTATGTTTGTCCACTAATGTAGAAACGCACTGTAAATAAACAGAAACTTTATCCATAAGGAATTTAATCGTCCCAAAGAGCTATGCAAGACTTACAACGCAGTCTCATGTTGGCTCCACAACATTGTAGATCAATTCTGGAGCGATATGTGGCCGCTATTGTAAAACGGATGTCATAGGCTCATTCAAGGGTCTAGTAGAAGGACTGAGGCTTATACATGCCTTCCAAAAGCATCTTGGGAATAAGTATAAACTTTTTATTATCCCTAGTACACTTAGTACAAGCCATGATAGTCATGGTGAGTAGTAGCTAGCGACTACTTTAACTGTAAGTACACCACATATCAACACATATACTCGGTATAAATAATATAAAAAAAGTATTTGATATCACCCTGAAAATTTCATTAAGATAAAATCTCTTTCCAACTTTACAATGGAAATCTCACCAACAACACGTCAGAAATGGGCCCACAAATAAACCATTGTTAGAATTTCACTAGAATTTATCTATCTCACTCTCAATAAACTACCAACCAACAATGGAGTTCTATAGTTAGGTTGGCTGGAGATTTACTACCAATGGGGGAACACAAATAACACACCCTCTTCCTATTTACATACATATAATCTTGTTTACTATATACTTGTATAATAAAGCTAAATTTAGATATAATTTTAAAGTTTGTTTTAGAAAATATACAAATTTTTTTTTTCATTGAAAAAAACTTAAGAAGGTTTCATATTTCAAGCTTAAACTACTCCTTGTTTTTTGAAGAAGACAGAGATAATTTTGTTCATACTTGGTTATATTGTGTGTATTTAATAAAGGTCACTGTGTGTCAAATATTTTTCAGAGTTATTGTCCGAATCCTGATATAATATATGCTTATAGGTACAACTTACCTAAGTTTCGTCTATGAGTATATATTTATTATAAAGAGTCAAAACTTTATGATATAAAATTGATCAAACAGAACTTATTTTTCAGCATAGTTTTTGTTATCTATAGTGAGAGGGGAAAGCAAAATAATATTTATATATTAGAAAAAAATTAGGCATATCCTAATATCAACACCTGACCATTTCAATTTTTTTTTATTATTTTATTTTTTCACCTATATTGCCTGAAATATTGCCGGGATGAAATTGATCTATAAAAGCATAGGGTGCCTCTCCCGTCAAAATAGACGTCAAAACTAGACGCCATCTATTGACCGTCGCCGCAAATTAGGGGTCTCAGGTAGGTGACAAAGCTACAACACCAGCTTTGGAGAACTGAGAAGCGTCCTCCTAGAGACCATGGTTTCGGGCTAATGGCCCCCGTTAGTCTAGGGTGGACTTTATTCCATGAGATCTACAAGGATCAAATGAAATTTTCACAATCTGCCAAAGAGGTTTCTAGCTGGCAAAGTGACTGGGCCAAATATATGGACAATATATAAATGGAAATCTTGCCGGGAGGAAATTGATTTATAAAAGCGGATTTGGCGGATTGTGAAGATTCCATTAGATCCCGTGTGGATATCATGGAATTAAGTCCGCCCTAGGCTGACGAGGGCCATTAAGTCAGAAACCATAGTCTTCATGTGGACGCTTCTCAGTTTGCCAAAGCTGATGTTGTAGCTTTGTCACCGACCTGAGGCCGCTAATTTGCGGTGACGGTCAATAAATGGTGTCAAGTTTTGACGTCTATTTTGACGGGAGAGGCTGTGCTTTTGTATCAGATACTTTACCACAATAGACATATCGGGTTCAAACCTTGAAACGATATAGAGTCTTGTGATGCCATGTCATAGCTTCAAACCGGTTTGAGTGGAATATATAAATCAGTATGATAATAGGCAATTTTCCATAATATGAGTAGGAAAATGATCAATACATGGTGAATACAATATACACCGATACACTTTAGGAATAGGCTCTAATAATAAAAACAATAGAAAAATGTTCAATAAATATTTTCGTCGTTTTTAAATTGTTTTCTGAATTCATATTTTGAAACAACCATGTATATAAATGAATTATAAATATCTTCACTATACACCACATTACTAATAATATTTATTATTAAGATACTATATAAATCTTTGTTTAAAACAACATTATATAAATAGTTTGAGTTAAAAGGCGATCCATCAATTAAGTTTATATAAAAGGGCGTACCTGGATCTGTAAAGAAAAAAAAACCTGTTTTTTTCTCAAAATATATATATTTCGAGAGATTGTTTCCTCTTTATCAATTTATTGCACAATAAACTTAATTTAAAAATTCTCGTAATTTTTATTATTTTTTATTTCAATTTTAATTTCAATTTTTGAATGTATTATCATTAATTATTTTTGACCAATGACAAAGTTGTTTTCATGTGATCTACAAGAATTTGTAAATTAAGTTTGCTGTGCAATAAATTGATAAAGAAGGAGCAATATCTCGAAATATTTTGAGAAAAAATTGTTTTTTTTTCTTTACAGATCCAGGTACGCCCCTTTTTTTATATAAATATTATATAGTTTGGCAAAATATTAAATCAGACAGAATTTAGGGCGAAACTGAGTTATTTGCTTAGAATGAAATATATATTTTTTCAATAAACGAGAACGTTTTAAAAAAGATATATATTTACATTAAAAATATTATATCGCTAAAAGAGGAATAAAAATTCTATAGGGTATAAAATATATTTTTAAATCAACACACATTTTGTTAATACGCACATTTATACCTTTTATGTCTGTAAATAGAATGCAATTTTATAAAATATAAAATATTTACACAATCTAAAAGTCTTTTCTAAATTCAAATTTAATTCTTTCAAATTATTTTAAATTAGATTTGATTCGAATTTATTAAATCAGATGAAAAATAATCTAAATTTCCAATCTGTTATCATAATTCAGTTCGTATGGGAAAATCTACATTTGATTGTGGGAAATATTTAGTGGTTGTGTTTCAAATAAATCTAGAAATAATAGATCTTTTGGTTTAATTTACTTGGTATAGTTTTTATACACCAGCCATTCATCATGTAGGTTATTGAGACCAAATTAAATCTAATTGTAGGCTTAGTTTCTTTTCTGGAAGACAGACGATATCGATATTTTGGTAGGCGGATTAAAATTCTTTTAAATTGCTTTCTATTTCACAGAATATTTATATTATAAATAGTATATAGATTTTAACTTTTAATTAGACAATTTTAATTTATATTCAGACATTTTTCATTTTAATTTAGACACATCGACTTTTCTATAAAAAGGCCATGTGTCTAAATTAAAATGAAAAATGTCTAAATTAAAATGAAAAATGTCTAAATTGAAATGGAAAATGTCTAAATTAAAATTGAAAATGTCTAAATAAAAATAAAAGTGTCTAAATTAAAATAAAAAATGTCTAAATATAAATTAAAATTGTCTAATTAAAAGTTAAAAACCTATATATAAAATAAAATACTTATTTATAATATAAGAATATTTTATATAGAATAAAACAATAACTAAACAAATAATATTTATATATAATGTATTGATTTTAAAATATTTTATATATTATAACGAAAGATATTTAATATAGTCACTATTTAACTTAAATATAAAATATAAAAACAGGAGAGAATATATATTATATACTTTCAAAAGATGAAAATAAAAGAATAGAGAAAACCCGCATATATATTTTATTGAGAAATAGTTGTGCACACAAAGAGAATGTATTATATTAAATATATATTTCTCAAATTCATTTTTAGACGCTTGCTGAACAATGAGAAATTGAAATCTCTATCTCGTGAATAAAATTATATTTAATATATAATGACATTACTCCAAAATATATTCTATTGTTAAAATAAATATTCGAGCAATTTTGTGAATGTATTGTACATTTTATAATATTTAAAATTTAATATATATATAAAATATATATTTTTAAAAATGTTTGAGTATATTTTGCATGGAAGTGTCAAACTTAATTTCAATTTGATGACATATGTGGTGTGTCGATTTATTAGTCCAGCGATGGCCCAGATAAGTATTTCAAAGTTAGTGTTTTATTGGTATTACTTATTGGCTACATTTTTAAAGGAAGGACAACACCCTAGAATGTCTATTGGGTTCTCATTGACTTCTGCCGATCTGCCGCGCCACACAGCGGTGGCCATCAGTACTATTTCCAGGCCCCGCTTGTATGTTTGCTGTGGTCCGTCATCCCAGCAGGCTGGAAGGAAGTCTCTCGGCTCCCATACATATGATGTTGAAAAAATTAATTAGGAAAATGATAACCCCAAGAAACACAAGTCGGAGAGAAGATATTATTTATATAAGAGGATGATCGAACAAGATTTAGGGCAAGATACCTTTCTATGGGTAGAAAATAACACTAGTGTGGCAATGATTTATATATAGTAGCGTAGAAATCTAGTCTTGGTATATCTTAAGATATAAAAGTATTTATTGATGACGTCAGTACGACTAGTCGACAATTATCAAACAAGAACAACTATATACAGCTAGCGAATATTGAACAAGCAAGCTATGGACCATATATGATGATTTCACAACTTCATAGTAATAATCGGTGTTAAATGTTTTCATTGAATAATTAAATAAAATAATAAATTATCTCTTCGCTATATACCGTATACAATATATATATACACTTTCATGATTTTTTTTAAAACATAATTCCAAAATATTTTCTAAGCTATATTATTAAACCTATTACACAAAGTGTGAAAAGATTGACAAAATATGTAGAACAAATGGATATATGCAAATCCAATTATATGCTTTGAAAGAAAGGAAACAAGGCCGGGATTGGTATAAAATTAGGTTATAGATATATCTGGTATCTTTTTATTGATGCTGTGAAGTTTGTTGGAGACTATTATTTCCAGCACCATTCTTTGGTGTAGGATTGGGTTATAGTGGGTTATAAGATTGTTATAATTGATAGAGTGTACTGTGTTGTAGAAGTATGCTGAAATGAGCGGGAATCTCTGTTTCTAACATTTAAGAAATGTTCAGATATTCGGATTCCTACAGATCTACTCGTATCTCCCACGTATGTACCATCACATTGCTCGCAATGGTCAACTTCCTCAAGTTTTGTCCATAAATCTATATCTATCTATGGACAAAACTATAGTGTTATTAAGTAAGAAAAAAATTGATAGAAAAACCGTTTTATATTAAAAAAATAATAATTTTATATTGATTTTTTAAAGTATATCATATTGGATTTCGACACCTTGGTTTCCACAACACAATGCTATACAGCCCAAAAAAATTCAATTATTTATTAATTATATGTTCGGTTATGTAATTTTCTGATTTGTTGATCAGAATTGGCCATTCAAACTATGGGAGTTAACGAGATGTTAGACATTGGGTTTTTAATAAGTTAATGTTTATTTTTTATGTCAACAATCCCAAGACCCCAGATATGAAACTTAATTAAGTTTTGTCCATGAGTGTCTTTGGAAGCAGAGCCTTGGGAGACTATTTACTCTATATATATTCCATATATGACCATATCATTGATTCAAATCTCCTAGACACAAATTAAACAACAGGGTTTTCTGGAAATGAGTTTCTTTCCATTTTATTAACGTAGTCTCAAGCTTTCAGGCCCTTCTACAGGAGAACATTAATAAAGAATAAAACGTCGCTTGATGCTAAATATATGATCATATATTATATATATCAATAAAAAGTTTGCAATATGTAACTGTAAACTTGTGATTTAAATTGCTACTTCTGCAATGTTGGCATCCAAGACAAGTTGGTCCATTATCTATTCCATTGCCCATTTCTACAGGAAAAGAGACTGGAAATTCGCGAAATTTCGGGGCTAACTCACTACAATGAACAACATGTATATAAAATCTTCACTACTCTCCTGCTAGATAAAACATTTGTTTATAAATATTTTAAAATTTTCAAGGTGATTGATAAAATGAGAGAAGAAGTGCTCAACTCCACAGACAACGGCTGATTGCTCCCCCTCCCCTCTAAATTGCTTTTCCTCCTCACTCATGTACATATACTAGCCGAATAACCCGGGCAACGCCCGTGTTTTACCCGATTGAATGTTTTTATTCAAATACTATTTGTTACAATTATAAATTGGCGCCTTAAATAAATGCATATATTAGTTAATAACTATAGCCTATGTGCTTTATCTGTCTATGTATTGTTGGCTTCCGTAGGTGTCTCTTACTAGGTAAAAGAAAGAGAGGATTCCATTTAGTTATTAACTAATATATTCATTTATTTAAGGAGCGAACCGCTCCAACACAATAGTTACAAAAACAACAAAGCGAGTGGGGGGCAAAGGTGGCGTGATCGTAGCCAACCAATAGGAGAGCGCCATTCAAAAAAAAAAAAAAAGCAAACGGTGACAGAGATGAAAAGAATTGATGACGCTCGTAACTGTATATAGAATAACCTTTTAGGGGAATCCCCTTGTAAGACAATAGTGTCTTAATAAAGGTTTTTGTTGTTGTTGTTGCTATAAACTTGTGACTTCTGTTAAACTAACTTCTTGCGTAAATGTCTGGAGACCCTGTAGATATGCCCCATCAGTTCTAAATACATAGAGATGATAATTCTAAACTATTATAGACGCGTATGGTTATTTTAAAAATTAAACAATTTTCTACTGTCCTTACTGCAATGAAAAAAGTAATAGGAGGGCCTGGTTCATTAGTGGTGAACCCTACCAGTGGTTTCACCAGTTTAATCTCCCATACCGCTGTTTTATTGCATCTTTACTATTTTCTTTTTTTATACCGATACTGGCCTCTTGTAAATGGTATTTTGGATTTTTATTTATTTATTTATTTTAACACACAAAACGTGATATCCCGGCTAGGGATAATTGCGTCGATTTACATAAAAAAAAGAAACAGTTATAAACATATTATACAAGAAAAAGTAATCAAAAAAAAAAAAAAGAGAAACAATAATATATATTAGGAACATGAAACTTTTAGGTTAGAAAGATAACCATAAATATATCTACAAAAATAGTTGATAATTCTCTCTGCTGTGGTATTCTGGATGAAATATGGACCTAAGTTTTGAGGACAGTAGAAATACATACAATTATAAATATATAATATGCTTTAAGCTCTTTCACAAACATCAAATTGAGTCTTTTATTAGAATATGTATAATAATACAAAGAGATGTTTCTATTAATCTGCTAACAACAGCAGCAGAAGACAAACACCAATAATTAACGATCCTGTAAGGAGCTTAACCCTAATTAATTGTTGAGTCCACTTCCGACAGTCCCTCCTCCCCTGCAGGGATCTCTTCATGCAATATTTGGTTCCCCCGCTGGATTCATATTTCATGAGTCCGTGGACATTGGGACTTATATTTCCATAGTAACTCTTACATAGTAAATCATTCATATCTATATTTAATTAAAAAGGCATAATTGGATCAAAATATCATTTATTTTACCAATATTTCAGTTGGCTAAACGCCAACCTTTATCAAGGTATTATAACATGTTAATGTGTGAAAAATAGCACAAATGTGACATTGTACTGGGATAAGGTGCATAAATTATGAAAAAGGCATCTCCTAACTTTCAGTTGCACGATAAGGAGATGCCCTTTTTCTTAATATTAATGTATGTCAACAACAAACTCATAACGTCAACAGAATTAAGTTTTAAAAATATTTTGTTTATATTTAATGGGGAGAAAAATGTATAAATATGAATATCTCAAAACATCCCCAACAGATTACAAGTATACTTCTATAATGGTAAAAAAATGGTACAAAAAGTGAAATTGTATTGGGATAAGATGGATTAATTAAGATAAATGTATTTTCTGATTGTGAAACTATATGTACATGTTGCCACGTGGAAAATTAGGGAAGACCAACTTCGGGATGAGACAGCAATTTATTTCAGGCAAGAACAAACTATGAATGGTAAACAAAGGATAAGCAAAAGAGGGAAGTGTACAGAGTACAACAAAATATAAACATAAAAAATGATACTCTGCTAATAAAATAATAAATACTTTGTTACAATATGAATCTCAAAACATCTCCAACAGATTACAAGTATACTTATATAATGGTAAAAAATAGTACAAAAAGTGAAATTGTACTGGAATCAGATGGATAAATTAAGATAAAGGTATCTCCTGATTGTGAAACTGAAAGTTACTGATGGCTTGTGTCATCTATCGGAATAAATATCAACTATTCTCGTTAATTTTTTATTATTCCAGAATTGACCAAATACCCATTCTTGACTAATCAAGAAAAGCTAACAGCACAAAACGCGTACGTGGTTAATTTTTCTTAATTAATCAAAAAATGGTATTTGGCCAATTCTGGAATAATTAAAAATGAAAGAATAGTTGATATTTATTCCGATAGATGACGCAAGCAATCAGCAAATTTTAGTAGTACGATCAAGTGATACCTTTCCCTAGATTATAAAGGTATTTGATGCGTTTCGAATATTCATTAAAAAATATCTTCTTCGTGAAATTTTCATCTAGATTTTCGGCGGGATAAAATAAGAACGTAGAAGAGGATAAATTGTCCATATTATAAGTACCCTCCCAGCGGTTTCGCCAGTTTTACATTGCAGTAAGGGTAGTAGAAATTGTTTATTTAAAAAAAAAAAATCATACACGTCTATAATAGTTTCGTATTTTGATAACAGATGGCGCGCTAATGCATCTTAATATAATTTTATATATATATACCCGGAGTAATGTATTATAAAAAAATGAACAAAATCATAACGTGAAAAGTTTCTTGTAAGGTTTTTATATTTAGCAAAGCTTTCAAGAATTTCAGCAGGAAATGGATAAAAATATGCAACTTTCTTTATATTTAGAACAACATCCATGTTTTCCCCACTTTTCTCTCGTGTTTTTACTTTCAAAGCAATGTCTAGGCTTCCAAAGATGTCAGGTTTTATTCAGAAATATATTTCACCAGATGTTTTTATTCTTCCAAGCCTTCCAAGAACACAGAGTACTTCATTTATTTATAATATGTTCAGTGATACCTGTGTGGTTTACTTACTCAGAGCTGTGGTTTTGATCTAATATGTTACTTTCCTTTTAGCCCATGTTTTGGTTTCTTTCTATTCTTTTCTCTAGAGTCTTTTTTGTTTCTTTTATATTCTATTCTGTGATATATCTCATATATATATGTTATATAAAATATTATTATATTTAAAATTATATTTCATAGATTCAAATATTCTGTTTATATCTACCACCAGATGTCGGGACTTTCCCTATATAAAACCGATTGTGGTTGTTTCCCGTTGGCCGGCTCAAATCTTTGTACATTATGTAAATAATCTTTTGTTTTTCCTTGTTCTACTCGCCTTAAAACAGGCAGTCCTTTTATAAAATAATATTTTTTTATATATTCCTTAAGCTCAATTAAAGAAATCACTGATCAAAACCATTTTTATTGTTATACTTTCAAGATTTTAACCAAGACTGCATTGGCATAGCATAATCCTCAAGATAATCAAAAATTAACAGATCTTTTTATTAAATTAAAATATTTTTATTTATAACATATATATATATATATATAATATTTTCTTGAGAGAGAGAGAGAGAGAGAGATTGATATTGAAACTATTTTTATTACATCGTTCATAAAATATTATAGTGATAAATGGAAACTAAAGAGAAATAACAATAAGTAAATATGAAAAAGACAAGGATGAATATACATAATGAAATTTAAACAAGGCTTCATTGGTGTCGACAGGTGGGCAGGTATCGCGGGTGTTCAGGGTTGGAAAGTGGAAGTTCATTTGGGCCTCCGAGCAGAGTTCCTGGCGCGCAAGAGCTTCTTATACAGGGTATTGCTGGTATCTCCAGTAAAAGCCATAAGTGCCGTGGCGAGAGAGAGAGATTGAGATTGAATCAACTCTTATTACATCGTTCATAAAATATTATGGTGACAGATGAAAACTAAAGAAAATAATAACAAGGATGAATATACATAATGAAATCTAAACAGGCTTCATTGGTTTAGATCAAGGGCTACAAGACATCCTGAATTCGGATAGGCCCTTGGTTATAAATGGGTCTTTGTCTCCAACATGTTCAATTGCCATGTTGAGGAAATCTCGCAGGCGAGTGAGAGAGAGAGAGAGAGATTGAGATTAAAACATATTTATTAATCGTACATATAAAATTATATATGGTTAATATATAATAAAAAAATTAAACTTAAATATTATTTTCATCAGACGAATCTCATTGGGGATCGTCTGGTATGATATCACATTCCGTCCTGAAGTCAGACAGCGTTTCGTGTAGAGAGAGAGAGAGAGAGATTGAGATTGAAACTGATTTATTACAATGTTCATATAAGATTATATAAGATTAAATACATAATTGAATAAATACGAATAAATAAGATTATATAATGATAATTATACGAATAAATAGATATAAATATATAAAAATAATTGATAAATATACATATATATATAAATATATACAAGGTCTTCATTGGTGGCGCCCACCGCGGGAAAGACTCCGCCACCGATGGACTGCGAGAGCTCTTTCCCATTAAGTGGGCAAGTCGATGTGATGGCTGGCATTACCCAACTCAAGACCAAGATGGTACTTGTAGATGGTAGCCTTCGCCACACTGGTCAACTTCATAGCCTCGGAATGGAGGCCGACATCGAAGAGCCAGGCCTGAAAATCCAAGGGCATTTCGCAGGAGGTGAAGACCTCCCGGAGCAGGGGTCGCACGGCTCGGCAACTCCAAGAGAGAGAGAGAGAATAAAAAATACAAATATTTGTGCGACGCTATCAATATGATGTACAGTGGTACCTCGACATACGAGCGCCCCAACATACGAGTTTTTCGAGATACGAGCCGACGAGCAAGTGATTTTTTGCTTTGAGTTACGAGCGAAATTCGAGATACGAGTTCGGTTCGGTAGTGTTGAAGATATTAATCTGTGATTTTAAATGGGAATTTTGTATGGGGAAATTTGCTTCGAGATACGAGTAATTCAAGATACGAGCAAGGTTGCGGAACGAATTAAACTCGTATGTCGAGGTACCACTGTATTAACCCGCCATCTGTTATAAGAAATTTGAACTATTTTTTAACGCGTATGTTTCTTTTTTAAATAAAACACTTTAATACTTCTCTTACTGCAATGATAAAATGATGGGAAGGTCTGTCACATCAGTGGTGAACCCTCCCAACAGTTTCGCTTACGATATTTAAAGCTAAAAGGATATAAGTGTAATTATAATTTAGCCTTAAAAATTTAGTATTAAACTTGTGAAACCGCTGGGAGGGTTCACCACTGATGAGCCAGGCCCTCCCATTATTTTTATCATTGCAGTAAGGGCAGTATTGAGAATTGTGTTTATTTAAAAAAGAAACATACGCGTTAAAATAAAGTTTAAATTTCTTATAATTAAAACTATATTTCAAATAAGGAATAATATCTATTTCACGCATCCTTTTCACAAGAAACAATATATTCATTATTGTATATGTGAGAACTGTTGAAGGTCTTCCAAGGTGCAGAGAGGTACTGGAAAACTCTCCACATCCTGACTGTTCCTCTCGGTTAACACAGTATAGCGAGAGTCGACAGGATCTCACACCATAGCTTAAGTCGACTGGATACCTCATCACAGTTAAAGTCGACAGGATTCGACAAGAGTCGACAGTATAACACCACATATATATATTTTTTGGTTCCTATTTTCTTTATATATTAAAATTGAGATGCATTTTAACGCCACTTTTAACAATAAAAAACTATAACATAAAGTTGAGGGAGAACGGTATTCATATACCAAAAAAGACACTCCTTATATATAGATGCATTGAAACAATTCATCATGTAAAATATATTACAAAACTGTGAAATTGTACTATGATCAGGTGGATGAATTAAGAAAAAAGACATCTCCCGATTATGCAACTAAAAGTTACTGATGGCTTGCGCCATCTATCGGAATAAATAACAATTAATCGTTGTTTTTTTATGATTACAGGATTCACTATAAATGAATAAAACAAAGCTTCGAGGGCTGCGTATATTTTATTATAGACTTTATTTAAATAAAAGATACGCAGCCCTCGAAGCTTTGTTTTATTCATTTATAAATCGCACAGGGTTTATCAATCGATATTAGGATTCACTATGTTTATTACCCACAAAATAGTGTTGTAGATTATTATTTAACATCTCCTATAAGATTTCTTACTGGAATGATAAACACAATGCAATGTTTTAATGTTTATATAAAAGGAAAAAATGCCTTTTTTGATACATATAAATATGAAAACTTTGAAATATTGTTAAAGCGTATGATTCTTTTAAAAATAAATCAATTTTCTACTGTCCTTACTGTAATGATAAAGTAAAGTGACAATTGACAATTAAAACAACTTTTATTGACATCTTGTCAATATTTACACTCAAAGAGAGTTATAATAGTAAAATAATATAATAATAAATAGGAAAATTAAATAATAGAGGATAAGGGGAGGCATCCTCGGCGCGCGAGTGTTCTCCTCCAGGCGATGAGCGGGTCCTCCACTCCACCGAGCCCAACCTGAACAAAGTGGCGGTAGATCCGTAACTTTGCCGACGCGAGGATGGTCAGGGCGTCGTCCTCAAGGCCGGACCCGAAGATCCAAGCCTTGCAGGTCAGGGGGCCGCCCGATGATGTTGAAGGCCTCCCGGACGAGGGGATAAAGTAAAGGGAGGGCCTGGCTCATCAGTGGTGAACCCTCCCAGTGGTTTCACCAGTTTAATCTACCATACCGATATAAAATTGCATTTTAAAAGAAACATACGCGTCAAAAATTGTTCAAAGTTTTCATAACAGATGGCGCGCTAATCTATCACATATATATATACATACCATATATAAATATTTTTTTAAAAAATACGCTGTTATGTCTTGACAAAGGTTGGCGTTGAGTCAACCGAAATATTGGAAAATAAATATTTTTATTCAATCTCCCTTCAATATATGTTTATTTAGAATAAGAGGAATCTGCTTGATAAAGAGAGATCAATGGTAAAAGCGACAAGTTTAAAAAAGAAGAGAATAAAGAAACTCGGTACTTTTACCTTTGGTCTTTCTTAGCATATACCTATTTATTATGTACATATATTTAAATACGGATTGTTCTATTAAAAAAACACCTTATGATATTTCATTTGGGTGATGTGAGAGGAACGGCAACAACACAGGTCGTAGAATGTCATCTACGTACCGTTGTGATGTCAGGATGCCAGGAATGACTACCAATGGGGTCCTGTTATTAAATGAAATGATGTCCCAGACTATAGCGTCCTTTTTTGGACCTGTGTGGTGTTCGAAAGTGAAGACAGGATCTACAAACTGCTCAGGACGTCTTCAGACACGTTTGCGACGGTCGTCAGGACACAGTATGAAACTGGACTGTCACTATAGACTGACAATACGTCCCCAGCCAGTGCAGTTTCAAGTTGATCGCTTCTGACACTACTGTAGTCTGGTTTGTTGGTGTACGGGTGTGAGGGGTAGACATCGTAACGGTCGGCGAGCTCTTATATTCTGCTTTCTCAGTCGTCTATTGATTGTCATTTTGGACACTTGTGTGTCGGTCACACGTTAGATGGTAGATAACGTCGGTGCTGCGACAGCCATTCTGACAATTGCTCTGTCCTCCCGTTCTGTTGTTGCCCTTGGTCGACCGCTGCCGTCCTGACGTTACATTCTTCCGTTGTTGACCCACTCTTGTCAACATCGTCTAATAGCCGCATCACTTCGACACAGATGTCGCGCGATTAGTCGATTTGATCAATCAGCCTCTTTTCAATCCAATGGTACGACGTCTTTCAAACTCTGACATAGGTTCGTAATGAGCACTAATATTTTGGTGAAGCATTGATACAGTAGAAATGGGCTTACTGCAAAAAAAAAAAAAAAAAAAAATGTAAATTTTGAAAATCAGCTTGTGCAGCGTATTTGAGACTCGGGGAAGTTTTTAAAAAGCTTTTTAAGATGGTTACTTTTGTTTTAAAAGCTTTAGCATATCGGTTTTCAAATTTTCTGCACATTTGGGACAGACCAATGTTCCAGTATACATATATACGGTAACTAGCCAGTCTAGAGTATATACATCGGTCTACTACTAATTCAGATCTACCATTATAACAGTCAATCTAGAGAAGAGGGTTCTACATGAGGGCTACATCTATGAAAGCTGAGAAGAAGTAAGAGAGTTTTTTTTCAGATTGCATCACTATCTTATTAATAAGAAGCATTCTATTTGTGTTATTTCTTGTTCCCAGCATATTATTGAGGTCAGATTGTAAGATCAAGTAACAGATCATCAGCTCTAGTAAGTTCCATGGACTCCTTGCTGCTGTGATCCCATCAGGACGTGGAAAGCTGAGCAGAAGTAAGAGAGAGAGAGAAAAAACCCACCAGTATACGAGGAAAGATGAGAGAAGGTGTCTGATCCCTACTAATGAATTGCAAGAATCCTCGAGGATTATCCTCTTCTTGATCCGATTACACTTTAATTGGCCGACCTGGGTGATGATGAAGTCCTCCCTTTCTCTCTCAACTTTTTTACTCTCTCTCTCCTTCCTCCCTTCTAGACGGATGGCAGGGCTTTACAGAACACAGGCCGACTGCTGACTATCCACGGAGCTACTGATGAGAATTGTACATAGATATACGCTCAAGACAAGCACATTTATTTATTTTGAAAATAGAGCAATCCATAAATAAATGTTTAATTAAAAAGGCATATATTGGATCAAAATATCATTTATTTTACTAATATTTCAGTTGGCTGAACGCCAACCTTTATCAAGGTATTATAACATTTTAAAGTGTGTCTTTAAACTTTAAAATGTTATAATACCTTGATAAAGGTTGGCGTTCAGCCAACTAAAATATTGGTAAAATAAATGATATTTTGTTCAAATATATGCCTTTTTAATTAAACATTTATTTATATATTATTATAGATGGAAATTTTTCCGGGAGGAAATTGACCTATAAAAGCATATAGAGCGCCTCTCCCGTCAAATTAAACGTCAAAACTAGACGCCATCTATTGACCGTCGCCGCAAACTAGCGGCGGATTGTGAAGATTCTATTATATCCCTTATGGATCTCATGGAATAAAGTCCGCTCTAGACTGACGAAGGCCATTAGCCAGAAACCATGGTCTCTAGGTGGACGCTTCTCAGTTTACCAAAGCTGGTGTTGTGGCTTTGTCACCGACCTGAGGCCGCTAGTTTGCGAAGACGGTCAATAGATAACATCAAGTTTTTACATTTAATTTGACGGGAGAGGCGCCCTATGTGTTTTTATATACAGTTAAGCCTGTCTATAGCGCCCCCTCCAAATAGCGCCTTCCTCTCTATAGCGCCCGATTTTAAACATTAAAATTATTATAAAGAAAATAAAGTCTCCAGGGTTAAGTTTCTTGCTCAAAATTATTTTTATTCCCTAGCTTTCGGACCTGTCAGTCCTTCCACAGGAGTTAAAAAACATTAAAATGTATACATTTTACATTAAAAGTGACCTGTCTATAGCACCCTCTCTCTATAGCACCCTATTTTAGTGAGTCCCAAGAGGGGGGCCTATAGACAGGTTTAACTGTATTATTATATAATATTGTTTCATATTAATATATATCTTATAATTAGATTTTAAATAAATTACTTCATTGGTCTCCGAATTTTCACAATTCTAACTCTTACCTTTGAGTACAATAGAGACCTATAGTTATGTACCTACAGCTGAATAACTCGCAAAAAAAAAAGGAAATCCTTTGAGAATATTTCTCTCTAACTATTGCAAAGAGAACATACACAAAAAGACCAATAGTTCTAAACTAACGTTATTAAGGGGCTTGTTAGAGTGAGACAAAGACATATCTATAAATAAGAAGTCTTGAAGTTTTATAAAGTATTTTTTCATATATATATATATGTCGTATTTTTCAAGCACACACAAACAAACCGTAAATTAGTTAAAACTTTTCCAAAGAATTGGATTTTCTTTTTTTCTTTTTTGCAACAGACAATTCTACCAAGCAGACGATGAAATCTGGTAATATAAAGATGACAGACGATCAAGAAATTATTTGTTAGCAGAAGAAAGATTAAATATTTCCAAACGAACTCTAATAAAAACGAGATTTTATTACAATGGCGTCGACAGGAATCTAAATTTAATATATTCCAGCAAGCAATAAGGATGCTGTGACAATGGTTCCCTTGTCACCAAGCTGTGATATACATTCCGCCATCTTTTTATATCCTCTTTATGGCTTTCGGCTGCTAGTTTTTATCCCGCAGGGTTGTCAGGCGCGCGAGAGTTCTGAAATTATTGAACATTTTTGAGGGGGGAAAAGTTTAACGAAAGTATTTACTCAGAGTTATTATATTTTGGAGATTTTAATTTTTTTTAACACAATATATGCGCTTATATATACATATCGTTTGATAAATAAATAGAAGGAAAAAGTTATAACAGAATCTATTATCGTAAAGATAGAGGCTGCCTGGCCGGCATTCATATTTATATAAAAAACTAGCCGAATGACCCGGGCAACGCCCGTGTTTTACCCGATTGAATGTTTTGATTCAAATACTATTTGTTACAATTATAAATTGGCGCCTTAAATAAATGCATATATTAGTTAATAACTATAGCCTATGTGCTTTATCTGTCTATGTACTGTTGGCTTCCGTAGACGTCTCTTACTGGGAAAAAGAAAGAGAGGATTCCATTTAGTTATTAACTAATATATGCATTTATTTAAGGAGCGACCCGCTCCAACACAATAGTTACAAAAACCAAAAAGCGAGTGGGGGGAGGGGGGCAAAGTCAAAAACAAAGTGTCTCGCGTAGTGGCGGCGCCATCGTAGCCACGTGATCGTAGCCAACCAATAGGAGAGCGCCATTCCAAAAAAAAAAAAAAGCAAACGGTGACAGAGATGACGCATGACGCTCGTAACTGTATATAGAATAGACACTTCGGCCAGTTGGAGTTTTTTTATTTTCTCAACGTTTCGACAAAAATCTTTTGTCTTCGTCGAGAGAAGTAAATAAAATAAAACATTTGGCAAGGCGTTACAAATTGTTCTGAGGTTGCAAGGGCGTTCTCACGTGATTTTTCGAATTTAGTACAACATCTAAAGCACGAGTCAAAAACAAATATTAAACTCGCCAAAGACTATGATCTATTGATTTTGACGAGTTCTATTTCACATATATCGTAGAGGGCTTACAACCAAAAATTCCTGCTACAGAGTCGAATATATAGGTAGAATTACCCAATACAGCAACAATAATAACTACTATAAAGCCATAACGCGCCATCTATATTGCCACGTGGAAAATTAGGGAAGACAAAAACTTCAGGAGGAGACAACAATTTATTTCAGGCAAGGACAAACTATGAATGGTAAACAAAAGATAAGCCACGAGGGAAATTATCAGAGTAGCAAAATATAAACATAAAATAATCACTCTGTTAATAAAAATAATAAAATTAATAAATACTTTGTTACAATATATAGCGAGTCAAAACATTAAGACTCGAATACACATTCCCGTATAAATCAAATTTCTAATGTCCATACTACGATGTAAAATATCGGTAGGACTTGACTCATCAGTGATCAACCCTCCCAGCCGTTTCTCCAATTTAATCTACCAGATCGCTTCTTTAGAACTCTAATACTGTATTGGATCATTCTGTTTATATATGCTACACTGAAGGATGGAATCTCAGAAATGGTATTTAAGAATGGACATAAGCTTTTAGGACAGTAGAATTTCATATAATATTATATGAAATCCTCGATTCAAAGTATATTGAAGAAAACAATGAAACAATTCTATGCTGTACAGAGATGTCTGGTTTTTACACATTTCTATTAAGATAGTTCAGGAATCCAAGTTCTACTGTCCTAGAAGCTTATATCTATAGTGTTTTTGAATACCATTTCTGAGATTCCACCTTTCAGGGCAGCATATACAGTAAAACCTCCATGAGAGGACACTCCGGCTAGAGGACACTTCTCTACAAAGGACAGTTTTCATTGTCAGAATTACCATTTTTACTATGTAACAACTATTTAGTAGGTTCTGTGACCTAGGACGAGGAAGAAGCGATTAGTATTTCTGGGGACATTTCTCAGACATGTGGATGTCAAAATGGAATCAATACAGATATTGATTAATATATAGCAATAACGCGCCATCTATGTATAGCAAATGAAAACACTAAGAAGATAACGTTTCTACTGTCCTAGAAGCTTATGTCCATAGTTTGTTTAAATACCATTTCTGAGATTCCACCTTTCAGTGCAGCATATACAGTAAAACCTCCATGAGAGGAACTCAGGCTAGAGGACACCTCTCTACAAAGGACAGTTTTCATTGTCAGAATTACCATTTTTACTATTGTACAACTCTCTGGTAAGAGGACACATCTACATAAAGGACACTTTTGCTCTGCAACTAGGTGTTGTCTTTACAGAGAGGTTTTACTGTATAAGCGGAATAATCCAATACAGTATTAGAGCTCTAAAGAGGCGGTCTGGTGGATTAAATTGGTGAAACCGCTTGGAAGGTTTACCACTGATGAACCAAGCCCTCCAATATTTTTTTTATCGCAGTGGGGACAGTAGAAGTTTGATTTATGTGTGAAAAGAAACATTCACGTCTTAATTGTCTTCATTTGTCATATATTGATTTTTATTGATAGGATTGAGGCCTCACAGACAGGCACTGGTACACTAAGAACTCAGCCGACTACGTCTCTGATAAACTAGCAGTCAAGAATCAATATCACAGATCTATATCGCAACATTTAAATACCATGTAAAAAGACATTTGAGCACGTTGCTGGAATTATTTTCAAGCCAAACGAGGCTCTCTCCCGAGGTTAATTAATGACTTTTGACCGGATAATTGGGACCTCGTTATTAGCCAATATTGATGATTCCATTCGCTGAATGTTCCAATTTATCTCTTCCCTAAATCCCCATCGGGAATTTGTTCAGAATATTGGTCTTCAAACTGGCTTATGTTCCCCAGTATATACTGCAGTTAAGACATATACTAATTATAGAGACGTGACGCGCCATTTATCACATATAATAAAGCGTCTGTTCGTTGAAGCCGAATAGGATTGGTCCATTCTGTGTCACGTGTTCAAACCTGATTGGCTTGGCCGCCCCCCCCCCCCCACTTAAGTGACGTGGCCGGCTGAGATGGTACTGACCACGGGATGAGATGGGACTGACCACGGGTTGAGATGGGACTGAGCACGGGATGAGATGGGACTGAGCACGGGATGAGATGGGACTGAGCACGGGATGAGATGGGAATGATCACGGGATGAGATGGGAATGATCACGGGATGAGATGGGACTGAGCACGGGATGAGATGGGACTGAGCACGGGATGAGATGGGACTGAGCACGGGATGAGATGGGACTGAGCACGGGATGAGATGGGAATGATCACGGGATGAGATGGAATGATCACGGGATGAGATGGGACTGAACACGGGATGAGATGGGACTGAGCACGGGATGAGATGGGAATGATCACGGGATGAGATGGGAATGATCACGGGATGAGATGGGACTGAACACGGGATGAGATGGGACTGAGCACGGGATGAGATGGGACTGAGCACGGGATGAGATGGGACTGACAGCGGGATGAGATGGGACTGACCACGGGATGAGATGGGACTGAGCACGGGATGAGATGGGACTGAGCACGGGATGGGATGGGACTGAGCACGGGATGAGATGGGACTGAGCACGGGATGAGATGAAACTGACCACGGGATGAGATGGGACTGAGCACGGGATGAGATGGGACTGAGCACGGGATGAGATGGGAATGATCACGGGATGAGATGGGAATGATCACGGGATGAGATGGGACTGAGCACGGGATGAGATGGGACTGAGCACGGGATGAGATGGGACTGACAGCGGGATGAGATGGGACTGACCACGGGATGAGATGGGACTGAGCACGGGATGAGATGGGACTGAGCAAGGGATGAGATGGGACTGAGCAAGGGATGAGATGGGACTGAGCACGGGATGAGATGGGACTGACAGCGGGATGAGATGGGACTGAGCACGGGATGAGATGGGACTGAGCACGGGATGGGATGGGACTGAGCACGGGATGAGATGGGACTGACCACGGGATGAGATGGTACTGACCACGGGTTGAGATGGGACTGAGCACGGGATGAGATATGACTGAGCACGGGATGAGATGGGACTGAGCACGGGATGAGATGGGAATAATCACGGGATGAGATGGGACTGAACACGGGATGAGATGGGACTGAGCACGGTATGAGATGGGACTGAGCACGGGATGAGATGGGACTGAGCACGGGATGAGATGGGAATGATCACGGGATGAGATGGGACTGAACACGGGATGAGATGGGACTGAGCACGGGATGAGATGGGACTGACAGCGGGATGAGATGGGACTGAGCACGGGATGAGATGGGACTGAGCACGGGATGAGATGGGACTGAGCAGGGGATGGGATGGGACTGAGCACGGGATGAGATGGGACTGAGCACGGGATGAGATGAAACTGACCACGGGATGAGATGGGACTGAGCACGGGATGAGATGAAACTGACCACGGGATGAGATGGGAATGATCACGGGATGAGATGGGACTGAACACGGGATGAGATGGGACTAACCACGGGATGAGATGGGACTGAGCACGGGATGAGATGGGACTGAGCACGGGATGGGAATGATCACGGGATGAGATGGGAATGATCACGGGATGAGATGGGACTGAACACGGGATGAGATGGGACTGAGCACGGGATGAGATGGGACTGAGCACGGGATGAGATGGGAATGATCACGGGATGAGATGGGAATGATCACGGGATGAGATGGGACTGAACACGGGATGAGATGGGACTGAGCACGGGATGAGATGGGACTGAGCACGGGATGAGATGGGACTGACAGCGGGATGAGATGGGACTGAGCACGGGATGAGATGGGGCTGAGCACGGGATGGGATGGGACTGAGCACGGGATGAGATGGGACTGACCACGGGATGAGATGGTACTGAGCACGGGATGAGATGGAAATGAGCACGGGATGAGATGGGACTGACAGCGGGATGAGATGGGACTGAGCACGGGATGAGATGGGACTGACAGCGGGATGAGATGGGACTGACCACGGGATGAGATGGGACTGAGCACGGGATGAGATGGGACTGAGCAAGGGATGAGATGGGACTGACCACGGGATGAGATGAAACTGACCACGGGATGAGATGAAACTGACCACGGGATGAGATGGGACTGAGCACGGGATGAGATGAAACTGACCACGGGATGAGATGGGACTGAGCACGGGATGAGATGGGACTGAGCACGGGATGAGATGAAACTGACCACGGGATGAGATGGGACTGAGCACGGGATGAGATGGGACTGAGCACGGGTTGAGATGGGAATGATCACGGGATGAGATGGGAATGATCACGGGATGAGATGGGACTGAACACGGGATGAGATGGGACTGAGCACGGGATGAGATGGGACTGACCACGGGATGAGATGGGACTGAGCACGGGATGAGATGGGACTGAGCAAGGGATGAGATGGGACTGAGCAAGGGATGAGATGGGACTGAACACGGGATGAGATGGGACTGAGCACGGGATGAGATGGGACTGACCACGGGATGAGATGGGACTGAGCACGGGATGAGATGGGACTGAGCAAGGGATGAGATGGGACTGAGCAAGGGATGAGATGGGACTGAGCACGGGATGAGATGGGACTGACAGCGGGATGAGATGGGACTGAGCACGGGATGAGATGGGGCTGAGCACGGGATGGGATGGGGCTGAGCACGGGATGAGATGGGACTGACCACGGGATGAGATGGTACTGACCACGGGTTGAGATGGGACTGAGCACGGGATGAGATGGGACTGAGCACGGGATGAGATGGGACTGAGCACGGGATGAGATGGGACTGAGCACGGGATGAGATGGGAATAATCACGGGATGAGATGGGACTGAACACGGGATGAGATGGGACTGAGCACGGTATGCGATGGGACTGAGCACGGGATGAGATGGGACTGAGCACGGGATGAGATGGGAATGATCACGGGATGAGATGGGACTGAACACGGGATGAGATGGGACTGAGCACGGGATGAGATGGGACTGACAGCGGGATGAGATGGGACTGAGCACGGGATGAGATGGGACTGAGCACGGGATGAGATGGGACTGAGCAGGGGATGGGATGGGACTGAGCACGGGATGAGATGAAACTGACCACGGGATGAGATGGGACTGAGCACGGGATGAGATGAAACTGACCACGGGATGAGATGGGAATGAACACGGGATGAGATGGGACTGAACACGGGATGAGATGGGACTAACCACGGGATGAGATGGGACTGAGCACGGGATGAGATGGGACTGAGCACGGGATGAGATGGGAATGATCACGGGATGAGATGGGAATGATCACGGGATGAGATGGGACTGAGCACGGGATGAGATGGGACTGAGCACGGGATGAGATGGGAATGATCACGGGATGAGATGGGAATGATCACGGGATGAGATGGGACTGAACACGGGATGAGATGGGACTGAGCACGGGATGGGATGGGACTGAGCACGGGATGACGGGATGAGATGGTACTGAGCACGGGATGAGATGGGACTGAGCACGGGATGAGATGGGACTGAGCACGGGATGAGATGGGACTGACAGCGGGATGAGATGGGACTGACCACGGGATGAGATGGGACTGAGCACGGGATGAGATGGGACTGAGCAAGGGATGAGATGGGACTGACCACGGGATGAGATGAAACTGACCACGGGATGAGATGAAACTGACCACGGGATGAAATGGGACTGAGCACGGGATGAGATGAAACTGAGCACGGGATGAGATGGGACTGAGCACGGGATGAGATGGGACTGAGCAGGGAATGGGATGGGACTGAGCAAGGGATGAGATGAAACTGACAACGGGATGAGATGAAACTGACCACGGGATGAGATGAAACTGACCACGGGATGAGATGGGACTGAGCACGGGATGAGATGTAACTGACCACGGTATGAGATGGGACTGAGCACGGGATGAGATGGGAATGATCACGGGATGAGATGGGAATGATCACGGGATGAGATGGGACTGAGCACGGGATGAGATGGGACTGAGCACGGTATGAGATGGGAATGATCACGGGATGAGATGCGAATGATCACGGGATGAGATGGGACTGAACACGGGATGAGCTGGGACTGAGCACGGGATGAGATGGGACTGAGCACGGGATGAGATGGGACTGACAGCGGGATGAGATGGGACTGACCACGGGATGAGATGGGACTGAGCACGGGATGGGATGGGACTGAGCACGGGATGAGATGGGAATGAGCACGGGATGAGATGGGAATGATCACGGGATGAGATGGGAATGATCACGGGATGAGATGGGACTGAACACGGGATGAGATGGGACTGAGCACGGGATGAGATGGGACTGAGCAAGGGATGAGATGGGACTGACCACGGGATGAGATGGGACTGACCACGGGATGAGATGGGACTGAGCACGGGATGAGATGGGACTGAGCACGGGATGAAATGGGACTGACTACGTGATGAGATGGGACTGAGCACGGGATAATAAAGCGTCTGTTCGTTGAAGCCGAATAGGATTGGTCCATTCTGTGTGACGTGGCGTGTGACGTGACGTCGGCAATTTATTCGGTGAATATTTGAGGAATAATATTTTTTAAATAATTTTATTTTTTAATTTAGCTTGATTATTTTATTTTTATAAACAATGTATCCTAAAAGAGCCCTTTCTATTGTTGAGGCCATCGAAGCAAAGCAACGTCGTATTGAACAGCAGCGACAAAGACGTTTAAATTCACCCGTAAGAGAACGGCATAATGAACAACAACGGCAATACCGAATGAATATGAGCGAAAATCAAAGAGCCCTTCAAAGGGAAAACAGTAGGCTGAGGATGCAAAGAATTCGACAGGGAGATAATCTACCTTTGCCAACAGGGACATGTTTCGAGGAAGATCAAATTCCCCTGCACTTTTGTGGCCAACTTGATCAAGTTTGCCCAAAATGTAGAGCAAAGTATTTCGAATTGGAACAAACGACATACAGTAAAACTTTTCATAAATGCTGTTCCAAAGGAAAAGTCGAACTTGAACCGATTCAAACCTCTCAATCCACCTGCTCTAGCCGATCCCGTCCTTGGACGGGCTTTTCTACTAGTATATTAGAAATGAACACATTAAATCACGAATCTTTCTTTTACACACAAAGCAAACTTATGCTTCATCGTAGGATGGAATGGCTATTTAAGCTAGTATTGCTTGAACGACTGCAGCCGAAGCTGTACCCCTGCCATCCAGTTTTCCAGCCAGTAGGAACATTCTCCATGCACCGAGCGGCCGTTTGGTTTGGCTCCTCGCGCCCGCCTTTATGATCTAGCTCCATGGGGTCGACCAATCATCCCACAGGCGTCTACGAGAGTTTCATGGCCAGGTTGATGTCCGGGCCCTCTCGGAGTGTGGTGTCATAATATTGGTCTTCAAACTGGCCTATGTTCCCCAGTATATACTGGAGTTAAGACATATACTAATTATAGGCAAATTACACGCCATCTATATATATAAATCAAAGCATTAAAGCACAAATGTTTCTTTTACACACAAAACAAACGTCTACTGTCCTTACTGCGATGAAAAATATATTGGAAGGCTTGGCACATCAGTAGTGAACCCTCCTAGCGCTTTCGCCAATTTAATCTATCAGACCGATTTTTAGAGCTCTAATACTGTATTGGACTACTCTGCTTATATATGCAGCACTGAAGGGATGGAATCTTAAAAAGGATATTCAAGTAAACTATGGACATAAGCTTTTAGGACAGTAGAATTACATATAAATATTCGCATCGAGCAATGCTCTTCCACAAACAATAAGGACAAGGCCAGTTAACCATAAATTAATTATAAGGACAATAACGCGCCAAATATATAAGAAATGAAAGTATTATAGCACGAATGTTTCTTTTAACATAAAACAAACTTATACTGTCCTTACTGCGGTGAAAATATATTAGGAACTATAACGGGCTTATCTCTATTGGTGTAGGAATTAGAGAAGTATTAAAAATCACATTTTTAATTTCTTTTATTATTTTTGGCCTAATTTCCATACCACCCAGGAGGTACGGCCGTTGGCGCGTTACCCTTTGTTTATAGTGGCGGGTTCCCCAGTAGGCCTATACCACTCTTCTAACAGAGCTCCAACATCGAGTCTCTAGAGTCATTATACTCTCCTTAACTGCTATAAAAATATTGGAAGGACTTGACTCATCATTGGGGAATCCTCACAGCGGTTTAATCGCCAGTTTAATCTACCATACCGTGTTTTAGAGCTCTACTGTTGTATTGCACGATTCTGTTTATGTTGACGAACACTGTAAGATTGAAGTTTGTCGTTAAGAAAGGATAAGAATAAGGAATGAGTGGTAAAACGATGCACTCTTTCATATCTGTTTGAATCCTTGTGTTGATGTTCTAAGGCTGGTTTTATTTTTTTTAATCCCCATCAAAAGCATCGCATCAAATTATAGATATAATAAGAACAATTCATATGAATTTCTTATTTTCTATTAATATTTCTCAAGTTAGTTTCCTAATTGAATGTATTTCACAAATTGAGTTTTTTTATTATATTGAGAACATTTTTAGTTAGAAAATTTAAATTAGGTTTCCTGGGTCTCCAACAATGGCCACTTTAGATAAAATACTTTTACTCTAGGTAGGATGTCTAGGAGCCTGGCAGGGCTGATTTAATCGGACTCGGCCGAGTAATGCCTGGGCGGAGGCTGACTCGAGCGACCCGATGTTGGAGCTCTGTTAGAAGAGTGGTATAGGCCTACTGGGGAACCCGCCACTATAAACAAAGGGTAACGCGCCAACGGCCGTACCTCCTGGGTGGTGTGGAAATTAGGCCTGAAATAATAAAAGAAATAATAAATGAATACACACACAAATGAATAAACTTCAATTATACTAAAGCGTCTACAAGGTATATGATCAAATATTTTGTTGTATCTATAAATATGTTACTAGACAAACCTTTCAGTCAATTAACCAACACTTCTGGTATTTTTCTTTATATAAAAAGTGCTCTACAATCTAATTTTCCAAGTTTGGAGATGTCCGAGCTTAGTGAGATGGACAACTCTCTTCAGATTTCACCAGTCTTGAGGCAGCGTGTCCTAGAACTGGATTGTGATTCTAGAGAAAACTTTTGTGCTAGAGAGCCAACAGTTTGGTTCTCAGTTTGGAAGAGAATATTAATTTGGCTCGCAAATAAAATAATTGTTTACAATAAGAGAAGGGGATCGGTGGAAGGAGGGTCTAAACCGTTGGGTTTCGATCGCTAAGACCCGGGTTCGATTCGCGCATTGGGCACTTTTTTCTGATTTAATAAAAAAATGTTCCAATGGCCCCCGATTCCTACAAAAGTCCAACTCCACCAGCGAATGCAAGTAACCAAACGAGGCTCTGGAACATTTGTAAGTGCAAAGTCGAACTGCTTTTCACATGTGTAGACATGTGGTGCACTTACAGTAAAAGCAGTCGCCTACTTCTACCCACCATGTTTATCATGGCCTGTACCACGTGTACTATGGATAAGCAAAAAAAAAAACAATAGGAAAGGTGCATTTTTGAACGAAATTATTGTTATTTGAATATTTCAGGAACTAGCACACTTGCCTATTTCAACACAGTACTAATATATAGTGGCCTGGTTGTTGAAGATTAGTTGTATACAATAACTGTATGTAGTTAACTAACAACCACTAGAGAAATTATTTCCTTTAGAAAGGCCAGTCAAGATCGACGTAAGTGTAGGGTGTCGAATTAACGAGGTTATACTGTACATTACTTTTCTGCACACAACCTGCATCTTAAATTAATTCTTTAAACGAGCTTTTTTTCTATTGAAATTCAATGAATTAAAACATAAAATGGCACAAACACAAGTTTATAAATGCCAAATATCATACAATAGGGGTGTGGGATGGTTGCGTGATGTGTTGGTGTGGCTTGTGGAAAGGCTGCTGATAAAATTATAATTAAAATTAATTTATTTAAAGCCAGAAATATATAAAGAGAAAATAAGTAACGGCAGTTATAACGGCCGTTGGGATCAAGCCTTCTTGTTTTCCGCGTGAGTGGCCAGAGTCTGGATGTTCGCGCATGCGTAGTCAGGTTGACACTCGCGGTTGCTGAGGCCGTCCACTGCCCGTGTGTGTAGTGGAGCTTTGTCCCAGTTCGCGCTCGCTGAAGCAAAGTGTGGTCGCCACAGGGCATTATAATGTTTCGGTATAACGAAATAAAAATGAATACATCTTTACAAAAATATGGCATTTGTCTAGTACTGCGAACTATTATATAGTCTTTTTCTTAAAGTCGTTTTAAATTAAAGTTACTTCCAATTATCTTAATTTTAAAATATTCTTACGTAGAATTTAAAAAATGGTCGAATTCCAGAATATAATGTTTTAGAACGTTCAAGAATAATGTAGAAAAATCGGAGAACAATTGATTGGCCAATCTAAAGCGATTGCGCACGGCTTAGTGCTGGCGGCTTTCTGATTGGCTGACCAATTATCACCGTTCTGGAAAGATCTACTCCGGGATATATAGGGAGGAAACTCATGCCAAGAAGTAGAAAAACGAAGCTACGTGTACTCCAAGCAAACGCTGCTGTCTCAAAAGGTCGGACTGCTGCTTACTGCCGACGCCGGTGTACTTCCTGGAAGACTCTAGAAAGTTCTACCAACTTCTGTCTCCTGTTCTGTTCTTGTTTTCCTTCACCGTGCTACAGTTGGTGAGTTTGTAACTGCTATTTTCTTTATTGTTGTTTTATTTTGCATTCTCCTGTAATTATTTTATTTATTAGGCTTAAATAAAGTCCTAAAGATCCTTTGTACCCACGTAAGTTATTCTTTGTGAAACACAACAAAGCAATAATATTATATAGAATTCCTTCTAGAGAGTGTTACCAAAGAACGCTTGGATAATCGGATTCAACTCTTATGCTTAAAATTGAATTTTAAACTTTGATTTTTTTAAAACTATTATATCCATCATCTATTATTAGAATTAATAAAAACTGAGACAAAAAATGATATATTCAACAATGGAGAGTTCTATTGTAAATATACTGCACTGTTTATATATATATATATATATATATATATATATATATATATGGTATAATATATAATTTAATTAAAAAGGCATATATTGGATCAAAATATCATTTATTTTACCAATATTTCAGTTGGCTGAACCCCAACCTTTATCAAGGTATTATAACATATTAATGTGTGTCACCAACAAACTCAGCACCACATAACGTCAAAAGAATTAAGTTAAAAATATATATTATTTGCCTATATTCAATGGGGAGAAAATTATTATTATTTTTTTTTAAATTTGATGAGAGAAGCGTGGACGCGGCCGCGTGGCGGCGCTGCATGAAGATAACTGACCAATGGGAACGGCCCCACCCCCCTTCCTGGCGCCGTCATCTTGTATATAGTTCTTAGCCTGCCTTTTGTTCAACTGCTGTGTGCGGTTGCTATTCTTGTGTCATCATATATATCCTTATATCTAATAATAATACCATATTTATAAAATCACTTATTTGGCTGTTCCTTTGCATCACCGACTCACAACATGGTAGCAGAGCGTGGTTAGCTTCATAAAAAGAACGAAAAGTAAGTGAAAACCAAGATGGCGTCGTCTTCCCAAGCGCTTGCCCTGAACGTCGAGAAGCTCACCGGCAGCAATTATCGATCATGGAAATTTAACATGAAGATGCTTCTGATCGAAAGAGGATTATGGGAATGTGTGATTAACGAAGAAACGATCGACGCTGATGAGGATCAAAGAAAATATGAGAAGACAAAAATTAAACAAGAAAAGGCACTGGCAACGATTGCTCTATCAATTTCTACAGAGCAACAAATACACGTTATAGACTGTAAGACTGCAAGTGAAGCCTGGACGACCCTGGAATAAATATTTGAACCGAAATCAAGGGCGCGAATTCTTCAACTCAAGAAACAATTCGTGAACATCAAGTTCATCGAAGAAGAAAATATGATAAATTACCTATCAAGATTAAAGACCTGCAGTGATCATCTCAGAGAAGCGGGATGTGAAGTAAAGGATGAAGATCTGGCATACTCTATGCTAGCTGGACTACCAGACTCCTATGATGGGATTATAATGAACTTTGGCAACATGACGGATGATGAGTTCACGTCATCCAAGGTAAGGCAGGTCCTGCTAACGGAACACGAGAGAAGAACAACCAGAAAAGAGGATTTATCCAAGGAGGTGCTACAGGTGAACCAGCATCAAAATAACAGCAGCACTGACAGTCGAAGAAAATGCTACCGATGCGGGAAGATCAGCCACATCGCCACCAACTGCCGAGGAATGAGGCAAACAACTACTAGAAACCGCGATAATCAGCATTTTCAGAGGAAGGTAAACAAATCAGATAACTTCCTGGCTGCACTCAACCTAACGAGCGACGAGGATTCGTGGCTGCTGGACAGCGGAGCAACCAACCATGTATGCAGAAACAAAGACTGGTTCGTTGACCTTCGGGAGGTGTCATCTGATCCTATCATGACTGCGAGTGGGACAACTGAGGCCAAAGGATATGGACACATATTTCTCCAGACGTCTATTCATAATGAGTGCATCGAAATCAAGCTAAACAATGTGCTGTACGTCCCAAATGTGCGAAGGAATCTGCTGTCAGTCTCCAAGATAGAAGAAAACGGCAACCGTGTGACCTTCCGTAATATGGTAGCTCGCGTTTTCAACCCAGAAAACAGGATTATAGCGGAAGCGACAAATGTAAATGGCCTCTACATTGTGAAAGGTAAGACCTTAAACTCCAGTAAAACAGCATTTAATAGTGAAGGGGACCATTTTCAGAACAATTCCTTGAGAACGTGGCATCAAAGGTTATGCCATATTGACAGTAACGCCATTGAAAAGATGGCGCGGGAGGAGCTCGTAATAGGCTTAGAAATTTCCTCTAGAGACAAAGGCCTATGCGACGATTGTTGTATCGCTAAATCCACTAAAGCGTCACATAAAAACCTAGGCAATATCAGATAAAAACAGACCTTGGAGCTTATCCACATAGATATTTGCGGTCCAATGCCGGTAAAATCAACTGGAGGCAATAGATACTTTCTATATTTTGTTGATGATTTCTCAAGAAGGATTACTGTGTATTTTCTGAAAAACAAAGATGAGGTATTAAAACATTTCGATATCCATAGAGCCACTGTAGAGAAACAAACTGGTAATAAAATTAAAGTATTACGATCGGATAATGGACTTGAGTTTTGCAATAGAGATTTTCAAGACAAATTACAAAAACTAGGGATAAAGCATGAACGCACAAACGTGTATTCTCCGCAAATGAACGGTGTGGCAGAACGTGTAAATCGAACACTTTTAGATATGGCCCGCGCTTGTTTACATAGCGCTAATCTCCCCCAAAGATTTGGGGCAGAGGCGGTAAACACAGCTGCTTACATTAAAAACAAATGTTATAATACTGCTCTAAAAGACAAAGTACCTGATGGACTTTGGTTAGAAAGAAATCCTAGTGTAAGACACCTAAAAGCATTTGGATGTTTGGCATATAGCCATATACCAAGAGAAAGAAGGCGAAAATTAGACAATCGGGCATGTAGATGTATTCTGGTAGGATACTCCACTCAAACACGTGGATATCGTCTCTGGTGCCCAGGATCACAAAAGGTGATTGAAACAAAACATGTTAGATTCGATGAGTCTAAAATTGGACTAGAGTGGACCAAAATAGACGAAGAGACAGAACCGGAAAGGTACAACCACGTTTGGCTAGAACCTCAGACTAATTATGATAACGACCTAGAGAATGAATTACCGAGTAATTTGGATTCAGTGGGGGTAGAGGACACTCTACCACAACCCTCCACCTCCAAAAACATTGTTCGAAATCCATATGGGAGAAAAGGTAAACCAAGAGTAGAGTTAAATTTTTTAGATGTTACCGAGCCGCAAAGTTTTGAAGAGGCAGTCCAATCTCCCGAAGCCATGTATTGGAGAAAAGCAAGGGAAGATGAGCTTAGAGTGCTTCAGGAACGAGGCACTTGGGAGTTATCAACATTACCGCCGGGAAAGAAACCGATTAGCAGCAGATGGGTGTATAAAGTGAAGACAAATGAGAGCGGAAATGTAGAGCGTTTCAAAGCACGTTTAGTGGCTAGAGGTTTCTCACAGAAACAAGGAATCGATTTTCAGGAAACTTATGCACCCGTTATTAGCTTAGCTGTAATAAGAGTTTTGATAACGTTAAGTTTGAACATGAAATGGTACAATAGACATCTCGACGTAGATAACGCTTATCTATATGGTGACTTAGAAGAAGAAATATACGTGCTTTTGCCAGAAGGGGTCGAGAGGAAAGATAACGAGGTTTACAAACTGCTTCGACCTATTTACGGCCTGCGACAATCAGGGCGGAATTGGAATTTAACACTCGATCATGCTTTACAAGAGATGGGATTTACACGACTAGAATCCTGTAATTGTATTTATACTTATCTGGATAAGGCAATTATTGCCGTGTATGTAGATGACTTGGCTTTATTTGGTGAGAGTGAAGAGATTTTACGGAATATAGAACAGAAAATTAATGAAAGGTTCCGAGTTAAAAATTTGGGAGCGATCAGGAATTTCTTGGGAGTTCAGATTGACTATCCAGATGAGGAGACTGTAGTACTATCTCAAATACGTATGTTAAATCAATCTTACAAAAATTCAACACGATCGAATGTCGACCGGTATCCACACCGTTAGACATTAGTTTTCCAATCTCAAAAGGAGATTGCCCCACAGATGAAGAAGAGAAAGAGAGGATGAAAGCTATTCCATATAGGGAACTAATCGGGTCGCTCCTTTATCTTGCGAATTGTACTAGGCCAGACTTAATGTTTTCTGTTACGAGATTAGCTCAATTCGCCAGCAACCCTGGACGTCGACATTGGCAAGCTGCCAAACACGTCTTAAGATATTTACACGGCAGCATAAATCTATCTCTCGTTTATCGCCGGACTGATTCCAATGATGTTTGTGCATACAGTGATGCAGATTGGGCTAACGACATCGATGACAGACGGTCCAATAGTGGGACCGCTATCACTATAGGACATTCCTTAGTCATATGGAAGACTAGCAAACAGAAGTGTGTCTCACTTTCCACAATGGAGGCAGAATATTTAGCGCTATCCCAGACCACTAAGGAAGCAGTTTGGATCGCTACCATCTTGAAAGAATTAAAGTTCTTATCGAATTTTGCCTTTCCCTTGATAATTCATTGCGATAATAGATCCGCTATAGATTTTTCCAAAAATAATGTGGAGAACAACAGATCCAAACACATTGACATAAGATACCATCACGTCAGAGAAAGAATAATTAGCGGAGAGATCAAGATTGTCTACATCCCTACAAAGGAGAACCTGGCCGACGTCTTCACCAAGACCCTGAGCAAAGTGGCTCACAAGAACGCCTGTGACTTCATGAACTGTTCTCCAGTCCAGCGCTTCAGTGGAGGAATGATGAGAGAAGCGTGGACGCGGCCGCGTGGCGGCGCTGCATGAAGATTACTGACCAATGGGAACGGCCCCACCCCCCCTTCCTGCCGCCGTCATCTTGTATATAGTTCTTAGCCTGCCTTTTGTTCAACTGCTGTGTGCGGTTGCTATTCTTGTGTCATCATATATATCCTTATATCTAATAATAATACCATATTTATAAAATCACTTATTTGGCTGTTCCTTTGCGTCACCGACTCACAACAAAATTTTATTTCAATTTAAAGAGCTATGTCCCCCTAGGGACACTTGCGCTGTCATACATGTATGTCTTTACATTTGTCTATACATATATATACAATAATTTTAGGCCGTGAATAGAATAGTCATATGATATTAACAATGAGAAAGAGAGAAAAAAAACGAGAAAAAAGAACTGTGTACAAAAGAAAGAAGTGTCTGGCAATATGTACAATAAGCATAATATAAATTATCAGTTTCTTAAAATATATTTGTTGCTATATAATTAAAATATATCTACAAAAGGTATTGAATTTAATATACATTTTTTTACTGGAAATAAAAATACGTGGATCTGTTACTATTAAATTATAGTCGATTCTATAGTCTTGAAAAACAGGACAATCTAATAAAAGATGTATTGAGGAAAAAATATTTTTGATATATAATTATATTAAAATTTAAAAATATATCACTTTTATATTAAAAAAAAACGTTACATATTAAAATAATAATTAGATACATTATGTTAATATAATTAGTGTATATGATTGAAAATATTTTTTTTTGAAAAACAAATATTTTTACTAATAAAAACTTATTTCCACAATATTTTAACATTGTATAACAAAGTCAAAATATTATGGAGATTAACTTACATCTAAAATAGAAAAGTAAAAAATACATTTGGTATTTTAAAAAATCTTTTATATTTTCACAATGTGTGTATTGCATGCTAGATACATAACAGACGAATATACCCTAGAGAAATTTCTTTTGTATTGTAGAAGATTACAAATTTTGGCGTCTGTACATATATTTTCACTTTATTATAAAATATATTTATACTACGTTTTTGTTTTTAATTCCGTTTTTTTTATAAATCGAACTTTAGAATAATATATGTATTTTGGGGAATATTTAAAATATATTCTTTATAATTATACATTGTCAAATTACGAAACTATTATAGACGCTTAATATTCTTTTTAAAATAAAACAATTTCTACTGCCCTTACTGCAGTGGAAAATTTAAAGGGAGGGCCTGGCTCATCAGTGGTGAACCCTTCCAGCGGTTTCGCCAGTTTAATCTACCTTACCGCTGTTATATTGCATTTTTGGAACTTCCTTTTATAGTGATACTGATGCTTGACTCTTCGAATGGGTATTTTAGATGAACTATGGACAAAAAGAATAATACGCGTCTAAAATAGTTTCGTAATTTGATAACAGATGGCGCGCTAGTGCATCGTAATTATACATTGTGTTTATAGTAATTTGTGAAAATCAAATTAAAAAACCCCACTAGATGGCGCTCTGCTATCTATAAATAGCTCATGTGAGTGCGGTCAGGATATGCCCCTTTTTTGTTTTTTTAACATCAACACCTGAACTTTTTATATTTTAAAATTATTTTTTCACATCTTTTACGCAAATTTAGCCTTAAATACCTATTTCTTGATTTCTCAAGAAGCCTCTAGGACCAAAATTTGGTCATAGAAGTATACCTTCAAATGCAAAATTCAAATAATCCAACCATGCAAGATATTATGCAAAATAAAGGAGATATCAATCCCCGGTTCCGACGACCCGGCCCTGACACTTAGTCAAGAGCTCATCGCCCAACAGCTGCCCTCCTGCAAGGCCTAGGGGGACCACTTCTACTCCACCAACTCGCCATATGTAAATAGCCAGGACAAGGTGACTCGCGAGCTGTGCTCGAATGTAACACCTGTAAATTGAGACGAAATAAATAAAAAATATAGAAGTATAGCCTGCACCATGCTAACGAGGCCCAACAGCCAGAAACGCGTTCTTGGTTAGCTTTTCTTGATTTATCAAGAAATTGGGTTGGCCAAATATCACGGAACAAGTTAAATAAACGTTTAGTTTATTTTTGTTCCACTAGATGGCGCTCTGTAATCTAGAAAATGTTTATGAGGGCTCGGTCAAGATATGCCTTTTTGTTTTTAATATATATCTTTAAAACATAGATTAATAGTTCGTTTCTAAAATAGAGTTATGAATGCTATAGTTTTATTATATAAAATTCAGTTTTTTAAACAATTAGGGTGTTTTTGCAATATATATTTATATATTAAAATACTTCAAAACACTTTTTATTCGATTTTGAAAAACCTTTGTTTAAATATACATTTTTCAAAATTTAACCTTAAAAATATACAATTTTTTAAATTGGAAACTACCAATCTATATTAATAAAATGGAAATTTCATAAGTGGACATCACTAAAAACTTTCGTTACAATGCATCAATTTCAACCAAATTTTCAACATTTATGTAAAACGAGATGGAGCAGGTTTTGCTTAACATCAAAATATATTTCCTAACATTAACATGCGTAACTTCGCTGTTATCGATTAAATACAAAAAAATCAACAGAGTTAATTTTATTTATATATAAATACAAAATTAAATTTCAACAGAGTTAATTTTTTTACATACTAGCTAATAATCTCAATCTAAAAAATATTCAAAACAAGCAATTTTAAGATAACACCATATGTAAAACAGTCGGCCAAGAAAACAACAACGATATTACATCTTTCTCACATATTCACACACAATCTTGATTAATAATTAAAACTAATCTTTAACATTGTTTATTATACTTCAACTTTTATTTCTACATTTGTTTTTAAATACCTAATTGTTTTAACATGTTTCTAATTTCGCCTAACAAATATACAAATTTATAGTGACCAACATATGCAAATTTTATCTTTGTTTTTATTTAACTTGATATCGTAAACATAACATCCATTGTAAGCATTTTTCTGTTCACCTTCCGTGGTTTCTCTTTTCTCTGATAGTTTTTAGGTGTAGTATATTTTCTTATTACTAGACTACAAACATTCCCTCGAGAAAAACCTGGGCGAAGCCGGGTACATCCGCTAGTAAAAAATAAAAATATATCGTAATTTAAACAATGTGATATGTAAGTAATAAAGTATGACGTCTTTTCTAGTCGTCTCAAAGTGACACCAGCTTGCCACTGGGCACCCGGGGGATCCAGAGAGGGACAAAAAGGGCGTTGGTCCGAATGTTGACAGTTAGTTAGGTTACAGTGGATATTTTCGGACAGGGCCCGCTCAGTACTAGGTTCGTTGCCATCTCACGGCGGTCCTCGTGGCCGTCGTTTTGGTTCCTCCCTGCCTCGGCGGCTTCATGCAAGACGCCGAGCTCTTCTCAGTTAATCCTAAACTTTCCCCTGGTCCTGGTGCCACGTGAGACGTACTAGGAGAGCGTCCTTTGATCCCAAACTTTGTCCTTACTGTCCCGTGCGGACTTCCCACTCTGCACGCCTTGCCACTCAACCCCGACGGCTTCCAACTCACTTGTTGGCTTACCCGGGTTTACGACATATATATAGATGGCGCTCTGCCATCTAAAAAGCACACGTGCTCGTGGTCAGGAGATGCCTTCTTTATTTTTAATATAAATATTATATAATACACTGCGGCCTGTGATTGTAAAACAACACTTGAAGTTACACCGCATGAGTTTCTTTTAAATGAAAAAAATATATATATATGCTGTAAGGTAGTCGATCCTGTAGGATGACTGTGGTTGGTTAAATGCAGTCGTTGTGGCTACACTGTTAGAGTGGGTTCAGACGTGAAAGTATTGCACCAAAGAACGAGACATGTTAGATGTCACCAACGAGATGGCGAGAGAGTAAGTTAAGCCGACACCGGTCAGGGAAGATCTGTCTAGAGTGTCTGTAAATCTTCGTGTCGCAAAGCGGACAAATCTGTTTGAGTAAGAAGGGGGCACATCTAGGAATCCGACTTGTTTTTCGGACCTTTTTTCCTCCGTTGGCGCCGGCTGTCAATCTCACTCGAAATTTTATTTCTGACACCTTGGCAATTACATTATAACCATACAACACATGGGGATATAGGATATTTATTGGAATATATTACAACATATATAGAGATATCTCAAATTTATTTAATTCATGGGACGTTCATGAGGTATACCCCGTGTGAGGCATACTTCCGGATGAATCAGGGCGTGCAAGGACAAGCCGAAGAGCAATGTCCGCCGCATAGTCCAATTGATCATCAACAAATGCTATTGATATTTGAGAATAAATATAAATTCGCTTTAATCTGGCTTATATTGAAGATAGAAGTTGCCTGGCCGGTATTCATAGTTCTTAAAAATAGACACAACTTCGCCTTTGCCGGTCCCAAGCCCGGATGAAAAAGGAGGAGGGGGAGCAGTAACAAGCTTACTAAAAAAACTGGGCTCAGCTGGCCTGGCTGATAGTACCCTGTAAGGGCTCCAGGTATACAGGATGAGCAGAGTTTGTACTCAGTACAGCGGCTGTACATGGCGTATGTTCCTCATGTCAGAGGCGGCCATTTCTTTTGGAGCTAAGTCAGCCTGCCACTGAGTAGTGCTACCAGTCTTAATGACAAAGGCATTCTACTTCACCCAGTGTGGAGATAAGAAAAGAAGAAGAAATAGACACTTCGGCTATACGGAAATTAAAAACACAATATCTGACTGAAGTGTCTTTTATTCTGTTCTATGTGAGATAACTTTAATCCGAGATGGTCAAAAAAGTGTATTTTTATTCATTGCCGTATTCAATTTGATTCAGTGAACTTATCTCTGATTCCGTAAAAGTACAAATGATCTTTCTTAAAGGCGCCACTATCCTATAAATTGAATGAAGCCATTAGAATGCATACTAAGTACCATAATCATCCAATCAAGGGGAAAGTATAATTAGCAATTCCTAAGGGACAAGGTAATATATCCGGAGACACATATAAACCAATTACATCTAATTGGCCTCAATAATTATTATTACAACATTGGATTTACTTAATGTCTGGTAATTTTGATACTCATTGACCAAGGCGCAGGATATCTTTACTCGCCTATTTTTTAAAATTATATATATGTACTGAAAGGGGCACCTCTCCCTTTGAATTATTCAATGAAAATATTGATATTATAATTCTACTGTCTTATAGCTTATGTCCATAGTTGACCTTAAATGACGTAACCAAGATTCCACCTTTCAGTGTAGCATATATAAGCAGAATCGTACAATACAGTATTAGAACTCTTAGAAGTGCGGTAGATTAAATTGGCGAAACCGCTGGGAGGGCTCACCACTGATGAGTCAAGCCTTCAATATCGCAGTAATGACAGTAGTAAGTTTGTTTACTTGTGAATAATAACATTTAGGCTTATTGGCTTTATTTCTGATGTAGTATGCTTCGATTTCATAACATTCTACGAGCAGTTACGAACATTTTAGTTAAACAGAATAAACGATTCTTAAGAACTACCAATTAAATATTAATTAAATACATTAAATGTGAATATCCAATATATCTGCTTCTTGTATTTAAAGTATACGTTTATGGATTGTAATTTTTTTTAAAAATATATACATGTGAGTATTTTATATTTGATATCACACACTCACGCACACACACGTGTACGCACACAAGTACGCACATACACACGTACAGTATCACGCACACACACGCACGTATACACGCAGCCACACACGCACTCCGACAAGCACACACACGTGCATGCACACAAGTACGCACGTACACACGCACACTCTCACGCACACACACGTGTACGCACACAAGTACGCACGTACACACGCACACTCTCACGCACACACACGCACGCACCCGTCACGCACACACGTGCACGCACACTCCCTTGAAAATTTATTTCAATATAATATGACACGAAGAAAAAATAATATAATGATATACGTATATATTTGATTTATATATAAAAATTACTTTTAATTATAATTATTCGCTGAAAAAAAAAACAGCTTTTAAATTCATTAATTATTTAAAGAGTCTCCCCATTTATGTTTCTTAGTTGTCTTCAACTATTCTCTCTAGCCGCTAACAAATAATTAATTAATAATTGTGTCGTCTAGATATTATGACGTCATTAACCCATCTTTATATATCTAATGACGTATTTTCTACGTTACAATATTATATTTTTCTATCACCGTGTATATATTCATAGATAGCTTTTCACTTGTTTTAATATAATATTCATAATGTGTTTAGAAAAAAAAATATATATATATATATGCGAAAAAACAATTAAAAATATAAAAAGGGTCAGGTGTTGATATTAAAAATAAAAGCGGCATATCCTGACCAGGCTCACATGAGAATTTCTAGGTGGCAGAGCGCCATCTAGTGGAACAAAAATTCGTTCGTGGTTGACTTTTCTTTATTTATCAAGAAATTGAGTTGGCCAAATATCACGGAACAAGTTAAATAAAGGTTTTGTTTATTTTTGTTCCACTAGATGGCGCTCTGCCACCTAGAAATGCTCATGTGAGCCTGGTCATGATATGCCGCTTTTATATTTATAAATATGAGAAAACAATAGAAAAAATAAAAAGGTCAGGTTCGTGGATAGCTTTTATTGATTTATCAAGAAATTGGGTTGGCCAAATTTCAGGGAACAGGCTAAATCAATTATTAGTTAATTTCTGTTCCACCAGATGGCGCTCTGCCTTCTGAAAAGCACATGTTCTCCTGTCAGGATATGCCTTTTTTAAATAAATATATATAGTTAAATAAACAGGAAATATATATATCATAGATGTTATATAATCGTCTGGAGTAAACAATAAAAATCACCTAATCGTGAGGCGAAAGATTTCTTTTGAAAATGCTTTTTATTTCGTGCTTTTTTTTAGAGAAGAGAGAGGAAATATATAGTTTATAATAACTCTCTCTCAAGAACACACACACACCAGAGGTGAATCAATATATTCTACTTATAAATAAAATTAGATTTAAAATAGAAAAAAATCTCTATAAATATATCAGAATAATATAAAAAACGATAAAAAATATTCATTATGCATTTAAAATACTTTATAATATGAAAATTAAATTTTATTCATTAAAATTTTTCACATTTATAAAATATTCTAGCAATTATTTTTATAGCGGAATCCATAAAATTAAATTATGTATTAAAATTTATTCATAATATGTTATTAAAGCCAAAAGATAAATTTAGACGTATTAAAGGAAGAAAGAGAGACTATCGAGGGAATAAAACTCTAGACATGTTCGATTAACAACTTTGCCTAAACTTTGGCAGGAACGATTTGATCTGGAAATCTATTTAGAACTGGCGACAGGGCTATGAAAAATTCAAACGATACCGAAGCTGGAAAAATGTTTACAGGAGACAAAAAGGGCTTTCATTTTCGAATAGAAAGATAGATTTTTATTTAAGGAAATAGAAGTGAATAATTTATACATTTGAAATTTATCAAAAGATTCGCTTAAAATTAAATCAAAAGATCTTTTTAAAAATATTTTATTTTAATGCCTGATAATTTATAACCTATTTTGAAATAGACAATTCTAGGTAAATATATAATATAAATAATAAAATATAAAAATTTAGTCTAAAATTGAAAATGTTATTAAAGTGTAAAAAGTATTATTACAGTGTAAAATGTTTTTATAATAAAATTAAAAATGTTATTAAATTTCAAAATGTATGTTGTTATTAAAGTAACAACAAATGTTGTCATTTAAGTGTAATATTTTCTTAAAATATCAATGAAATGTAATTATTATAGAAACACTTATTAAATATATATCATCATTATTGTTTACAATTGCGCTTAATTTTGCTTTGAGACACATTTATTTAGTTTCAAAATTGTCTTTGATGTTTTATTACATATCTTGATGTCTCAAAATAGTCAATTCTCAACAAGGAAGAAAAGGTAAGCAATATTTTATGCTAAACATGCGCTTTACCTATTTCATCGGTTTATCGATATCCTTTATTGCGTATGATCGCCTGATTGAAATTAAACCAAAATTTTACTCTCTTTATACACGATTTCTATTAAAATTTTATATATATTAAAAAAATAATAATTTAAATATATATACATATATATATAATATACAAATATGCACATATTTTTCTAAAAATAAAAATATTCAGGCAACAACGATCAAATTAGAAACCAAAAGAAATCTCATTTCAAAAGCCATAGCAATTTAAATGAAAAATAGAAAATATATCATTATTCAATCTTCCGCTATAGTTTGATTTAGAAAGGAAAGGATTTTAAAAATACGTTATTCAAAGGAGAAAATAAAATTTGATGATAAGGGAATTACATTCAACTGCTTTATTATGTAAAGTGGAGTATAAGGTAAATCTTTATGTTTGATATTTACTCTTCCAGCCAATGTAAATCTAGCCAAGGTCACATCCGGGAATTTAAGTTTTGCTATAAACTTTCCTCATCCATAAAATACCTTCCAAATGTAAACGCATTAAATTTAACAGACGATGACATATTTTGCGACCTGGATATTTTTATATATAATAAATTTAAAGGAAATCTTATATAATTTCGAACATTTAAATTCACGCGCCTGCTTTTAAAAAAATATATATAGAATAATAAATTTATACTATATAAAAATATATATTTTATTAAATATGTATTTATTCATTTCAATTGTCTAGATACGTAATAATATTTGATAGTGTATATATTACAAGAAATATTCGAGAAAAATGTAGAATCTATTTTTTTTTTATCAAAAGAGATTATTTTGAAAAAAAAAATTAAGTGTTATAATTTTTTATGTCTTTTGAAAAATATATTTTGGAAATAAAAAAATCTATAAATTTATTTATATATATGCCATAAAATAGAATTCAAATAATAATTCACAATATTTGTTTATACTTAAACTTACCTCATGGTGGCTAGAGCGTTTAAACTTCTTCTTTTATAAATGTATTACACATGTAGATATAGTTGAACTTTGCCCTTATAAAGTGTGTGGCAAATAGGTGCTAGATTATATATACCCATTTTCAAGAGAAAACTTTTACATTGAGTTCTAATTTTAGAATATTTTGTGTGTGTGGATTTGAACCGGTATTTTAACATTTTTTTAACGCTGAATTATTTTACTATAATATAATAGTTTATAATAATAATATTGCCCGACACATTCTTTGTTATAAGAAATTTGAATTATTTTTAACGCGTATGATTCTTTTAAAAAATAAATCAATTTTCTACTGTCCTTACTGCAATAGAAAATTGATTCATTTTTAAAAGAAACGTACTCGTCAATATTAGTTCAAATTTCTTGTAACAGATGGCGCGATAATGCATCATATAACTATTCTTTGTTTTACCGAAGATTGATGACCATGTTTCGTTGTGATTCTGATATGCTGAATCCAGAAATGTTGTACGTTTTGCTCTATCAGACATCGTTTCAGAGATACATACTCTTTCTAACATCAAAAACTGTTGTATTTCAATTTGATTACACACACAGCGCTTAACGTTAATTATTCTTTAATTAACTACAACAAGGTGAAAGGATTATATATATATTGATGAAATGGTAATCATGGGGAAAGAGAATATGAGTCAGCGCGGCTACGCCGATGCAGGATACAGAAAGTGAAAGTACGGGTGTGTGACGTCAGCTCCGGTGTTGCCGAAGTTAGCCGCCCGCCGTCACGGTCCAGCAAAAACCCTTCTAAAATGAGTGGTTATCTATTGCAATAATCATTTTAAAAATAAGTTTTTATAAAAATCTCCACTAACACAAAAAGAAAATAGTTCTTAAAAAGTGAAGATACTTCGGCTAGTAAATCTTTTGACTGTATCTTCAATTTTAAGAAATATGAATGTGCCGGCCAGAGGCAGACTCTATTTTTACAATAAGGAGAAACTAATTCTATTTCAGCTAGCGCTAATAAACAATGATAATAATCATTGTGCTGAAAGTGGAGAAATTTATTACTTCTTGAAAGACTAATTATATAAAAAAAATTAAATAGAGAGGACCGCATTTAAACTATTTATTTAGACGTTTCGCATTCAAAATTCAATTATTTATTATACTGTCCGTAAATTCTACCGTTTTTTATTTTAAAGAGAGGTATTTCGTCTCGAAATTACAAAGATTCTTCTTTCTTTTTAATTATCCAATCTCTCGAAAATATCCATTTTGTTATTCTTTTTATATATTTTTTAATTGCCCAACTGTGTCTTTAAAAACCTAATTAGCCATTCACACTCATCAGTGTTGGGCATTAAAAAAATATTTTTCAATTAAATTGTTAATTGACTAAGAAATTAATTGCTAATAAATTAATTGCAATTAAATCAATTGCAATTAATCTTTAAATTGCAATTTTCAATTAAATTAATTGAAATTAAATTAATTGCAATTAAATCAATTGCAATTAATTTTTCAATTAAATCAATTGCAATTAAATTAATTGCAATTAATTTTTAAAATTGTTTTATGAAACAATTAAAACTAAAAATTAAATATGTATTAATACAGAATAAATAAAAATAACAGATTCAATGAAAGGTTTAAAAAATTACACTGCATAAAAAAATCAATCCTTCTCATTGATGAACTATTCTTGTCACGTTAAGCCTTTTACATACGTGAATGTTTGTTTTGGTTAAGAATACATTGTTCTAGACTAGTGAAATAAAATGGCGTCGATAAACGAAATGGACGAAGACAGTAACATTCCAGTGACTTTTTCGGTTTCGGACATTAATGAGTCATTAGAAACATCTTCGCCTGTGCCACCAACTGACACCGCCGAGTGTTCGTCTTCGCAAGCGCGGCTTTACTTGCTAGATGGAACATATTTCAAATCCTTGCTTGAAGAGTCCACTGGTAATAAAATCACAGCGCTTTGTATGAAATGTCCAAGAGATGTATTAACTAAAATTAAAGGATATCATAATTGTACGTCAAACTTTTTGAGTCACCTGAAGCGAAAACACGGGCAAGAATGCATTGAAGAGTACAAAAGATATGTAAAAAAAAAAAAAAAATCCGAGGTAAAAACTGAGAAGTCAAATGAGAATAAAATTACACAAGAACAATTCGATGAAAATATTCTGAAATATTTTATACATTCCATGATCCCATTACGTGCAGTGGAAGATCCATATTTTTCAAAAATATTCACGGACTTGGAAATATCTGAAATGGGGCTAACTTGTAATGAGTCGACGTTCACTAGGACGTCGTATAGAAAACCACTATGAAACGCAAGTAGCTAAGATAAAGTCGAAACTAAAAGAAGCTTCCTATGTGTGCACAGAAATAGATTTTTGGTCCAGTAAAAAGAGAAGTTTTATAGGAGTTACAGCGCACTGGATCACAAATGATCTACGCAGAGTTTCAGTGGCGTTAGCTTGTCAACGATTCAAAGGCGTCCACAGCTACAATCGACTATCCGATATAATTCAAGAAATTAACGATCATTTCGACCTCAATACGAATAAAATTGTTGCATCGGAGACGGATAATGGCAGCAATTTCGTAAAAGCTTTCAAAATGTTCGGTGTCAAATTGACCAATATAAATATTGTTGATGAAGTTATGCCAGACTCTCAGCCAACAGAAGCCTTTTCTGAATCAGATGTTGAAGACGACGAATCATCAAATTTAGAAGATCCTGAGCATTTACTTCCTGCCCATTTACGATGCTGTGCGCATACGTTAAGCCTTTGCGCAACTACGGACGCGAACAAACTTTTAAGCGAGCAAGACACCCCTCTGTCGCAAATGCATGCTGCAATCATGAAGAAATGTAATGCTTTGTGGAAGGCTGCAGGACGACCAAAGAGTGCTGAAATAATGCAGAATGTGTTAGGACACACGTTAAGTCGACCTGGTGAGACCAGATGGAATAGCTTGTTTGATGCCCTCCAGCAAATTTTCGATATTAAAGAAAAAAGCTTACTCTTACATAGATTATTAAACATAAAAAATGCTATCAAAGACAACGAATTCGAATACATACAAGAGTATTTGACGTGCACTTCGCCAGTGGCAGAAGCCCTCGACATAATGCAGAGTGAGACTAACGCATATTATGGGATAGTTCTGCCGTGCCTTCTTGCGCTGAGAAAAAAAATGCTAAAAATTGAAAAGAAAAACAACTTTTCCTTTTGCAATCCGTTGGTCAAGGCATACAGAGAGAGTGTAGAGAAGAGATTTGAAAAAATGCTTGACGTCACCACTCCTGAAGCTGAAATAGCGGCTATTGCGGCATTATCCTACCCAAGATTCAAAAATAAATGGTTGACTTGTTTTGAGCCCGCGGATCGTACCAAGATTCTAAAAGTTTTCAAGACCTGCATTTCCGAAAGGTTTAGTGGAAATATAGTAGCAACAGTGGCAACAACAAAAAGTACCAAAGAAAACCTTTTTTTCAATTTTGACTCTGACTCCGATAGTTCAATCTCAGAAAAAAACGGATGCTCCTCCGATGCACCAATGAATAAAGCAGAACTTTTGATGCTGCATTTTTTGCAGAGGAAAGCCAAGATTTGCAACTACTCAATAGATATCCTGAGATAAAAAGTGTTTTTATTAAATACAACACACCTTTACCATCGTCAGCTGCAGTTGAACGCCTTTTTTCTTTTGCGACAATGACAAATCTGTCAAAGAGTCACAAATTGTCGGACAGCATGTTCGAGAAGAGAGTGGTACTGAAATGTAATTTAAATTATTACAAGAAATTATAAATTATCATTGTCTATCTAATCATGCTTAATTAAAGTTATTGATGATCATTTGCATCAGTCTTTTATTTGTTGCTAACATGTGTATTTAAATAGTTCAATAGTTATATTGTACCTGCGTCCACGTCCCACACACGCAGGCCTGTACAGTATATTATATACCAGTTTATTATGCACCAGTAATTTTTTTATTTGTTAGATTAATTAAATTTCTCTAAACAATTAATTAATTGTTAATTTGAAAAGTGCAATTAACAATTAATTAATTTTTAATTAGAAAAGTGCAATTAACAATTAACAATTGATTAATTGTTAATTGTGAAAATTACAATTAACAATTAATCAATTGTTAATCTTTAATAAATCATTTTAATTAATATTTGCCCAACACTGACACTCATGAACAAAACTTAAGGAAGTTGCACCTTTTAGCATGTATATCAGAATTCAGGTAATAACTCTGAAAGATATCACAGTTACCTTTATTGAAGACACACGAGATAACCAATATACACTCATGAACAAAACTTAAGGAAGTTGTACATTTTACCATGTATATCAGGATTCAGGCAATAACTCTGAAATATATTACAGTAACCTTTATTGAAGACACACGAGATAACCAATATACACTCATGAACAAAACTTAAGGAAGTTGTACCTTTTAGCATGTATATCAGGATTCAGGCAATAACTCTGAAAGATATTACAGTAACCTTTATTGAAGGCACATGAGATAACCAAGTGTGAACAACCCCTGTCTCCTTCAAAAATACAGACAACCAGCGATATTAAAGACTTATCACTTCCTTAAATTTTGCCTATAAGTGTAGTGTAGCATTCTAAACCAAACCATTGTAAAAAATTCTTCCAGTTTCGAAGATTTCTCCCTAGATGGCAGTTTCCATCACTCCACCTCTATTACAATCGCTATAGAATAATTAGTCCTAAAATCAATTTTTATAATTAGACGTGGAGTACAGCCGGGTTTTATTAAAAGGTCTTTCACTAATTAGAGGAGGTTTTATAATTAGAACTTAAGCCTATGTTATCTAAATATAATAATAGCGGTGGATGGGGTATATAAAAAGAGAAGATTCCAGAACTATTGATGTGTCTGCTGCTGATTGCATCAGTATTTTCAGAATTCTCTCCATCCTCTCTATCTGTAGTCAAGGAGCTCTGGTATAATTATATTATTACCAATCTCAAATATACAAGTATCACTGTATTACTGTATGGAAGAGCGTTGCTCGATACAAATATTATAGGTAATTCTACTGTCCTAAAATCTTATGTCCATAGTTTGCCTAAATACCATTTCTAAGATTCCACCTTTCAGTGTAACATATATAAGCAGAATGATCCAATACAGTATTAGGGCTCTGAAAAGTGGTCTGGTAGATTGAATTAGCGAAACTTTTAGGATGGTTCACCACTGATGAGCCAAGCCCTCCCAATATTTTTACATCGCACTAAGGATAGTAGAAGTTTGATTTATTTGTAAAAAGAAATATTCGCGTCTTAATGTTTTCATTTGTCATATATATTGTTAACATTATTTATAAAATAACTACTGTTAGATTAAATTGCAAGTGATTTTAGATTCGATACATATTATTTGAATTTGAAACCAAAATCGCATTCAAAGCTCAATTTTTAAAATGGTTTCTAGTCCCAATCCTGCAATTAAACTAAGTTTGAAAATGAGCAGAGTAAGAGAGCATGTACTAATGTTTTATACTTTCAAACGTAGAATGTAAGTAGAAGTAAGAGGACGAGGAGACACTTGCGAAGAGCCGTATAAAAATATATATATATGAAATAAAAGATCCTGTCGACTAATGAAATAAGATGAGATGAGATGAGAATTCCAGTAGCTTTTGTAGAGATCCTGTCGACTACTGAAATAAGAGTTGAAGTCCTGGTAGCTCTTGTTGTACTGTGTTGACCAAGAGGAACAGTCAGGATGTAGAGTTTTCCAGTACCTTTCTGCACCTTGGAAGACCTTTAAAAGTTCTCACAAAATACAGGCAGTCGTGGTCGAGGCAGAGTGGAAAAGCTTGGGGATATCCATACACAAAAAACGAAGACACAGATGCACTAAGAAAGTTCCGTTAACAGATAAAAGCTGAGCTAGGAGCGAAAGATGGAGATAGACGAATTCTTCTTAACTACATGTTGGATGAGATCGACATAACATACGACCGACGCGGCTTGCACTAAGGGTGAACTAAACTAAACTGAACTGTGCTGAGCTGTCAAGTCCCTGTAAAAGTGATGTATTTATAGTTTAAAAGACGGGGGGGGGGGGGGGGGGGGGGACCTTATGTGACAGGGGCGTTTGAGAAAGGGCGCCTTTACCTGTCCAGGTGTGAGAGGGGTCTCTGCATTCCACCACATGTGACAGTGTGGGTGGCCTGTCGTGGGAACTGTGAATCTACCTGATTTATGACTTCCCTCTTTAGACTTTGTTGTTTTTGGCAATACTAGGCTCGATCTCTGCTTTAGATCAACTTTTAAATCTATTACAGATTTTATTTATTTATCCACTTTGTACAAATAACGTTACATAGGTGATGCAATGACACAGATTAATCATGCGCATAATTATTTATAGATGTGTTTCTATATACAACATGGCAATCTTATTACAAGTTATATAGACAGTATGGGGTTGTTGGTTTAAATTACCATAGATGGGCCCCGGGAGTGAAAGGGTTTATCCGGGTTTAGGCGGGTAAAGCCTCTCTAACACAGGTAAGTAATTAAAATTTCTTTTAATTAATTTAAACTGTGAGGGTTAAAAAGGCTATAACAAGATGATATTTGTTGGATATATAAAAGTGAAATAAAAATGACATTTTGTTTGATTAACAAAAAAGATGATTAAAATAAAATGATGACATAAAAATTCACATTCTAAGAGAATATTGGTGGGCGTTGGACAGGGTTAGTAGTTAAAGAATAAGCAATTGTGAGATTTACACATGCAATCAAATACTTAGGTCCAGGTGCAAAGCGAGGATATGGACTTGAGTGTCTTCCTAGGCAATGTTTCACCTGTGATCCTGTATAGGGTACCAGTGCTTTGTCACAATTGTAGTGTTATTGGGTCGAAAAGTTGTTGAAGAATATGTAATTGTTAGAAGTGCCCATGTAAACCAAATACTCAGATCCAGGTGCAAAGCGAGGATATAGACTTGAGCTGTCTTCCTTGGCAATGTTTCACTTGCGATCCTATATAAGGGTTACAGTGTTTTGTCACAATTTCAGGATTATTGGGTTAAAAGTTGTTGAAGAAAAGTTGCTTATTAATATGATTGAGAAAGGAGTGAAATAGAGCCATGCGATAAGTAGAATTGTAGCGACAGTAGGTGATCTGACTTGACTCGAAATCAAAGGTTGAATGTGGTCCGCTAGAGCCGAAAAAAAAAGTTGAAAGTTGAAAAAAGTGAACGCTTTGTGTATGCGTTGGTGATTTGCTCTGCGGATGAAATGAAATAAACTCTTGAAGCTTGTTCAGACCAGAAGTTTGGATTTGTAAGTCTGGGGAACTGTGTTCAAGGCGTTTGTTGAATTACGAAATCAAAAAATAAATTGTCAAGCAGTGCTGTCGTTTTTCTACTTTGATGTGACGCAATGACTGAAAAGATAGTGATGAAAAATATAGGGAATTGGTTAAAGAATATGATTGTTGAAAACGATTGTTGTAGATGCCCGATAGTGGATGATAAACATTGTCAGATAATAAAGGTATTTAAACAAATAAAATATAGTGAATAGAAATATAGAAATATGATTGCGGGTACAAAAAGTGTAAGTGGACAAAATTAAACCTGTAATATATAAAATATATAATAAATAATAAAATAAAAATAATTTTTGAAACAATTAGATGTTTTACAATTCTAAAATAATATCATTAAAAATAAAAGTAAATTTGATTAAAGGTTTTTTTTTTTAATGTTGGATTAAAAAATTTGTTTATATAATTGAAAGGTAAGAATAAGAATAATTATTCAAGATTTTATACAAAATTTATAATATAATTGAAGGTTATTAATGATTGGATAAATTTTAAGTAGTGTAAAATTGAACAAAAATTGTCTCTTTTGACGAAAAGTTACAGTTGTGGTGTGTGACTAGATTATATCCCTTTGGTAACATCGGTGTTTCTATGACTCTGAAACTGGGAATACGTGAAATGATCTTTTCGTTTGTCCTCAATGCTGGTATGTAGAGAATGATTTCTCTTTCGCGTTAAAAAGTCTATATAAGACTTAACCAAATTGTTTTAATTGGTGTTATCAAATAACATGTAAAATGTTTAAAGTATGTTGTGTTGTGATATCTCGTTGGTGAGATTTGTGAGATTCTCGAGGAAATCTAAATGAGTAGTGTGACACATGTGTTCAAAATGGCGTCATGAAGCTAGCGGTCAAGAAGATCTGCCTTGAGGGGGAAGAGAGGGCATGTCCAAAGATATTCTCAAAAGATAGTAGTGACCAAGGGAGTGGCGTCAAAAAAGGCGTCCACTTCCCCCTTTTTTTTTTCACGGAAATTCTATTTTTGGGGTGGTCACACGTGCGGGGTGTTTATTTTCTGTCTTACTTGAAACTGACTTTCTCCTTTTGTTGAGTTGGCAATTTACTGTTATAATTGAAAGATATGATTTTCTCGGTGTTCGTAGTTGTTGTGTTTCGAAGTTAGTTTAGAAAAAATGTTATTAGGCGATGTCAGGTTTAGATGTGTGGTGAAAGATATGACTTTCGACGTGTACACGCTTTGGGGTGAATTGTGGTGTCACAGGCGTGAAGGGCGTCTTTGGCCTGAAAAGTGAAAAAGTTTTGTGGTGTGGCACTGTGACACGAAGTGAGAAATGTGAATATAAAGGTGTCACGTGAAGTCTTAGTTTGGTACAAATCTAACCTGTTTCGCCATAAATAACAAATTTAATAAAGTCATGGGTGGTTGTTGTATGAAACACATCGAGAGAATATTTGACTGTTAGTGGATGTGGCACGCTTAATCTGAAATTATTTTATTGTGGCGACGCGCGCGATATAGAGCTAAGTGGAGCTTGTGTGGCTCGAGATTTGGATTTGTGTGTTAAGTCGCGCACTAAAAATTGTTGCCAATTTGAGATAGTGATGCGAGGGTGTTGTAAGGTTTTTTGAAAGAAATGTGTTGATGACCAATCATGCATGTAAAAAGGAAAAGACGAGGGAGTGTATTTATCCTCGAATATTAACGATTGTAATCGTTTTGGAAGGCTGTGACTTAAATTAGCTACTGGCGGTGAAGTGGAGTTAATCTTGTTTTGGGAAAGATAGTTGTTTTCCCTAGTGGTGTTTTTGAAGATATTGTATCTTCCGATTTTTGCAATTAAAAAAAAATGCGTTTCACCTATGTTAATTTATATTTAATTTGAATATACTTTTTAAATTGTTGATTATGATAATTAAAATGATTCTTATAAAAGGGCAATGTCGTGAGAGTTACAAATAATTTGAATTGGGCGCTTACTTAAAATGGTGAACATTACCAAATTTTAAGAATTGATAAAGATATTGGTCTTTTGATATAAAGATAACTAATAAGTAAAACAAAAATAAGTTGAGAATTATGATGAATAAGATTTTTAAAAAATAATAATAATGATTTTTTTTTCAAGTTGTAGACTTGGATAGTACCATTTTAGATAAATTTTGGATAGACTAGTAAAAATGGTAAAAAAGCGTGATGGGCGAAATTTTTTTTTTTATGAGTAAAATTGAGAGTAATAACTTGAAATTTATAATCTGATTAAAAATTAAAGTAAATTTGATCAATGAAAATGTGAAAGTTTTAAAAATTGAATTAAAAAATGGTATAAAAAAGGTAAAAATTGATTTTAAAATGCTTAAAGTGAAAATATAAATACAAAATTTATAGGGAATCAAGTTTTGAACTTGAGGATAAAGTTAAGGTAGGTTTTTTTAAAAACTTACAGTTGTGTGAAAGTTCAGTCAGGAAACTTGGTCTTGGCTTGTATTCCTGCTGACGTTGAAGACGCTCCATGTAGAGCTTGCAGACGCTTGTAGTTTCTGTGAAGTTGATTGTGGCTTGTTGACTTGAGCATTGTCTCGACGATGTCAAGTCGAAGGTGTAGAACTTGTCACAGGGTTTGGGCCACATCGCTGCTCGGTTTCCATGACTTGCGGGAATATCGGGGCTGTCGTTGGCGCGGTCAGCTTGCTCCCGACGTTGGCGATCGGTTAGCGGGTATGCGGAAGTCCGTTGGGGCGGCGTTTCTTCCGTAAATATCTTGGGGAGAGATTGCTTGGACGTTTCGTTGGAATGGTCGGGCTTGTTCCTCCATCTTTGCTCTTTCTCGCTTCCTATCTGAACAGTCTTCTTACCTCTTCTTTGTGTCATCCTTCGTTTTGGTCATCCTGTCGGCTAATGAAATAAAAGATCCTGTCGACTAATGAAATAAGATGAGATGAGATGAGAATTCCAGTAGCTTTTGTAGAGATCCTGTCGACTACTGAAATAAGAGTTGAAGTCCTGGTAGCTCTTGTTGTACTGTGTTGACCAAGAGGAACAGTCAGGATGTAGAGTTTTCCAGTACCTCTCTGCACCTTGGAAGACCTTTAAAAGTTCTCACAAAATACAGGCAGTCGTGGTCGAGGCAGAGTGGAAAAGCTTGGGGATATCCATACACAAAAAACGAAGACACAGATGCACTAAGAAAGTTCCGTTAACAGATAAAAGCTGAGCTAGGAGCGAAAGATGGAGATAGACGAATTCTTCTTAACTACATGTTGGATGAGATCGACATAACATACGACCGACGCGGCTTGCACTAAGGGTGAACTAAACTAAACTGAACTGAACTGTGCTGAGCTGTCAAGTCCCTGTAAAAGTGATGTATTTATAGTTTAAAAGACGGGGGGGGGGGGGGGGGCCTTATGTGACAGGGGCGTTTGAGAAAGGGCGCCTTTACCTGTCCAGGTGTGAGAGGGGTCTCTGCATTCCACCACATGTGACAGTGTGGGTGGCCTGTCGTGGGAACTGTGAATCTACCTGATTTATGACTTCCCTCTTTAGACTTTGTTGTTTTTGGCAATACTATGCTCGATCTCTGCTTTAGCTCAACTTTTAAATCTATTACAGATTTTATTTATTTATCCACTTTGTACAAATAACGTTACATAGGTGATGCAATGACACAGATTAATCATGCGCATAATTATTTATAGATGTGTTTCTATATACAACATGGCAATCTTATTACAAGTTATATAGACAGTATGGGGTTGTTGGTTTAAATTACCATATATATATATATATATATGGTAATTTAAACCAACAACCCCATACTGTCTATATATATTCGCAGTCTTTATCAGTTTTGAAACACTTTTTTTTTTCAAAAATAAAATTAAGATTCAAGTACATTTTAAAATTTTACTCTTACTATATATATAAATTACTGTTGTAGTGACGATATAATTTCATGTTTCCCAAATAAAAAAAAAATAAAACAATCTTTTAACTTTTCTGTAACATGTCATTATATGATTACATGTGTATCTGAAAATGTCAAACTATGGAATGAATATTAAATGTTGTATGGTTTTTCAAAGTCAACTTAAATATAACTGTTATAGTGTTTAAATTGTGTGGACGATAGCGAATGTATATATCCAGATGTCAATCAGAACTCTAATGCTGAAAGTCGACAAAAGGCTATTTTCCTCCTCCAAGAAGAAGAAGAAGTTGGGGAGAGAAGAAAGAGATGAGAGAGAATTCCTAATAACCGGAGTTGAGGGTCAGAAAGTAATGAAGAAGAATGAGAACAAAAAAAGAGAGAACGAACAGTGATTGACGAAATTAAGCGAGAAAACGCTTTCTTCGGGGGGGTCTTAACAAAGAGGCCAAGTTGCTACATAATCCTGGGAGGCTGATTCCCCCGGGGGGTGGAGGGGGCAGACTGGGGATTAATTGTTCTTGTCAGGGGGGGCAAATAGACAACTTATTTCTTCTGGAAGTGACAATTACTACGTCGTCGTCATGGCAACTCGCCATATCAATTATGGCCGAATTTACTTCCTTTTTTGTTCGGCAGATGGCGCGATCCCTACTGCTCCATATTACTACAGTCTGTTAGATTGGAAACCTGTAAGTTTGGCTCTATGTGTTGTTGGATAGGTACCATCTTGTAAGGCTTCGTGAAAATTACTGTAAACATATAAATATATATAAAATTTGTAACAATTACATTTACTGGCAATATGTTTCTTTTCAATAATATCATCAAATATGATCTCTTCAGACCTTACTGCAATAATAAAACCACTCAACCCTCACCACTGATGAATCAAGCCCTTTCATTCAATAACTTTTTAACATTGCTGTAAGGTCAATAGAGATAATACTTGATGATATTTAAAAAAGAAACACATTGCCAGTAAATTTATTTATTACAAATTTTATCAATAGATGAAAATTGAATTTATAAACATATATATATTCACGGCCAAAATTTAAAGTATCATGAATTATTAGTTGCAGAGTGGAAATATTAACAAAACGAAAAAACTGCTTTTATATAAGTTTATGCTAAGCCCTTACTTTCATTTTCCCTTTATTTGATACACTGTAAATAACGTTAATCATTACTGGTACTATTACTGTTATTCCTGTATGTATCCTACATTTATGATTGTAATATCTGTATAAGACCAAAAGGTTTTAATAAATAATGTTATTGTGGTTGATTAAAACAAAAATATTTTATTGGGAACTTTTGAGTCATGCCTTTTCTCAAACGAAATTATGATAATGTGCAAATATATAAATATATTTTTTTTCTCAATGTTTCGACAAAAATCTTTTGTCTTCGTCAGGAGAAATAAATAAAAATAAAGCATTTGGCAAGGCGTTAAAAGTGTCTATTTTTCATATAAACATGAATGCCGGCCAGGCAGCCTCTATCTTTACGATATGTGTTTTAATTCAGTAACATGGTTCCAATATATTCATGCATATATCTTGCTGTGAATAGATCTTACTACAATATATTGTCATGCAGAAAATAAGAGAAAACGGACGTGTGGGGATTATCTTATGCAACAAGCAAAAATCAAAAAGTTATAAAATATTAGAGAGACAATGAGGGGGAAGTTTACACTGAGTAGCAGAATATAAAATGTAAAAATATTGTCACAGCGCCACACCACAACACCTTTTCACTTTTCAGGCCAAAGACGCCTTCACGCCTGTGACACATCTCTCGACGTGGACAATAAGTTCATAAAATATATTTTGCCACCTATAGCTATGAGATTGTGATCCACAGCTTGCAAATCTTGTTACCATTGACATGAATCTGACGTGTTTCTGTGAAGCATTTCTTTAAGCCTTGGAAGTTTATTCCTAGTAGCTTTGCGTCCTTTTTCTTGCGGCGTGAAGAGTGGTTTTGTCGTTGTATCGTCTATTGGAACATCGTCATCTTGGAGGGAGGTCTTGAATTTGACACGGTGGTGGAATCCTGGAGTAAATCTCGGAAAATGTTCACTGCACACATGATCTGTTGGCGATATTCAGTTTGTCTTCTCTAATCTACCCAGCATCTCTACCCAAGTGTCACGTGGAAAATAAAGAAAGTTAAACGAGAGCATGACAATAGACAATTTGTTTAATAGGAAAAAATAAAAAAACTATATAAAAAAAAATAAAAAGTTATAAAATGCCAGAGAGGCAATGAAGGAAGTCTACAGAGTAACAAAATATAAATATTTAATTAACACAAAGCAATAACGCGCCATCTATACATATAAAATGAAAGGATTTAGAAGCACGAATGTTTCTTTTATACATAATACAAACTTCTACTGCCCTTACTGCGATGAAAAATTGGCGAAACCGCTGGGAGGGTTCACAACTGATGAGCCAAGCCCTCCCAATATATTTATTTCATCGCAGTAAGGGCAGTAGGAGTTTGTATTACGTATAAAAGAAACATTCGTGCTTTTAAATCCTTTCATTTTATAAAAATTAATGTTCACATAAAATAATAAAAATATGTTGATAAAATATGCAAATTAAAAACTATTTCTACATACCTTATAACCGCAAAAAATCAAAATTGAAAAAGGAATGGCATGGCTCATCAGAAGTGAACTCTCCCACAAGGATTTCGTCAATCTCCAGACAGTTCTACTATTGTATCAAACGGTTTTTAGATAAATAATTTAAAAAGGTTGCATTAATTAGTACTAATTTTCGTCAATAGATGGCGTTATATATATGTAAATTTTTGATGTAAAAATAGTGTGATAAAACCAATACCAATATGATGCATTAGCGCGCCATCTGTTATAAGGATTTTAAACTATTTTTGACCCGTATGATTCTTTTTTAATTATAACAATTTTCTACTGCCCTAATGTCAATGATAAATTATTGGGAGGGTACACCACGTATGAGCCAGGCCCTCCCAATAATTTATCATTGACATAAGGGCAATAGAAACTGTTCTAATTAAAAGAATCATACGGGTCAAAAATTGTTTAAAACCTTTATAAATGTAGAATCAATAAAGTAACATATATATATACATACTATATATACATATATATATATATAAAGACCCCTCAGAGATACCTGTCGTGATGCACACGAAATTTCCTGCCTCCGTAATGGTCCTTGGCGTTATCAGCAGTGAAGGTGATGTCATGCCTCCCCATTTCTTTGAGAAGGGCCTTAGGATGAACGCTGACACCTACATCAATGTTCTGGAGACCGTTGTGAAGCCTTGGATGGACATGGTGGCCGCAGGAAGGAAGTATGTCTTCCAACAGGACTCAGCTCCAGCCCATAAGGCAAAAAAGACACAATCGTGGCTGACACTTAACGTCCCTAGTCACTGGGGTCCTGATATTTGGCCCCCTAATTCTCCAGATTGCAATCCCCTCGACTACTATGTATGGGGCGTTGTTGAGAGAGATGTCAACAAAGCTCCTCATACCACCATCCAGTCTGTCAAGAAAGCAGTTCACACGGTGATGACCCAAATGGACAAGGTCATCGTCGCCAAGGCCTGTGCTTCATTCCGCACTCGCCTCGAGACTGTTGTAGCTAATAATGGAAACTACATTGAATAAATAAAAACTATATCCTTTTATCTACTACTGTGTCAAATTTCATTCGGATATTTTAATTTTTACTTGCAAAAAATTTCAGTTAAAATACCATTGTTGAAATTCCCAATTTACCTGGTACACCCCGTATATGTCGTAAACCCGGGTAAGCCAACAAGTGAGTTGGAAGCAGTCGGGGTTGAGGGCAAGGCGTGCAGAATGAGAAGTCCGCTCGGGACAGTAAGGACAAAGTTTGGGATCACAAGACGCTCTCCTAGTACGTCTCACGTGGCACCAGGACCAGGGGAAAGTTGAGGATTAACTGAGGAAAGCTCGGCGTCCTGTATGAAGCCGCGGAGGCAGGGAGGAACCAAAACAGCGGCCACGAGGGCCGCCGTGAGACCTAGCACTGAGCGGGCCTCTCCAAAAAATCCACTGTAACCTAACTAACTGTCAACATCCGGACCAACGCCCCTTCCTTGTCCCTCTCTGGATCCCCCGGGTGTCCAGTGGCAAGCTGGTGTCACTTTGAGACGACTAGAAAAGACGTCATACTTTATTAATTACATATCACATTGTTTAAATTACGATATATCTATTTTTAAATAATAGTTGTGCGGGCTAAATATATGTCTTTCAATATTTATTTTAAAAAATGGTTGCCTGTAAAGTCGGTTTTACGGGCGAAGATTTTACGTGACAACGGTAGAATATTTATTGATATGAATATAATTAAATTGCACAATAGGAACAAGGAATTGAATGAAAATAAGAATTGCACAAATTTTAACTATAGAAATATATTTTGTTTACTAAAACATTGTACATGTAAACTTAAACTTAACTAATTCCTATTTGAGTGATTTTGTTGAGGATAGGACGATGATAGGAGAAATATGAAATGAAAGGAAGTGTTTCTGCTGTAATGTGTCTTGCGAAAGTCAAGTCGATAGTTGTTCCTTTTAACGTAGTTGACTTAGAAACGTTTGATACGCAATCAAGATTATACGTATTTTTCATGAAATTAAGAAACGAGTTGTCAGGCTTTACGTTTTTGTTAAAATCACCACACAGAAGAATCGGTATACTAGAATCAATTTGCACGAACGGTGGCACGTACTGGCTGTTGTGAATGTACGGACCGAGTCCTTGCCATAGTAACATTCCAATATCCTGCATACTAGCTCCTGGATGAATATATACAGCACCGAGTATAAACTTGAAGCTAGTATTAGCGGCGAAGCAAGTAACTTCAGTCATGCACATGTCACCCTTGGTTTTAATGACACGAGTTACGTCTGTAATCGCAACTTGGAACACTTCCGCCGTAGATGTCGATGATAATTTACGATAGATCGCCACTCCACCAGCCGCGTTGGTATCTGAGTTAGGTCGATTATTTTCCCTGGATACGCACTCATAACCCTTGATTGGAGTTGGTTCACAAGTGTCGCGCATCCACGTTTCAGTCAATACTAAATAGTCTGATCGTGGTATCACTGTATCTGTTTCAATGTCCGCGGCATGGGCACTTAAACTTTGACAGTTGATGTTCGTTACAATAAGTTGTCCAGCGTCGGTTGCGTCGTCACAGAATTTTACGGCTTGTTTGGTAATTGTGTCTAGAGTGTGTCCACGAAGTCGTAAGTATTCATTGCGAATATCTCGAGTAGTCTGTGAGTCGTTTCCATCTCGGCCATGTTTGAAAACCAATGGAGAGTCCTTTTCTGTTATGATGTACAATCCGTCGATACTTGTGACGCGGCTCATGGCTACATATACCAATTGCTGTGGTTGTTTTGAGGAGTACTTGTAAACAATTGTAGTAAACGTCCCACCCTGGGCCTTGTGGATCGTAATTGCACAAGCAGGCACGCAAGGAAATTGTTTTCGCTTGCACTTCACTGTTTTTGTCAACGAAATGTTTACCACTTTCTTGTGCACTGGCACCCAATCGACGGATAAGGTGTTTGGTTTGCTGTGCACATGTGGTCGACATTTGATTTTTGCTTTGGTACCCGTATTTTTGTCTTCAAACTGGAACCATAGAGTGGCGATTTCATCTTCAGCTGGCGGCAAACTTGTGCTGGTCGATGGTCCTCCTGGAGCAGAACGGTCATCTGCATTGGCTGGCTGACGTTCGATGTATAGCAAAATTCCAATAGCCCCATTTACCAATCCATCGGCGACGTCTATGTTAGATGTAATCATGTACGGATATCCTACTGCTAATGGCAACATGTATGGCAATCCGTCGGTTTCTGCAACCGACATCTTGTGAAGTTTCCCTTGCTCCCGGCTCTTTTCAGAATTGCTGGAATACCCAAGCATAATATCAGTGGCGATACAGTTGTGTGCGTTTTGAATTGCGTTTCGATTGTATGAATCTACTTCATGGTTGCTGTAATACAATCTGACAGCGTTGGGTACGTTCTCTTTGCACCAGACTTCAGATTTGTGCCTGGACTCAATAAGTGCGATATTATTGACACTTAGTTTGAGTCCATCTCCAATTTTGGTGAGAATCGTCGAAAACAGCTCGTCAGTTTGTCGGACAACATGGACTAATGGGAAGTAGTTGATGCTTTGTCAGAGTACAGGTCCTCCGAGTTGGTTGTGTGGTACTGTGTAACACGGACTAGCGCGCACAGGTGGCAGCTGTCTGAAATCGCCGCATAAGATCATGTGAATGCCTCCGAATGGTTGATCGTAAATACCGGTAATCTGCTGTAGTCGATAATTGATTTTTCCAAGTATAGCTGCACTCAACATGCTGATTTCATCAATGAAAACAACTTTCACGCCGACAAACATGTTTCTGTAGGCTTGCAAGTTCTCAGCAGAAAGAAGTTTTGTCATTCGAGAATTTGTGAGACGAAACGCTGAGTGAACTGTCGTTCCGCCAATAGGGACAGCTGCTTTGCCTGTGCTTGCACAAGCAACGTATGCGTTGCTCAGTGAGTTGTGTTCCTGTGTGTAACGATTGTACGTCTCCATCAGGCACTTAACTGAATAGGTTTTCCCACAGCCGGCCGGTCCTGTGAAGAAAACTTGTAGTGTGACGACGACCTCATCTCCACAGCCATGTAAACGATGTATGACCTCATGAATCAGCTCACGTTGTTCAGGGTTCGTCGTTCGTATCAGCTCACAAAATTGCTGTTTTGGCATCACGTTGCTACGTTTTTTTACGACCGATAATAAGCCTTGTCGCGGGACGATTTGATTGACATCATCGTTGTTCTCGGAACCTTCTCCTCCTAACACCTGCTCGACAAACACTCTCCTTTCCTCAATTTCTGGTGGTTCTCTGCTGTCTGAATTTTGTAGAATCATCATAGCTTCAAGCTCTTGCATCACACTGTCGATGTTGAGATTGTTTTCGAACAGCTGGCGGCGTTCCATGATGGTATCCTTGTTAGCATTGAACAGTTGTAGAAATTTATTGCTATCAACAATGTCAGCTATTTCATTGCGGAAAGGCAAGAACAGCAATACCATTTCACGTTGATAATTAACAGTTTCATCTACTTCGTAGCGTCTGTATCGTATTATTCGTCCAATTTTTCGTCTGCGGTGTTCATTTGATGTCGTCCTTCCCACAGTTGTCCTTTCCTCGGTCACCGGTTCTTCAATTTCGTCTTCTTGCACATCTACGTCATCTTCATTGTCGATGAAATCATGAAAATCAGCGTAATACGAAGCAAACTCGGCCAAATATGAAGATTCCAGAGAGGGAGGTCGCTCTTCATATCGCTGAATGATGTTCTTGGTAAATACATCTGTACTGTCTGCTTCGATGTTTTCGCGATCCATTTGTTTCCAACGTTTGCGACAGCGTTGTCTTTCCGATGGCCAAACTGTTGGTATGTACATAATTTGACGGCTCGTTTCGCTCATCGGTTGCCGTAGTAAATACCATGCTGCTTCTTGAGCTGACATTTCAACTGCATTAAGAAGTTTGACACTCAATGCTTTCAATTGGCCCGTGTAGTCCCGGTCAGGATGCTCTTCCATCATCTTAGTCAGCTCACGATTCAAGTTACCCATTCCACGAGCTGATTTGTTCACATATTCCACGACATACTGTGCGCAGCTGTATTCATCCAAGATAAACTGGATATCGATGTTGGATTTGATTTCACCAGCGAGGTAAGGGTTGAATGTGTTCGTCATAAGTTGGTCGAAGTTGCGTTTGAACAACATAGATGGCCTGCGCAAAGTTGAACGCACTACGTCAAGATATGCATCGAATGTCAAACTATGCTCCCTAAGAAAGTCGTCCATGCTAGCGTATGTACGTTCGCTGAGACAGTTGCGTAGCTCCTTGGCCTTTTTTCGGAATGCAATGCGGCGTCCATCAATTTGAGGCATTGGGATCAATACACGGGTAGTGAGCATTGGCCAGTACGGGATCCCAAATCTACAAGTCGTTTCGCCTCGCTTCGTGCAGGTGAAAGTGTGCTTGTGGATTTGATTGGCGTAGATGGTATCGTTGGGCACATCTTCTTTGGCGACGGAACTCAGCTTCTCCACGAGCTCGATGGTCTTCGGCATATTTTCTGACACAGTCTCATGTGGATCATCGTGTAACCACAGTAAAATGTGAGCGTGCGGACTTCCTCTATGTTGAAACTCAATGCGAAGGAAATAATCCTCTACGTAGTACTGGCCAAACGGATTGTATGACTGTTTTGATTTCAGCATTTTCATCAATGTACCAACGAGTTTGTGGAAATTTATGCAACATGTAATTGGATCGTCACTCACCAAGTTGCACCGCTCTGATGTGTTGAGATCTTCGGCGACTTTGCCAGGATATTTGTTGCTCAACTTGAGCAGTAAATTCAGCAATACTAACCAGCGTACCTCGTTTGCACTAAGAGTGAGAAAGATGGTCGGTTTACCAAGTTGACGGAGCATAGCGAAGAGATCTCGTTTACGAGAGGCCCAGTACTGGACAGAGTTTGGCACCGACTTCATAAAGGCGAGATTCTGCACAACGAATTCTTTGAGAAACTCCGGATCCTCTAACATGCGTCGAGTTACGCTCTCTGTGATCGAAACACTTCGGAATGTGCTGTAAATCCCATCGACCATTCGCAGACGTAGAATCTTCATTGCATCGTATAAGACTTTTTGAGGCGTGGCTCCACGCCTGTCACTCCGTCGTATTTCACTGGTCGCCATCATGTACGGTGTCACTGAAATGTTCATGTTGAAACGGCGGGGCTCTCCGAAGTATATCGCAGGAAATGATAGTTCTTCTGCATGACGGTCATAAATGATGTTAAGAGGCGTTGCTCGATGTCCTGGTGCGATGTCAAGACAATCCTCTTCAAATTAAATCCAAAAAGACAAAAACCTCTCGCAATCAGTATCTTTTATTATTACAAATAACGGACGCTAGCTTTCGAACAATTAGTTCTTCAACGGGCGTTTTTACAAAACGAAATCAGATTCTTATTAATATATAGAGGTAATAGAAAAAATATATACAAATATTCGCTCAAAGATATGCTAAAAAGGTAAATTAGAGAATTGAAAAATAATCAGATATGCAAAAACTTCTTTAAAACTAAATTAAGTTTAAAACTAAGTGGGGAAGGGGGGGACATAACAGAATTCGTTATTCAAATTCTTTTAAAAAAGACAGCGGAACTGTTCTGGGACATCTATTCTTCTGTTTATGCTGTCTTTACAACCAGAAACCAAGGATTCCAAAATTAATCTTTCCCCTTTGTATCTGATGTTGTTGTAATGGCAGATGGGGTTATCCAGATCAAAACTATGTCCTGTGTTTAACGTGTGTTGGTACAGAAGGGATCTGGGGTCTTTTGAGCTGATATTGTATTTGTGTTCTTTGATTCGGTTTTCGATTTTTCTGCCTGTTTCTCCTACATAAACGGATTCACAATCATTGCAGGCAACCGAATAGATCGCGTTGCTTTTCTGTTGAACATCATGTTTAACTCCTGGTTTGGTAATGGGGTTCCTCAGTATATGTCCTATTGTGCTTGTGCTGCGATAGGTGAACTGAATTCCATATTTCCTCAAATCATGGACTATTCGCTGATTGGTAGGGGAGAAATCTATAAAACCCCTGGTTCTGTTGACTGTAAGGGTAGCCTTTTTGAACGGGATGAATGTATGTTTTCTTATAAAGTCTGGTGGGTATCCAAATGTCCGTAGATTATTGTAAATATTCTCTTTTTCTTTTTCTTTTAAAGCTCGAAGGGAACAATGGGTATGGAGCCTCTTAGTTAGGGTTTTGACAACTGATATTTTGTAAGAGACTGGACTGTAGGAGTTAAACGGGATATATGATGGTTTGGCAGTATCTTTGTAATAGACAGTTGTTTGGAAACTGTTCCTATTTCTAAAAATGAGGGCATCCAGATATGGTAAGGTGTGGTTTTCTTCTCTTTCTATTGTAAACTTAATTTCTGGGTGGTAACTGTTAAGAGTGTCAAGGATGGCTTGGTCCGCTCCTAGGTGATATTCACAATATATATCATCAATATATCGTCGCCATTTCTTAATCCCCAGATTCTCTCGACTGTTAATCCAGCCATCTATTGTCAGTAGAACAATTTCTGCTACTGTAAGGGAAAGGGGGCTACCCATGGGTGACCCCTTAATCTGCCTGTAAATCTGGTTCTGATATATAAAATTATTAATGGAGAGGCAAGCCTTGACCATGGTACAAATTGTATCAATATCGTCGAGTTCTGCCTTCACAAGTATATCCCGTAGGTTGCTGATTATAAGATCATGAGGGAGGCAGAGGAAGAGGGATTTCACATCGAAGGAACAAATCCTACTGTTAGGGTCGGGTATAGATCTTCTGATATCACCTATAAAATCTGCTATGTTGTTAATTGAATAGATGTTCCGTGAACGGACATGGGGCGACAAAAGCGAAGACAAAAAACGAGATACCACTATAGCCGGCGAAAGGTGGTATGCGACTATTGGTCTTAATGGGATATCTTCCTTGTGCAACTTCGGAAGGCCATATATGTAAGGAATATTTGTGTTATTGTTTATGAATGACTTGTATTGTTCATCAGTGATCTTTTTGTTCTTCCTGAGAGATGCTAACGTTTTCTTAAAAAGAGCTATGGATTTAGAATTTTCGGCTTTAGATATGGGTTCAAAAATCTCTTTGTCTTCCAATGTTGTCTCCATCTTATTCTGGTAATCCAATCTGTTCATAATGACCGTACTACCTCCCTTGTCTGCTCTGCAAACCACCAATTCCTTATTGTTTTTTATGTTTTTAATCGCTTGGAAGAATTGTTTCTTAGGTTTTATATCAAAAGTACCCCTTCTGTTAATTTTAGCGGCGACTATGTTCCTTATCTCTGATTTCTGTACATGGTTGAAAGTTTGGATTACGGATTCGATTGAACCAATGGTTCTGAAAGGGTCAGTTTCGGTCGGTATTCTGTTTTTTAGGCCATTTCGTAGTAAATTCTCTTCTGATGGGGAAAAAACATGATCGGTGAGGTTAACTATTATATTTCCTAAAGTATCTGCTGGAAAGTTATATTTCTTTTCCCAAAACCGGAATTTATCATGATGTTTCTTGGATATTCTGAGATTCTGTGAATCAACTGCTCTTGTGATGTTTATAAGTAATTCTGCCATGGCTTTCCTTGGTAGTGTACACGATAATAGGGAAATTAGTTCTTTAATTGTTTTACCAAGAAATCTTATCATGGAGTGACACATGAACAATACAAGTCATTCATAAACAATAACACAAATATTCCTTACATATATGGCCTTCCGAAGTTGCACAAGGAAGATATCCCATTAAGACCAATAGTCGCATACCACCTTTCGCCGGCTATAGTGGTATCTCGTTTTTTGTCTTCGCTTTTGTCGCCCCATGTCCGTTCACGGAACATCTATTCAATTAACAACATAGCAGATTTTATAGGTGATATCAGAAGATCTATACCCGACCCTAACAGTAGGATTTGTTCCTTCGATGTGAAATCCCTCTTCCTCTGCCTCCCTCATGATCTTATAATCAGCAACCTACGTGAAGGCAGAACTCGACGATATTGATACAATTTGTACCATGGTCAAGGCTTGCCTCTCCATTAATAATTTTATATATCAGAACCAGATTTACAGGCAGATTAAGGGGTCACCCATGGGTAGCCCCCTTTCCCTTACAGTAGCAGAAATTGTTCTACTGACAATAGATGGCTGGATTAACAGTCGAGAGAATCTGGGGATTAAGAAATGGCGACGATATATTGATGATATATATTGTGAATATCACCTAGGAGCGGACCAAGCCATCCTTGACACTCTTAACAGTTACCACCCAGAAATTAAGTTTACAATAGAAAGAGAAGAAAACCACACCTTACCATATCTGGATGCCCTCATTTTTAGAAATAGGAACAGTTTCCAAACAACTGTCTATTACAAAGATACTGCCAAACCATCATATATCCCGTTTAACTCCTACAGTCCAGTCTCTTACAAAATATCAGTTGTCAAAACCCTAACTAAGAGGCTCCATACCCATTGTTCCCTTCGAGCTTTAAAAGAAAAAGAAAAAGAGAATATTTACAATAATCTACGGACATTTGGATACCCACCAGACTTTATAAGAAAACATACATTCATCCCGTTCAAAAAGGCTACCCTTACAGTCAACAGAACCAGGGGTTTTATAGATTTCTCCCCTACCAATCAGCGAATAGTCCATGATTTGAGGAAATATGGAATTCAGTTCACCTATCGCAGCACAAGCACAATAGGACATATACTGAGGAACCCCATTACCAAACCAGGAGTTAAACATGATGTTCAACAGAAAAGCAACGCGATCTATTCGGTTGCCTGCAATGATTGTGAATCCGTTTATGTAGGAGAAACAGGCAGAAAAATCGAAAACCGAATCAAAGAACACAAATACAATATCAGCTCAAAAGACCCCAGATCCCTTCTGTACCAACACACGTTAAACACAGGACATAGTTTTGATCTGGATAACCCCATCTGCCATTACAACAACATCAGATACAAAGGGGAAAGATTAATTTTGGAATCCTTGGTTTCTGGTTGTAAAGACAGCATAAACAGAAGAATAGATGTCCCAGAACAGTTCCGCTGTCTTTTTTAAAAGAATTTGAATAACGAATTCTGTTATGTCCCCCCCTTCCCCACTTAGTTTTAAACTTAATTTAGTTTTTAAAGAAGTTTTTGCATATCTGATTATTTTTCAATTCTCTAATTTACCTTTTTAGCATATCTTTGAGCGAATATTTGTATATATTTTTTCTATTACCTCTATATATTAATAAGAATCTGATTTCGTTTTGTAAAAACGCCCGTTGAAGAACTAATTGTTCGAAAGCTAGCGTCCGTTATTTGTAATAATAAAAGATACTGATTGCGAGAGGTTTTTGTCTTTTTGGATTTAATTTTGTGCGCAAGTTTTTTGATCTTACAATCCTCTTCATTCCACAGTAGTGTGTGCTGTCTCGCAGCAAGAACTTCAGACTCGGGCGTATATTCGGCGGAGATTGCTTCGATCCGATTAGCAGGATCATCTTGAAGGCCTTCATCTGATGGCAATGCAGGCTGCAGTCTTGACAAATCTATTTTGATATCGTACACACGATATAGACTTGAATTTTGAAGTACATCTAACCATTCTTTGACCGTACGCTTAGACATGTACCCGCTGATGTAATTTGTTCTGTGTGCAAGATTCCTTTTGATGTTAACGTTGATAACATCGTCCTCTTCTAGATGGCGAGGCAAGCATTTTACCATGTCTTGTACGTTGACTGGGACGTTTATCACTTGTCCAATAATTCCATAAGAGAAATCATGACGCAGTCGACGCACTTGCATAAACGGAAGGCGCGGTGAGACCAAACGTTCACTGATAGGATCCAGAGGCGGTAGACCTGGAGGTATGTCAGGATATGAGAAACCGTTGACCTTTGCGAGAGTAGGAAGCTTACGCTTATTCAGTGATTGTCTACAGGTGTTGCAAGACTTTGTATAATCCTCCTTGCGTAGCTGCCGATTTTCCTTAACGTACCAATCCGAGATTACCTTCAGTTGTAGTGCAGTGATGGTTTTAAGGTCATTCTTGAACCACAATCTGTCACAAACCGAGCAAGCATGGCCAAAATCGTTGTCCAGGAAAGTAGATTGAAATCTCCGTATTGACGATGACCATTTGGTATACCAGGTGGATTGTTCCAGTTGTATTGCTGTTTGGCTTGAAGAAGTAGTCGGTTGTACATCAGTCCGAGAAGATGCTGCTCTACGTTGTCGGAATGCACGTTGCCGTTGAGCGTTAGTTAGGGGAACGCTCGTTCTCTCCGCCACGACAGGAACGCTTGTTCTCTCCACCACAGAACAAGACGTTGAAGCAGGTGACTCTGACGTACCGCTGGTGAGGGCTATGTTAGCAGATTTACGTAGCTTGAACCTGCGTTGCCTCTCCGCAGCCGCTTTTGCAAAGGCTCTTACTTGTTCAGGAGTTCTGGTCAATGCTTTTCGTAGTCTGTACTCACGTTGTCGCTGAGCATTCGTTCTGGCGGTAGAGGTGGTGTGTGGAACAACGAAAGGTACTGCAGACGTTGACGGCACGATATCCTCCGTCTCCATTGAAGTACTGGAAGTTGAAGGCACCGTTTCCATTGTTTTGATAGTGGTGATTCCTGTTGAACATTTGAAATTGAATGGATGAATTTTTAATTTTAAAGAATCAATTTGAAAATCAAAACACTTATTCAGATCGAAGGTTCAAATTTTTGCTAAATAAATTTGAAATTAAATAAAATTTGTAATTGTAAATGATGAAGTTGAAAATTAAAACATTTACTTATATTAGATGTTAAAATTCTTGCTCAACACAGTTTAAATAAAGTTTTCTTATATCTGCCACTTTTTCTTAATATTTGTAATTTTAAATAATCAATTCGAAAATCAAAACATTTATTCAGATCGAAGGTTCAAATTTTTGCTAAATAAATTTGAAACTATTTAAAATTTGTAAAATAATAATTAATTAATTAATTAATTTTAAACTAATAATTTACTTAACACTATCAACATTTATCAATAGTATGACATAACCTATAAACTCAGTTTCTCAACTTTTGTGTCAATCTAACAATTAATCAATCAATCATAGTTTACGATAATGAAATATCAGTGTACAATTATTTACCTTTATTGTTGTAGTTGTTGTAAATGACGAATCTAAGCACTCCACATTTTCACTACAGACACAGCTGACGATACTTTAACCACACGTGTGAACTTGTATTATGACGCTTTCTTGTTTTTCCAACGCCAAGAACGTTCGAGAAAGACAAAGACAGAGACAAGCATGCGCCGATTCAATGCGCCTAATTCTCTAGCGCTGCGCGCGCAGCTGCGCGCGCAGCACTCTCGTTCGGTGACTCATCGTAACGTTACCGGGCGTTACACTTTTTCATAAGTGACTCCCAGCCGCAACCTAATTTAAGACGTTGTCACGTCAATATTGGCACACAATATATAGCATTTGTTAGCTTTAAAACAAGAGTCGGTGGACGAGTGGGTAACACCCTCGATTCCCGACAGCCATGAACCGGGATTGAATCCCGCGTTGAACACTTTATTTAATATGTGAATAAACTTCACATATTCACAAAACCACTTCTTCAAACTGTGTGCATAGCTTGGCAAAAATTCCACTCCTAACAGACTATATAGAATCCAGAATAATCAAATTTGATCTAGCTCAACTGTCCATTGAGGATCTAATTACTTACGAATCCCATGCTCCAAGTATAGTCAAATCATTCTTACACGAAAATATGAATGAAATTTTTGATAATACTAATGAAATTTTCAGAAGATTTTTCGTATTTGGAATTCCAAGATTTTTCCGTCCAAATTTTTATAATATCCAATTCATTACAGATCATGACAATTTTGGGAAATTTTTGGCAACTATCGGCGCGGTGAAGGAACCAGGATGCTTCTGCGGAGGTGAAATTCAAGACGCGAGACATCTACTTCTGGAGTTCCCAATTTTCCGGGATTTTAGGGAAAATAGATTTGGTCGTATTGGACAGCTTGATGAATTTGTAGACAAAAAAGAAAAGTATAAAAATTTTGATCAATTTTGTAAATATATATACAACTTTCTCTTAAATTGGAAAAAAAGAGAAGGAATCTTAGAAAAAAAAGAACTGCGATGTTAGCTCTGTGTGTTTTGCTTTGTTGTTTGATTTTCTCTTTGGACAATATTTTTTAGTTAATTTATGTTAAATAATGAATTGAGCAGGATTGTATATAGCCGAACTGCTGTAATGCAGTGAAAGTTGTTGACGCAAATATCCCTGAGTTTGGAATATCGCGTTTCATGATGTTAATAAAGTTTAATAAAGTTCACATATTAATCATTGTTGTAAATATCATAAACTTAGGTTGTTCTTTTGAGCGGTACCTAATAAATTGATTTTGGAACAAGTTATTTTTAAAAAATAATTTCTCTCTCTCTTTACATTTTAGATTTTATTATGCCCCGAAAAGAACGCTCGCACATCTGATATAAAAATAAAAGAAGTGTATATAAAAAAATGTAAGTAGAATAATTTAATTAGCATAATTAATATATTTTTTGTTCTTAATTAAAGAGCCCTGCGCGGAGAAAATCTAAATTGACAAGCAGAAAATCCAAACTAAACGATGGAATCGTCTGACTCTAATTAGAAAGACGCCATTTTGAAACCAATTATATAAAGGGAAGATTAATTTAGGTAAATACTTCAGTTGCGGTGTACAATTCCTTGTTTATTTAAATGGAGGGTTTATTAATAGGAATGATTCTTCAATACTAAATTAGGCTTAGTATGGTCGATTACACTCGGTTATTAAGGCTTTGGGATGGAAATCCTAACAAAGGTTTTGTGTAGAGTTTTAATATATATAGTTCGTGTATTAATATATATTCTATTTAATAATTATATATTAATACAAAGAGGGGTAAATGGTTGAATTAGCGTAAAGATTTGGTATTTAGAATGGATTGAATGTGTTTGTTGCGTATCTGCAATGCTCAATGCACTTTGAGGAATTCGTGTTTCAGCGTTCGGTCATTTTGACTGTTAAGAGAAACGAAGCTGTTTGACCAGTTAATACTTGAAGACAATGAGGTATATTATCTGTCATATAACTACAGTGTAGATTTATAGATTTCCTGTACCTACTACCATTTAGATCTTTGCTCCCTTTCTTGGCTTATAAGTTTTGATGTCTCTTATTTTATTCTGGAAATATAGAAGGGAAGATCGAATCTGGTCTCGATTTTCAAGCATTATAGTTGACTATCCTATCTACACTCATGAAGACTTAAGAAAGTGGAAAGTCTTTCCAGCCGGTCGCCTGTTTTTTTGAATGAGACAGAGGCATAAGTGTTTACACTAGGTTATCTCGTGTGTCTTCAATAAAGGTCACTGTAATATCTTTCTGAGTTATTGTCTCAATCCCGATATACATGCTAAAAGGTACAACTTTGTTATGTTTTGTCCATGAGTGTGTATTGAAACGTAGAAATAGTTTTGTCTTTTTCTTTCAGGGTCTTGATATTGCCACATGGAAAATTAGGGAAGACCAACTTCAGGATGAGACAGCAATTTATTTCAGGCAAGAACAAACTTTGAATGATAAACAAAAGATAAGAAAAAGAGGGAAGTGTACAGAGTATAGTAAAATATAAACATAAAAAATAATACTCTGCTAATAAAATAATAAATACTTTGTTACAATATAAATAGTTTGCAGCACCTTTTTTTACTGATGGGTAATACGTGAACAAGTCTTATTGTAATAACCAATACCTATCGCTCTTTACTACGCAGCAACAGCCACAATTTACAATAAACGTATTATAAAGTCAATGTTTACTTATCATTCTATAGTCAAGCTACATGTGTAGTAATCGAGTAAATCCTTGTACCAGCCCACTGCCACTCATATTACCCCTGCCGAACACCAAGAATAACCTCAAGCGACGATCAATACACTAACAGCATCTTCTTTGATCATCTTGATATCTCATTGAAATTGTTTATATTAAAACGATTTATTTTTGGCAACTAATTCATGTAGTTCTCTCTTACACATTATGATCAATAATCACATTGTTTGAAGAATTTTAGAGCAATTTCATCGCAAGCGCTTTTATCATACTAAATACACTCATTGGGACAAAACTTAAGGAAGTTGTACCTTTTAGCATGTATATCGGGATTCAGACAATAACTCTGAAAGATACACTCATGGACAAAACTTAAGGAAGTTGTACCTTTTAGCATGTATATCGGGATTCAGACAATAACTCTGAAAGATACACTCATGGACAAAACTTAAGGAAGTTGTACCTTTTAGCATGTATATCGGGATTCAGACAATAACTCTGAAAGATACACTCATGGACAAAACTTAAGGAAGTTGTACCTTTTAACATGTATATCGGGATTCAGACAATAACTCTGAAAGATACACTCATGGACAAAACTTAAGGAAGCTGTACCTTTTAACATGTATATCGGTATTCAGACAATAACTCTGAAAGATATTACAGTGACCTTTATTGAAGACACATGAGATAACCAAGTGTAAAAAAATTGCCTCTGTGTCCTTCAAGAAAAAAAAAAAATGACCGGAGGCATCAAAGACCGTCCACTTCCTTAAGTTTGGTTCATGAGTGTATTTGGTTAGGCGTCGTTGGATTTTATATATACTATGAATGGCTAAAGTAGCAATTAGATGATTAATAAGTTTTTCTTTTTTACTGATTGGATACTTAATGATCTCTTCCGAAGAGATAGATGCGGAAGTTATGGCCAGCCTTCTTTCTCTATTGATCGTCCTCATTCTTTAATGTTCAATGGCTGTGGATAAGTTTTCTCCTCTATTGATTGATTATCTATATTCTAGAAGGTCTTGAAGCAACAGAATAAAGTGGTTTTGAACATTATTTGTTGTTTGTAAGTTGGTTTGGAGACAATATAGTGGAATCAACCAATACCTTATTTTATAATACAATACGGCTATGATTATAGAACTACGTTTAACAAATTTTACCGCAAATGTTTCTTTTTACAGAACGTAAAATCGTAATTTTTATTATTTTAAGGAGAAATAACGACTATTCCTATCGTTCTGTAAAAAGAAACATTTGCGATAAAACTTGTTAAACATCGTTCTATATTCATAGCCGAATTATATTGTATTATAAATTAACTCTATATAATATTTACGAAAGGAAAAATATGTCCAGGGTAGCCTAGTGGACATGAAATCTGCCTGGTAAGCGGAACACTGTGGGTTCGATTCCCATCTCTGGACACTTTTTTTTTTCTGTTCATCATTACTCTTCACCATTCATCCTTTCATACTTCATCCCTAAGGATAGAAATAGTCGTTATTTCTCCTTGAAATAATAAAAATTAAGATTTTTATCGTTCTCTCTGTAAAAAGAAACATTTGCGGTAAAACTTCGTTCCAATACCTTATTTAATTCTTGACATTTCAGTCACTCTCGATGTCACTCACAGAATAAAGTTGTTTTTTTTTTAAAATTATTATTATTGTATTTTATTAATTAATTATAATTAATATTCATAGAATTTTATTGTTACTTATCATCATTCTTTTTTTTTTTTCTTCTTCTTCTGTTTTCTTTTGTGTTATAAATACAATTAAATCGCAATTAAATCGTAGTGTAATTCTCTTTTGTTGTTTGAAATAAATCAATTGAATCGAATTGAGTCAGCTCGTTCTTTCTAGAAGAAACTTCAAAGAAAACGTGCTAACAAAAGTGGCTGCTGATATTTGCAAACTCTCTTTAAATCTTTTCCTCTCTGTTTTATTTTATCTTTAACCTATTTTAAAGAGAAGAATAACTTTGCTATCCATATTTTTAGAAGCAATTACATTGACATACCTATACAATAAAAGAATCCCTTATATTGATACTGAGTAAAACTAATCATTCCTCCAGGGAAAAATATCTTTTCAAAACATTTTTATTGTTCTCTAGCTTTCGGGCACGGACGCCCTTCTACAGTAGAAAACCTGGTATAATGATTCGCCAATAGAACACGAGTATTTAATCGGATACTATTTTACATATGTAAAATTCATTTTGTAATCAATATGTAAAATAGTATCCGATTATAATATAATATAATGTGGCTTGTGATTGTAAAACGACATTTGAAATACTATCCCGCATGTGTTTCTTTTCAACGAAAAATCAAAATTTATTTCAAGGAGAAATAACGATTATTTCTAACCTTTTGGGTGAGGTATGAAAGGGTGACATGGCATCTGCCCGTTAAGCAGAACACTGTGGGTTCGTTTCCCATCCCTGGACACTTTTATTTTTCCGTTTATTATTACTCTTCACAATTCACCCTTTCATACCTCATTCAAAAGGTTAGAAATAATCGTTATTTCTCCTTGAAATAAATTTTGAATTTTCGTTGAAACGAAACACATGCGGGATAGTATTTCAAATGTCGTTTTACAGTATCCGATTATATTTAATTCGTGTTCTATTGGCGAATTATTATACCAGGTTTTTTCCCGTAGAAGGACGTCCATGCCCAAAAGTTAGAGAATAAAAATGTTTTGAAAGGACAATTTTCCCTGGAGGAATGATTAATTTTACTCAATACCTATACAATAAGAATTGAAGATAATTTATTGTGTGTGTGTGTGGTTGGAAGTTTGTTTGTAAATATGGGTATTTAAAATTACAAATATTTTCTCACAATGAGTATCTTTTTATTGAAAAAAAAACCGCTAGCTTTCAATTATTATTTTTTATTTTTTTATTTTATTTTTCAATAAAAAGATACTCATTGTGAGAAAATATTTGTAATTTTAAAACTTTTTCACAATTTTATCATGAATAAATATGGGTATATCTACCAATTATGTATTTAATACCCGACGTTTCAATGACTTGCTGACGCTGTCGTCTGAGGAGAAATGACAGCGAGTTACTGAAACCTCAAGAATTAAATACATAATTGGTTGATATGTAGCCATATATTTTTTACAAATAAGAATTGAATGGCTGCTATATATTATTGTAAATATGCATATATGGAGACAAAAATAGAGCTTTTCAAAATATACAGATGAATGTTTGATCTTATAAATCTTACTAAAACTTTGGTTGTAGTAAACTTTGAGAGTGTATGTGTCATCCATATATTAAAGTCTTTTCGAAACTTCTTCCAAAGTTGAACTCACCACACACAATCGATAACTGCAATATCTCAAAGAATTAATTAAAAACTGACAAATTCACGTCGAGAGAGTAATGAAAACTTTCATAAAATATTGGTTGGCTTCATTTTATTGAGTGGGATGCGCTGACTTTTAATGAAAACGTAATCGGACAGGAACTCTTCTGAATCAGAGCCTATCTATCCAAATGCCATATTTATAATACAATATAATGCAGCTTATGATTGTAAAATGACATTTGAAAATTATCCCGCATTATATTGTATTATAAATTACTTTATATAATATTTACGAACGGAGAAATATGTCCAGGGTAGCCTAGTGGACATGGCATCTGCCTGGTAAACGGAACACTGTGGGTTCGATTCCCATCCCTGGATACTTTTTTTTTCGTTTATCATTACTCTTCACAATTCATCCTTTCATACCTCATCTCTAAGGTTAGTCGTTATTTCTCCTTAAAATAAATTTCGATTTTTCGTTCAAAAGAAACACACGCGGGATAATTTTCAAATGTCGTTCTACAAATGCTATATATTGTAAAGATATATTGAGATATGTGTGTTCGTATGTCTTATTCACGTTCATTTGTTTTTTCGCAAATTGCACCGGGTTCACGCATCGTATTCAAATGCTGTTTGGACTATAGCGTATCAAATATTTAGAGAATGGTGTATCTCTGTTTGAATATGCTAAAAGTGAGCACAATCCAAGTCTATATTTCTATTAAGAATTAATCTCTTGTTTATTTATATTTATTGACCATAATTATATTCATTATATACGTGACATTGAATTTGCATCACCAAGAAATAGTGAAAAAATAGTACAAATGTGATATTGTACTGGGATAAGGTGCATAAATTATAAAAAAGGCATCTCCTTATCGTGCAACTGAAAGTTGCTGATGGTTTGCGCAATCTATCGGAGATGCCTTTTTAATAATTTATGCACCTTATCCCAGTACAATAATACATTTGTGCTATTTTTTTCACATTGTGTCGCGATCTCACGCAATTCTGGCCTTAACTTTCCGTTTCATGACCAGTTTTTTGGTCGTTGAGGTACAGCTTGCACCACGCTGATGAGTGCCAACAGCCCGAAATACGTCCGTGGTTAGCTTTTCTTGATTAATCAAGAACGGGTATTTTGATCAATTTTGGAATAATTAAAAATCAACGAGAATAGTTGATATTTATTCCGATAGATGGCGCAAGCCATCAGCAACTTTTAGTTGTACGATAAGGAGATGCCAAGAAATAGTGGGTAAAAATATTGGGAAAAATCTGCACAAAGAAAGTACAAGTAATGAACACAATAAATGGTATTTAATAGACCGGAATACAGCTATACACTGAGTGACATCCCCGTCCACTCAATATGTTGTGGGACCACCACGGGCGGCTATGTAGGCAGCGCCTTGGTACTGACTCAATGGTGTCCTGAGGGATGGCTATCCTGTCAACCATCAACCATATCTTCTGAATGTGGCTGTGGCAGTGCACGTAAAAAACGTCCAATTAGGCCTTAGACGTGTTCTATAGGTGAGAGATCAGAAGAGACTCGTGGCCATGGAAGTGTAGGATCATTAATCACCACAGACACGGTTAGCCACTAAAGTTGTTTTTATTTCAAAAAGTCTCTCGACTTATTTAGGCATACAACTTTTAGTTAAATGGTATTCTAGCAAAAAATAAATATAACATATTGTTTACAATAAAATATAAAATAATTTAAAAAAGAATAATTAAATATTTACATTTACAAAATGTAACTTTTATAACACACAAAGTTTAACACAGCGCCATCTAGGTTTGGCAATTGGAATTATTTAACCCTACAGAAGCACCGAGGTTTCATACAGGACTTGTAGACTGATGCCTGCTGTTTGAGGTAGGGCGTTATCCTGCTGGAAAATAGCATTTGGTATCCCCAGAAGGAAGGGTAGCATCACTGGCCGCAGCATATCATCCACGTATCATAATGCTCTCTCAATACGTTTATACTTCATATAGCGAAACTAATACTGCCATATATAAATATTATATCAACATTGAACTGAGAGATCTCCTCTCCTTGTCTGAAGGAGGATTCTTTCAAGATGGAGGAGCCTCCTTCACTGAGAACAAATGTTTATATTTTATCACCTAATTTCGTCTCAATTTACAGGTGTTACATTCGAGCACAGCTCGCGAGTCACCTTGTCCTGGCTATTTACACATGGCGAGTTGGTGGAGTAGAGGTGGTCCCCCTAGACCTTGCAGGAGGGCAGCTGTTGGGCGATGAGCTCTTAACTAAGTGTCAGGGCCGGGTCGTCGGAATCGGGGGATGATATCTCCTTTTTTGTAGAATATCTTGTATAATTGGATTATTTGAATTTTGCATTTGAAGAAATAATTTCTTAACGGAATTTTGGTACATATCTTTTAGATCGGGTTGGTTCAAGTCCTCCTTCAGTATCTTGTTTAATTAATTGTAAATATTATCATTTATATCCATTTATACTTATCATTCGTTTGTTTAGCAATTAACTAAGCGAAAAATAGTACAAAGATTATATAGATTGTATTGGGATCAGGTAGATAAATTAAGACATCTCCAAATCGTGCAACAAAAATCTACTGATGGCTTGCGCCATCTGTCGGAATAAATATCAACTAAGCGTTGATTTTTTTAAATTATTTCAGAATTGGCCAAAAAACTCTTTCTTGATTAATTATACGTAGTTAGATTTTCTTGAATAATCAAGAAAGGTATTTCAACAAATTCTGGAATAATTAAAAATCAACCATCAATAGATGACATCTAGTTTTGACGTTTAATTTGAAGGGAGAGGAGCCCTATGCTTTTTTTAGTTTAAAAATTAACAAATAGTTGATATTTATTCCAATAGATGGAGTAAGCCATCAGTAACCTTCAGTTGCACGATCAGGGTAGATACCATTTTTCTTAATTGACTAAGTTTCAATAGAATATTTTGTAATTATTTTTTCATTCATTTCTGGATGACTTTCCAAATGATCAAATGTTCCAATAGTTTTCATTGCAGTCAACACAGTTATAAGCTCTTTTAATTCTAAATCGTGCTGCTCATACAAGATATGGTATTGTCTCAAGCTATATGATTACAATATACAAATATAAGAACTTTGAAGAAAGGTGTACTGTAAATACAAATTATAGAATTTGAGGCACGTCGAAATGGTAATTTACTAAGACATCTCAGAAGGGAAGTGTAATTCAATTGTAAAGGTATAAATCTAATTTATCCCATCGATCCACTCTAATCCTTCGCTGCACAATCTGTGCCACAGCTCCCAAATCTACCAAAATCTCTTGTGTAGTAGTCAAATAATAATAATAAAAAAAAAAAGACATATCTCCCCCCCCCCGATCGTGCAAATGAAAGTTGATGATAGCTTGTGCCATCTGTCCAAATCAGTATCAACCCACCATTGATTTCTTTTTATTCAACAATAATGATCAAGTTATATTTTTTGAATGATCAAGAAAAGTCAACTACGTTGGTCTTTAAGGCTGATGAGCATCGACAGCATGGTGAAAACTGTACGTTAACGAATACAAAACTAGACTTAGAGGCGTTCTGAAAAATCAAGAAACGGGTATTTAAAGCCGACGGTACGCGAAAACGTAGAACGATAGAGTGAAATTGTACTGTTTTAATATTGAAATGGGGGTCGGTGGAAGGCTGGTTAAACTGTTTGGTTTTCGACCACTAGGATCCGGGTTCGATTCCCGCATTGGACACTTTTTTTCTGTTAAAAAAGAAATGCTCCAATGGCCCCCCCCGATTCTTGCAAAAGTCCAACCCCACCAGCGAGTGCAAGTAACCAAACGGGGCTCTGGCACATTTGTAAGTACAAAGTCGAACTGCTTTTCACATGTGTAGACATGTGGTGGACTTACATTAAAAGCAGTCGCTAACTACCCTCCTTGAATTTCATGGCTTGTGCCACGTGTACTAGGGAAAAGCAAAAAAAAAAATAATAATAATAAAAAAAATAAATAAAAAAAATATTGAAATAACGAGCCACAAAACCAGTTCTGGCAAATTCAGACAAAAAGACAACCTATATGCCATGGTTTCAGGCTATGGCCCTAATCATGGCCAAAACACGAAACCATGGTATACAGGGTGGATTTTTGTCTGAATTTGCCAGAACTGGTTTTGTGGCTCGTTCTTTATCATCACTAGTAAAGTTCTTTACTATGGTGATGCATAATGTCATCGTTACAATGCACAATTAAAGGGAGAGGTACCTTTTTTGGTATATGAATATTATCCTTCCGCAACTTTATATCTATATATATATAAATGAATGTATGTATGTGTGTGTGCGTGTGTGTGTGTCTGTCTGTCCTTTATGCCTGACCAAACCACTCATTGGAACGCCATGAAACTTTGGGAAGTTATTTAGTATAGTACTGGGAAGGTTTCTAGCAAATAAAATTTTTGAAATAACTTTTCGCTTTAAAATAATCAAGATAAATATTCTAATTTATCTGTTATAATTCAACAATCTGCTCTAAATATTATCATGATGATACGATGATTTTGTAATGTAGAAAATTAGGAAAGACAAAATTCAGGATGACACGGCAATTTATTTTAGACAAGAATAATGATACAATTCCAAGGCAAGATACTATTCCTTTAACTTCCAATTACCGAGGGAACCAATTAATATTGATTTTATTCAACTTATCGAGTATTTTTCAAGGGACCGGGAAAAAATGTTCACTTTATCGAGAGATTCGTTAGACAAACCTTTACTCGGGTAAAACTCGGGCGAAGCCGGGTACGTCCGCTAGTGTTATATATATGAGGAGAAAGATATATTTAAATATGTACAGTATGTATATTAATATGGATACATATTATTGTCTTTAGGAAAATAGAGAAATCCATATTTAAATCATTAGATAATAAAAAGGCATATATTGGATTAAATAAAAGATTTATTTGTCAATATTTTGGTTTGCTGAACGCCAACCTTTATCAAGGCATTACATTTTTGTATAAACAAACTTAGCGCCGCATAGTGTTATATATATATACATACACACTTTTCCCCCACTTTGTATTTTTAAAAATTATTCCAACTGTGATATTATAACACTATACAGCGCTGAATTTGTTTATACAAACGCCTTGATAAAGGTTGACGTTCAGCCAAAAGAAATATTGGCAAATAAATATTTTATTCAATCTAATATATGCCTTTTTATTATCTAATATTATTGTCTATAAATAATATTAACATATACACACAATTTTAGCTGAGGTTTCTATTTACAATGTCAATTTTCTAGCCTAATTGTTTTTTTTTTCAATATTTTCACTAGAAATATATTTTAAATTTTATCTAGAGAAACCTAGACAAGATTTCCATCAGCAAGTTCCTCGATGACGCCACATTTTAGAGTTATTCGACTATTTACAAATCTTATATACACTTGAAATCTACTAATGAGATACATTCAAAGTAGTGTCAAATACACCTTCTACGTGTGCAGTGAATTCAGTGAGACATTATCCCAATATAGCCATATGCCGAAAGTCCCTGGTTGTGTACTCCCATAGGATAGATAAAGAGAGAGTCTCTAGCCCCGAGTTGTAAAAGATGATAATGTTCATCATTCCCAAGATAGATGCTCCAATTTTAATAATGATCTTGTTAATAGCGCGATGTTAAATATCGCGGCCCTAGGGCGGGAAACTGTGTTATCTTAAGATATACAACCTCTCCTTTGTTCGACACTGCTTCTAAATTGGTTGAGGAACTTTGGCGTCAGTACACCGCACTATAATATCTTCCTGGTTAAATATGTACTTGATGATTACTCATGTCTTAGAGAACCTGCAGACTTCTTTCTGGAAAGTGTAAAATATGTCCTCAATTTCTATTTATGTTCTCCTATATTCCTAACCTAAAGATACTTGCAAATACACTCAATCATGGACAAAACTTACGGAAATGAAAAATCTTTGATGTCGCCGGTCGTATCTTTTTTTTTTTTTAAGGAGACAGAGGCAATTTTGTTTACACTCCGTTATATCGTGTTTCTTCAATAAAGATCATTGTGTATAAAATAATTACAGAGTTATTGTGTTAATCCCGATATACATGCTAAAAGGAATAACTTCCTTAAGTTTTGTTCATGAGTTTGTCTGAATCCCGATATACATGCTAAAAGGAATAACTTCCTTAAGTTTTGTTCATGAGTTTGTCTAAATCCCGATATACATGCTACAACTTCCATAAGTTTTGTCCCTGAGTGTAGTATTAAAATTTAAGATTTCTAATCGCACTAACGAAAACAGTAGCTATCTGATGTCTAGACAGAAATACTGCCATCTAAGCAGCTCTAAAAACCGCGACGACACCGAGGTCTAAAAACACCTCGTTAGGTCTAATCAATGGAAGGACACAGCCTCCATTTTCTTTTACGATTCACAGCTCCCATGGCTTTTATTGAAATTAGAGGCGAAAATTGACTTTGGCCATTTTAATAAAGTTACGTCCCCAGTTTTAATTGATTGTGTCTTCTACCGCCGACATGTTCTTCGACAATTGTTGGTGTTGGTTGGATCCCAAATTGGTTATAAGACTCGCCAGCTGTGATCAAGAATTGATGCCGTTTTTTTAAATTAAAAATATTTTCCTATTGTTCCTATTTCAAACCTGTCCTTAAATATCGATTTATTGATTTCTCATATTTGGTCGTAGAGGTACAGCCTACACCACGCTGACGAGGGCCAACAGCCCGAAACGCGTACGTGGTTGGCTTTTCTTGATTTATCAAGAGAATGGGTTGGTCAAAATAACAGGAAACAAGTTAAATCAACGTTTGTTGTATATTAAACCAACGTTTCTCAGTTTGACAAAGCTGGTGTTGTGGCTTTGTCACAGACTCGAGTACGCTAGATTGCGGAGACGGTTGATAGATGGCGCTTAGTCTTTTAGTGTCTATTTTGACGGGAGAGGTGACCTTTATTTTTATATATAAAAATGTATAGTATTTTTTTTCTATGTTTCAATCTATTTCTACCTTCTTACATGTACAAATTTTAAACGATCCAATTCAACAAATTGAAAGTCGAGAATTGGTACAAAGTCTCAGGTAGATGGAATTAAAGACCTCAATTCTCTCTAAACTTCCTTATCTTAACTTATTCCGAGATAAATGGTGGCCATTGGTTACAACGGAAGCCGTGGTAGAGATAAGACTTCAATTCTCCACACCATTGGCATTTCTTCAGCTAAACATTTAGAAAATACTGTGACAAATCTTATTTTATATTTTGTTGTGACCCTTGCTTCATCACCATCTTTATGTCTTGTAGTAGGGTGATGAAAATAATGTATTGCTCTAATGTCCATCAATAATTGACAATATGACCAAGAATAAGTATATTGCTACGGCGTTTTATGGTTTCCACAAGTCCATATCTCAGAAGAAGGCCAAGTGACACTCACTCCTCACTTTCTTACTGCTACTCTTTTTGTGTTGTTTTCCTTGCTTCCCTCTTTCTCTTTCTTGTTTTTTCTTCTTTTTCTTCTGTATATATCGTTATTTCCTTTGTCTCACTGCTTTGTTCTTATGCATACCTCTGGTGAATCCTGTATAGGGTCAGTGACCCTGAATAAAGGCTTTTTGTTGTTGTTGTTGTTGTATTACTCTAATGAATATTTAAAGGGAGAGATACCACTTTTGCTTACATGAATATCATCCAACTTTATATTGTAATATGGTCTGATAATTTGATTAATTCGACCGATTTTATAACCCATCTCGTAGGATGTTATGTAATTGAAGCCATCTCTGTACTGATGAAGAACATAAACCCGAAACAATGGTATACAGGTTGTTGGCTTTTGTCTGAATCTTCTAAAAATGGTGTGTTGTAGCTCATTATTTATCCCCACTTCTACGCATTTTACTGGGGTATGGAACAAAGTGCATTATTCTAATGCGTATTTAAAGGGAGATGTACCACTTTTGGTGCACACATATATATATAAAAGGATTTAAAAGCGCGAATGTTTCTTTTATACATAATACAAACTTCTACTGTCCTTACTGCGATGAAAAAAATATATTGGGAGGGCTTGGCTCATCAGTGGTGAACCCTCCCAGCGGTTTCGCCAATTTAATCCACCAGACCGCTTCTCAGAGCTCTAAAACTGTATTGGATCACCACTGATGAGCCAAGCCCTCCCAATATATTTTTTTCATCGCAGTAAGGACAGTAGAAGTTTGTATTATGTATAAAAGAAACATTCGCGCTTTTAAATCCTTTTATTTTATATATTATAGATTGCGCGTTATTGCTTTGTATTAATATATATATATAAGCATAGGACGCCTCTCTAGTCAAAATAAACGTCAAACTAGACGCCATTTTATAACCGTCGACGTAAACTAGCGGCCTCGGGTCGGTGACAAAGCCACAACACCAGCTTTGGAAAACTGAAAAGCGTCTATCTAGAGACCATGGTTTCTGGCTAATGGCCCTCTTGAGGTCAGTGTGGGCTTTATTCCATGAGATCCACAAGGGATCAAACGAAATCTTCACCATCTACCAAAGATGTGTTTAGCTGGTAGAGTGGCTAAGCCAAATCTATATCAAAATTATAGATGGAAATTTTGCCTGGAGGACATTGATTTATAATAGGTCGTCTCTCCCGTCAAAATAGAAACTAAAGCTAAACACCATTTTAGCGTCTATTTTGACGGGAGAGGCGACCTTTATTTTTTATAGATACCCACAAATAATAAGTCGGTGGATGAGAGGGTAACACGCTCGATTCCCGACAGTCATTAACCGGGATTGGATCCCGCGTTAAAGTTTTGTTTAATATGTGAATACCCTTCACATATTATTCATTGTTCAATTATCATGAACTAGGTTGCTCTTGCTGAGCGGTACCTATTTATGTGAATTTGAACCAAAGATACCCACAAGAGAATTTACCATCTATAACTATATATAATGTTTGTCACACAATAAAGTTGAAAATATAAGCATCGTGTTCACACACAATGAAATATTAATTAGACACAATTATAAATATATATTTTTTCACATTGTGTCGGATCTCACGCAATTCTGGCCTTAAATACCCGTTTCATGATTTTTCAGGATGCCTGAATGACCAGTTTCTTAGTCGTTGAGGTACAGCTTGCACCACGCTGATGAGGGCCAACAGCCCGAAATGCGTCCGTGGTTAGCTTTTCTTAATTAATTAAGAATGGGTATTTGGCTAATTCTGGAATAATTGAAAAATCAACGAGAATAGTTGATATTTATTCCGATAGATGGCGCAAGCCATCAGCAACTTTCAGTTGCACGATAAGGAGATGCCTTTTTTCACAATTATAAATATATATATATATATATTTTTAATATTTGCACATGTATTATATTTATGTTAATTTGAAGTCTCGAGATATCATTCAGCCAGCACGTATCATCCACCAGGCACGTATATTTTCAAATAAATTGTTTTTCACACACAAAGAATGTAATATATATTTACTCTCTCTTCCAATATCATAAATATTTAAAATACAGTGGACCCTCGGTTTACGAGCACCTTGGAGTACGAGCTTTTCGCAGTACGAGCAAAATTTTTTGAAAAATTTTACCTCGGATTACGAGTGAAATTTCGCATTACGAGCAACTTGTGATGGTTGCCCGTAATCGTGATGGATGAAAATTCACTGGGATCCCTCCCTTCAGATCAGATTCGGGAAATATGTAAAATGTGGGAAACTGTGCAATTGTTCGTAGCAAGAAGAATTGCCCGAGTTTCAATTATTAAAAATAAGAAATTAGTTTCGCACTACGAGCGTTTTGGAGTACGAGCATGGCTCTGGAACGGATTATGCTCGCAAACCGAGGGTCCACTGTATGTAAATAATAATGAAATATATAAAAATAGTATATATCATCAATTTATTATCGTGCTACTTCTGTTGAAGGACTGACAAGTCCGAAAGCTTGAAAATAAAAAGTTGAACAAGAAACTTAGCCTTGGAAGCTTTATTCATTTTAAATAATGTATTTTTTTTTTCTTATCCCTAGTACACGTGGTACAAGCCATGATAATCATGGTGGGTAGTTACGACTGCTTTTACTGTAAGCGCACCACATGTCTACACATGTGAAAAACAATTCGACTTTGCGCTTACAAATGTGCCAGAGCCCCGTTTGGTTACTTGCACTCGCTGGTGGGGTTGGACTTTTTCAAGAATCGGGGGCCATTGGAGCATTTATTTTTAAACAGAAAAAGTGTCCAATGCGGGAATCGAACCCGGGTCGTAGTGGTCGAAAACCAAAAGGTTTAACCAGCTTTCCACCGACCCCCCGGGTGGAACCCCCCCCCCCCACATGTATTATATTACACACAATTAAACAAGAAAATATATATTTATATTAATCTCCATTTAAAAATAAGATTCTGTTCGTGTTTTGAGAATATATATGAAGATAAAATTGATATTAATATATATGAATGTGAAATCAATATTTTTCACTTTTTTTTTCTTATTGAGAAATAATTAAGTGTTTTTATTAACGTAAAAGAATAGAATTTCAAATTTGGAAAACTAATTGTTGTTGCCGAAGTTTTCAAAATGAAAAAGAAATCGTCTGCATAGTTTTATTTTAATTGGTGGCCTAAAAACACGATGAATATTGATGTGGCGAAAACATTCTAAAACACACGGTCTATCAAATTATGCAGCCATTATAAATGGATATATTTTTATGTTACTATATATTTAATATGTGTAGCAAAATTTTAGATGTTATAAATATTCATATACCCTCTCTCTATATAATTGATGATAAATTTTGATTTATTATTTTATAGGCATGCGGAAAATTTCATATTTGATTAATAATGTTTCGAAAGAAAGGATACGTATAGACAAATAAAATAATTTTGATATCTTGTCAATACATGAAAAAGTGCAGTCTGTACTATTTAAAAAAAGATAATTATATACAGTTGAACCTGTCTATAGCTCCTCCTCTCTATACACCCTATTTTGGTGAGTCCCAATAACAATTTATTCCGCCTTCTACATGCTAACAGGTAAGCATTTTAAGGCTCTTTGGTGAGTCCCAAGAGGTGGTTATATAGGCAGGTTTAACTGTATATGTTATTATGATATACTAGCGCGCCATCTGTTATGAAAATTCGAAACTATTTTAGACGCGTAAGACGCCAGGCCCTCCCATTAATTTTACAGTTACAGTAAGGCCAGTAGAAATTGTTTAATTTTAAAAAGAATCTTACGCGTCTAAAATAGCTTCGAATTTTTTTAAATATATGTGTTATATAAAAATTATATTTTAAGATTATTAATCCTAGAACAGACTACTCTGTTTATATCTACCACCAGATGTCGCGACTTTCCTCATATAAATTTATTGTTGTTGTTTCCCGTTGGCCTTACCTACGGTCATACCACATTAAAAACTCCGGTTCTCGTCCGATCACCGAAGTTAAGCAATGTCGGGCCCGGTCAGTACTTGGGAGGGTGACCACCTGGGAACACCGGGTGCTGTAGGCTATTACATTTCCCCTCCAACAGTGCAATGTATATAGTGCTTTGTATATATTCCGCTTTATGCGTCCATCGGGGCTCAAAAATCATCCATTCTGGTTAGCAGCCCCGTAAATAAAGATATTTCCGTTTCCCGTTGGCCGGCTCAAATATTTTGTAATTATGTAAATATGCCTTTCATTTTTTATTCTTACGGCTTAAGTCAGGCATTACTTTTCTCAATTTATGTTTTCACGTTCCATAAGCTAAATTAAAGCGATAATGATCTATTTTATTATTCCCACGACTGCAAAACAGTATCATAATGATCAAACAACACACTTATACACACAAAAGCAAAATCTATTCTCAACTATAACAAAATCAATAGCAGAAATCATTTTTTCTTAATATATATATACATAACACTATGTGAGCAATAGTTACCGAGAAATTATTTGAAAAAGTAAAAATTGAATCAGGTAAATAGTTTCTTTTTATTTATATTTGCTAGCTTTCGAGCAAATTAACTGCTCTTCAACGGGCTGATATTCTTTGTACAAACTCAAAATATTATTTATACACAGTAAAATTGAAACGTTAGGTTTGGATTGAAGGAATGTCTATGGATGAATGAAATCGGGTAACCTAACGCTGTTAAATGGTTGGTGATGTTGGTCTGTTCTATAGTTTTAAAACATGGTAGTGAGCAATGGGTGAAAATACGTTTGGTGAGTGTTTTTACTACAGTGATTTTATGGCTAATGGGGCAAAATGAGGTATAGTGGGTATAGGAGGGGTTCATGTGCTTTTTGTAAAAAACTGTCGTATGAAACTTGTACCATTCCTTATTCTAAAGTCAATACTACAATAGCTCATGAGTTAAATAAATATGGTATAGCCACCTATTTTAGCACCCATGCCAATATCGGTTCTTTGCTGAGAAATCCAATTACCAAAAATATTAGTTCCGATCCCCTATCTAAATCTAATGCAATATACTCTGTTAAATGTAACCAATGTAATGCCACATATGTAGGAGAAACCAGTAGGACAATAGACACCAGACTAAAAGAACACGAGAGAAACATAAGATACAAAGACAATAGATCCTTAATATATCAACACACCAGCACCACTGGACACACATTCAATCTCAAACAAGCAATAGCCCATTATCAAGACATAGAAAGAAAACAACAACGATTATTCCTAGAAGCACTGGTATCATCAAAAATAAATAGCATCAATAGAAAAATTGACCTCCCAACCCAATATAAAAATATCCCTGACAAATAATCTAAATACTAATAATTATTGGAATCTAAATATATTTAATCCCAATATAATATCTATTACTTTAGCTGGAAACAATCTGATGCACGCCGCGAGAGCACATGCTAATAACAAAATATTTTCAATTTTACTGTGTATAAATATTATTTTGAGTTTGTACAAAGAATATCAGCCCGTTGAAGAGCAGTTAATTTGCTCGAAAGCTAGCAAATATAAATAAAAAGAAACTATTTACCTGATTCAATTTTTACTTTTTCAAACATAACACTATAATACAATATAATGCGGCTTATGATTGTAGAACGACATTTGAAAATTATCCCGCATGTGTTTCTTTTTGAACGAAAAATCGAAATTTATTTTAAGGAGAAAAACGATTATTTCTAACCTTAGGGATGAGGTATGAAAAGATGAATTGTGAAGAGTAATGATAAACGGACATCCCTGGACACTTTATTTTTCCGTTTATCATTACTCTTCACAATTCATCCTATCATACTTAATCCTTAAGGTAAGAAATATTCGTTATTTTCTTTAAAATAAATTTAGATTTTTCGTTCAAAAATAAACACATGCGGGATAATTTTCAAATGTCGTTCTACATAACACTATGTACAATTAATATGGCGCCTCTGCCAGCGCTGTTTGGTGGAGAATCACCAGCGGGTCTCCAGCGACCCCACGTATTTAACGATCTACGAAGAAAACGTAGATCACGTACTCCGGGATACGTATATGTTCTCTCTTGGTAATTTAGAACGGTAAAATGACACCACTAAGCGTTTCTTTTATTTAGTATTCATTTTAGAATTACATATCAATGTAAATTATCTCTCATCAGTGAAAGACAATTAAAAAAAATATTTTCTTAATAATTTAATAAAATAAAAATAATGCTTTCTCTCCATAGCTGATAAGTCCGAAAAAACTTGAGAAATTAATTTACACAAGAATCTGGTTCCAAAATCACTTTACTAGCTACCACTCAAAAAGAGCAACCTAGCTTATGATATTTACAACAATCAATAATATGTGTGAAGGTTATTCACATATTAAAACAAAGTGTCCAATGCGGGATACGATCCCGGTTCATGGCTGTCAGGAATCGAGGGTGTTAACCACTCGTCCACCGACTTCTTTTTACACAAGAAACGACCTCGCGAAAGAGGCCTTTCTCGATACCAAAAAAGGACTGCTTTTATCCAGCTTACAATAGTATTTGAAAATAATTGAGACGAATATATTCAAAGGTCTTCAGTTTTATTGTCGGGATGTGTAATTTGTCACATTATCTTACACTTATAATATACAACAACAACAACAAAAAGCCTTTATTTAGGGTCACTGACCCTATACAGGATTCACCAGAGGTATGCATAAGAACAAAGCAGTGAGACAAAGGAAACAACGATAAAGACAGAAGAAAAAGAAAAAAAAAAAGAGAAACAAAAAACAAGAAAGAGAAAGAGGGAAGCAAGAAAAACAACACAAAAAGAGTAGCAGTAAGAAAGTGAGGAGTGAGTGTCACTTGGCCTTCTTCTGAGATATGGACTTGTGGAAACCATAAAACGCCGTAGCAATATACTTATCCTGGGTCGTATTGTCAATTATTGATGGAAGTGAAGCACAGAGTTGCCCAGTTTTGAGCATAAGGGTTCTTCTTTCTTCTTTCAGAGCAGAGCAATAAAAATATAGTGATTGATTTCATTTTTTAGTTTTGAATTACAGAAGGTACAAATCGGGTCCTCACCGCAGAGCATCTTAGGGTGGTTTTCTCTAAAAAAAACTTGAAAGTATTCTAACTTGTGCGAGTAGTCTTACAACCGGGAAAGGAAAATCCCCTAAAAGGTATCCCTCCGTCATGAAAGATATGTGAATGTCTTTGTAGTGAAAGATTCTACGAAGTTTTGTCCTGGAACAAAGTATTCCTGGGTTGCAGACAAGGCTATATCTTTTAAAGGCAACTTGAGAGATTTAGCCATTTTACCATTGACGGGCTCCACATTGGACTCACAAGTCGAAAGGCTTACAATTGAAATCCAAACGGCAATGTCAAGAGCAGGGATGAGACGTGAGATAAGATCTGGTGGTTTGAGGTCTAAACCGTGGTACGATGAGGAATGTTATACGGCTAAGAAAAAATTGAAAGAAAGTCTTAAACTGTATTTATTACAAAATAATGTAGTTAACAAAGATTTGTTTATCACACACACAAGCAAGAAAGAATATTTATCATTAATTAAACTTAAAAAGAACCAATACTTTGATGATATACAGAATGCCCTCTGTAATGCTAGAAACGCTTCTCAATTTTGGAAGATAATAAAATCTTTTAAGCAAAGAACCACAATTAAAGGCAACATCCCGATGTGTGATTGGGAGGATTTTTATCGAAGACTGCTGTCTTCCCCACCTATAATGGACGCGTATATATCACCGGCGCTAACATATATGGACCCGGATCTGGATGCTGAAATTTCGCTTATGGAGGTCACCACGGAAATATCCAATCTGGGGAAAGATAAAGCAACGGGACTGGATAACATACCAAATGAAGCAATCAAAGTTTTACCTGACGAATATTTGATTCTATTAACAAATATATACAACAAAATATTGACGACATCCTCGGTTCCATCAGTGTGGACTAGAACAATTATTCATCCTATTTTCAAAAATGGCGACCCAAATATACCATCAAACTATAGAGGAATATCATTGCTATCCAATTTATCAAAGCTCTTTACATCCATATTAAAGACAAGATTGAATAATTGGATTGAAAGAAGGAGAATCTTAGCGGAAAACCAAGCGGGCTTCAGAAGTGGATATTCCTGTCAAGACCATATTTTTACCCTTACCTCACTGATACAGATGACGCTGAGCCGCAAAAGGAGGAAGTCATATGCCTTTTTCGTAGATGTCAAAAAGGCCTTTGATACAGTACCACACTCCCTGCTTTGGAAAAAGTTGACAGTTTACGGTTTAAGTACCCGATTTATCAGCCTTATACAAAGCTATTATAATCAAATGTCAGCAACAATAAGATGGAACGGATCACTTACAGAATTTATAAAAATACAAGCTGGTGTTCTACAAGGTGAACCCCTGTCACCTTATCTATTTATCCTTTTTCTAAACGACTTGGTTTCTCTGTACGATGACGCTGATTTGTCAAGTATTTATTTACCGAATTATGGAAATATACATCTCCTTCTGTTCGCAGACGACATCGTACTTCTCGGAGAATCCAAGATAAATTTACAACAAAAGATCAATGTACTCAGAAAATACTTCGAAGATAATTTTTTAACACTGAACCAGAGCAAATCAAAGGTTATGGTGTTTAGAAATGGAGGTCGAAAGGCCCGATCGGATGTTTGGTTCTGGGGAAAGTTGCCTCTCACTATAACATCTAAATACACGTATCTGGGTTACCAGCTGACAGCGTCAAACTCAACTCAACAGGCGGCAAAGCATTTTAAAAACAAGGCGCTAAATGTTATTAATGCGGTCTGGGCAATATCGACTAAAACAAGAATCAATTCTATCAGTTCCTCACTCAAGCTTCTAGACTCAATGGCTCTGTCAACCTTGCTCTACGCAGCTCCAATTGGGGCAAACAACCAAAAAAACTTGGCTGACAGGGTACAAGACAATTTCTTACGGAGACTTCTAAATTTACCCAGATATACTTCTGGTTTTATTCTACGTATGGAGTGCGGAAGAACGTCACTCGGAGTTACGGTGCTGAAACTTACACTCGGGTTCTGGCTTAGAATTCTAAAAATGAACAGCAGCCGACTCCCCCATATATGCTTAGCTCAACTATATGAGATATCAAGAAATAGAAATATATATATTGGAATTGCGGAAAGTTTGGCCAACATACTCAACTCAACAGGATTTTCTTGGTTAATTAACTGCAACGATGCAAGGATTATCCGGCAAGAAATACCTTTAATAACTAAAATTGCAATAGAACAATCTATTCAAAGTGACCAGGCAAAAATAGAGAATTCTAAATTCTACCCTCACTATAAGTATTTACACAGTTCATTCCAAATTGAAAACTATTTACTTAGCAACTTTCCATTCCCAGTAAAACGCTATATCGCACAACAGAGAATACTATATTCGTTTTTCAAGGAAAACCATACAAACATTTTCAAAGAGGGTGATAAGATTTGTGATCTCTGCAAAGAAAATATGGAAACTGAACTATCTCATTATATCTATGAATGCCAAGATATACACTGCGTGACATTGAAAATGGAACACCAAGAAATAGTGGCCAGAAAGTGATGAAACTCGGCCAACAGAGAGAGACAGGGACGAACAATAAGTGATCTTTATTTCAAAAGGATAGTCATAATACAGAGCGAGAACGGCGTCGGCTTAGTAGCAAGTAGGACCACCGCGGACGGCGATGCACGCAGCAACACGTCTAGGTAGAGAGTCAATCAGAGTACGGATGGCGTTCTGAGGGATGGCTCTCCATTCCCTCTCCACCATTTGCCACAGTTCGTCTTCTGAACGCGGCTGTGGCAAGGCATGCAAACGGCGTCCAATGATGTCCCAGACGTGCTCGATTGGTGAGAGATCAGGAGAGTACGGTGGCCAGGGAAGCATCTGTACATCTTGCAGAGCTTGTTGGCTAATGCGAGCAGTGTGCGGTCGGGCGTTATCCTGCTGATAAAGGGCATTGGGTACCCCCTGAAGGTAGGGGAGTGTCACCGGTCGCAGCACATCATCAACGTATCGTTGAGCCGTCATAGTGCCCTGAATACGAAGTAAAGGTGACCTGGAATCATACGCGATGTGCGCCCCAAACCATGATTCCACGTTGTCGCACGGTGGGGCGTTCCACAATTGCTGCCGGATTGGACCTTTCTCCACGTCGACGCCACACGCGTACACGGCGACTATCACTGGACAAGCAGAAACGCGACTCATCTGAGAACACGACCCTGTGCCATTCCGTCATCCACGTCGATCTAGCCCAGCACCATTCCAAACGTTGGCGCCTATTCGGTGGGGTCAATGGCAGTCTTCTTAGCGGACGGCATGAGTGCAAGCCATTAGCAGCCAATAGACGGGAATGAGATGGAATGATCTAGGGTGTCTTGCACATGTTGCAGGATGGCGGTACAAGTGGCTTGTGGGGCCGCCACTGCTTGTCGAAGGATACGCCGATCCACACGTGCTGACGTCACTCTGGTTGCACCGACATTCCTATAAATTGCCACATTTCCTTGTTCCAACCATCTTCTCCACAGTCGGTGCATCGTGGACGCACCAAGGTGTGTATCAGCTGCGATTTGACGTATGGACCAACCTGCCCTTTTCAGTCCGATCACCATGCCCCTCGTAAAAGCGTCTGTCTGCTTGAACTGCCTCCGTTTACGATGACCTGGCATTCTCTGTTATTACACGTGTCTTTTGACACAAGAACAAAATTTCTACAATGATTTTCCTTGAAGAAATAACGACACAAATACTGTCCTTTCTGCAAGTTCCTTCCCTTATATCTTACTCCATGTGCGCACGAGAGCTGCGCATTTTACATCATTTGCATAACTCGGTTAGGCGCGTCTACCCTGAAATTTTCATAATTTTCTGGCCACTATTTCTTGGTGTTCCATTTTCAATGTCACGCAGTGTATATTAGTGAGGAGAGAAGGACATTTTTTTCAATGGTAGACACCAGCCAACTTAGGTCAATCCAAATGATGTTAACCAGTGCCCAAACAAGCAGACTAGTTGCTCAGGCCCTATATAATTTTTACAAGGCAGTAGGCGTAAAGAGGGAGAAAAGAGAACTTGGAAGCTATTGTTCTTACACCTCAGAATGATGACGAAACATCAAGGGGCCATCGTGTTGGTCGACGATGAGATTGCGGAGCTGGTAATATGAATGGCTGTGCTGGAGTAAACCTCCTTTTTTGTGTCTGGATGCTATATTTATGCCGAACTAAATAACTTAGTCCCTATTTCTGCTCCGCGCTTATGGAATTGAAGACTTGGGGAGATGGCGTCGACCTTTTATATTAAATCTTACTTTTCTTTATTACTAATAATTGTATATAGTTGCGGAACTACTGGTTTCCTGTGCTGCTCTTTTCCTGATATTGCACCATGTACGGAGAATCTGTATAAGACTAATGTCTTAATAAAGGCTTTGTGTGTGTGTGTGTGTCTTTGTAGTGAGAGTATAGCTTAGATTTATCCATTCTTGTAAGGTCGTTTTGTATAGATTGGTCTGCCGCTGTTTTTAAGAGCCCTGTAATCGCGCTCCTCAGCGTTTCAGGATCATCACAGGAAACAAGTGCAGGGGATCCATTATTGTTAAGCAGATTGTTGAGCTTTTTAATGAAACCGATGGGTGTGCCCGAGGCATTAGACAGTTCCCGTGTTCTATTAAAACACATACGCGGCAATCTGTCACTGCTCATATTCAACACCCGCAGCCAATACTTCAGGGTTAATTTTAAAGCTGTTACACTCAATGAGATACGACCGGTTTCTAATCTGATTATGTAGCCTGGAGTGTATCTGGGCAGATTCAGGAACCTACGGATAAATATGTCTTGTATACTATCCAATAAGTCTTTATGCTCTGTTGCCCACAATGGAGCGGCATACATCAGGACAGCGCTCACTATTGTATCAAAGAGTTTGGTTGATAAATTTATTGACTTTGCTTTTGATTTTATTAATATTGGGAGTGTGGCGTTAATTGCTGTGTGTGCCTTTCCTTTAAAGTAATTTGCCGGGTGAGTAGTTGTTATTGTTGGTGTCAGAGGGAATCCCAAGTATGTATATCTTGAAGTTATTGTTATGGGTTTATCATTACAGAACCATCTATCCTTATTTGAGGTTTACCTCCATTACGGAACACCATAATCTTTGACTTGGACTCATTTAGTGTCATTAAGTTCTCATCGAGATATTCTTTCAGTATTTTGATCTTCTTTTGGAGGTTCATCCTGGACTCACCTATAATTGCTATGTCGTCGGCGTACAGCAATAAATGGATATCTCCAAATTCTGGCAAATTTACACTCGTCAGGTCTGAATTATTATAAATTTCGATTAAGTCCGTGATAAATAATATAAAGAGCAGTGGGGAAAGTGGTTCTCCCTGGAGGACTCCCGAGTTTATCTTAATACTTTCCGTAAATGATCCCTTCCATCTGATAGCTATAGTTGCTTGTTCGTAGTAACTTCTGATCGTACTTATGAATTGGTAACTTATGCCTAGGTTGTAAAGTTTTTTCCAAAGTATTGAGTGAGGTACAGTATCAAATGCCTTCCTTAGATCGACAAAAAAGACATATAGTTTTCCCCTCTTTTTTCTTAATGATAGTTGGATTAAAGTTGTTAGTGTAAATATGTGGTCAATACATGATCTTCCTTTTCTAAATCCCGCTTGGTTTTCCGGTATAACCCTTCTTCCCTCGACCCATTCCTCCAGTCTTGATCTTAGGATTGAAGTGAAAAGCTTTGATACATTGCTAATCAGTGCAATACCTCGGTAGTTGGTACACTTATAATATATGTAACACACTTCTAGAGAAACCCCCAATATTTCTTCACAAATCCATTTCAAAACTGTATTATCCGCAGTTAGATACATCACCATATACCAGCATATATGGCGGCAGACAAATATAGTAGGATGATATTACCCCTCCAAAATATATTTAATATTTGTTAGTTTGAATCTCTGTGTTTCGCTATTTAATCGGTTAATTTGAGTCATCTTACTGACTTAACGTACCTTCCCCATTGTTAAGTATACCTACCTCCCCAAACGTCCAATTTTGATCCAAAATTTGTGTGACCACCTTGGAAAGGTTTAACTGTAAAATATTTAAGGAATTTATACAAAGTCAAACACACAGAGGTATATGATAACTAGAAATATACAGGAATATATAGCGTCTAAAACATAAGGCTAAACCTGGTATCTCCTGAAGGGTGCTCTCTCATCATTTGAAAGATCCCTCATGACTTGTACTGATAGCAGAAGTGAGCCGGTAGAAGCGAAGGTAAGAAGAAAAGAAAAATCTTATAAGAAACAAATGTTACAAAGAACAACAATCATCTTTTAAGAAACAAGGTTTACTAAGAATATCAAAAACTTTATAAGAAATAAAGATAGCAAAGTACAAAAAATGACTTTCGAAAAAAAAAACAAGAGTTAAAAAGACGACAATAAATAAGAAATAAGAGTTAAAAAGAGAACAATGACCTTTTAAGAAACAAGAAATAAAAATAACAACAATGACCTTATAGAAAACAAGAATTGAAAAGACAACAATGGCCTTATAAGAAACTAAGGCAACAAAGAACAACAATGACCTTATAAGAAACATGGGTTACAAAGAACAACAATAACCTTATAAGAAACAAGAAATAAAAATAACAACAATGACCTTATAGAAAACAAGAGTTGGAAAGACAACAATGACTCTATAAGAAACGAGGGTTACAAAGAACAAAAATGACCTTATAAGAAACTAAGGCAACAAAGTACAACAATGACTTTATAAGAAACATGGGTTACAAAGAACAACAATGACCTTATAAGAAACGAGGGTTACAAAGAACAACAATGACCTTATAAGAAACGAGGGTTACAAAGAACAACAATGACTTTATAAGAAACGAGGGTTACAAAGAACAACAATGACCTTATAAGAAACGAGGGTTACAAAGAGCAACAATGACCTTATAAGAAACGAGGGTTACAAAGAACAACAATGACCTTATAATAAACGAGGGTTACAAAGAACAACAATGACCTTATAAGAAACGAGGGTTACAAAGAACAACAATGACCTTATAAGAAACTAAGGCAACAAAGACAACAATGACTTTATAAGAAACTAAGGCAACAAAGACAACAATGACCTTATAAGAAACGAGGGTTACAAAGAACAACAATGACCTTAAAAGAAACGAGGGTTACAAAGAACAACAATGACTTTATAAGAAACGAGGGTTACAAAGAACAACAATGACCTTATAAGAAACGAGGGTTACAAAGAACAACAATGACCTTGTGGCGACCGCACTTTGCTTCAGCGAAGTGGGACAAAGCTTCAAAACACATACGGGCAGAAGCTTGGCGAGCACGTGTTGGGAGAACATTTCACTACGCATGCGCGGGCGTCAACCTCACTACGCATGCGCGCGGGACGTCATTCAGAGACGCTCACGATTAGTGGTAAACAACAAGGCTAGTGCGGCGGCCGTTATTTCAACCGTTGCTTATTTTCTCTTTATAATGTCTTGCTTTAAATAAATTAATTTTAATTATAATTTTATCAGCAGCCTTTCCACAAGCCACACCAGCACATCTCACAACAACCATCCTACAAAATTGGTGAGCCGGACGACTCGAATGAAGAATTAACGGCCAACGTCAAGGGCAAATCAAGGAAGCTCAAACATTCACGATGGAACTCACCCCATCTCAAATATCAAAATTGATTTTTCGAGCTCCACCCTTCTTGTCAAAAGACATTCCATTGTGGCTCAACCAACTGGAAGCTGCCTTTAATTTTGCAAACTTCGCCAGCGACGACGATTTCAAGTATAACACAATAATCGTTAATTTGGATGAACTGGCTCTCATCTGCGTCTTCGATATTGTAGAGAACCCACCAGTTTCAGGAAAATATGCGGCGCTCAAAGAACGACTTCTCCTGCGATTTGGCCGGTCACGCCAGGTAAGAACAGCTCAAGTCTCAGAAACTAAGCCCATTGCTGATCAGAGACCCTCGATTATCCTGGTTGAATTGTCCAAACCACCTCCATCTCAGCACTGTGATCCCTGTATTCCCACCTCCAATAGCCTCCAACACCTGGAGCAGACGGATTTACCCCGTGACATGAATGTCACAACAACTTCCCCGGTGACTACAGTCCATAACGTTGAAGACAACAACTCAAGCTCCACCTTGACTTCTCCCAACAGCTCTCTGAGTGACTCTTCATCCCTGGACTCCTCATCGTTCTGTTCCAACCCTCCTTCAAACACCATCTCGTGCCCCCCTGAAACTGTTTTCTCCACCCCAGTGCACAGTGACAATCCCTTGCCTCAGCAACCGCCGTCTCACAAAGAGCCCTTGCCCCAACAGCCGCCGTCTCACGAAGAGCCCTTGCACCAGCAACCGCCGTCTCACGAAGAGCCCTTGCCTCCATCCTGCGAGCAGAAACATCTACTCTTCCTAGAAGAAACCAATAACGCTGCTGCAACGACTCCTCTCCACTTGCAGCCCGCCCAAACTTCGGTAACACAACCTCTCCAACCTCAAAACTCTCTCCAACAGTCATTACCTCCCATTGAAGCAAGAGTCACTACTTCCCCAATACCAATAGCTCCACCGGTACTCGCGGCGACTACACCCATCGCTGAGCAACCCATCGTGTCCCTGCAAGCTAACAAGATGGTCGCCACACATTACATCCGGACAACATTTGAAAAGGACAGGTGCCTCCCTCAAGCCCCCAAGACCAGATCCCAACCCAACAAGGCACCCTACCAAGAGTTCCCTCTACGACTACATAGGATCTTTAAAGATCCTACTGGAGGGGGAGTAGTGTGGCGACCGCACTTTGCTTCAGCGAAGTGGGACAAAGCTTCAAAACACATACGGGCAGAAGCTTGGCGAGCACGTGTTGGGAGAACATTTCACTACGCATGCGCGGGCGTCAACCTCACTACGCATGCGCGCGGGACGTCATTCAGAGACGCTCACGATTAGCGGTAAACAACAAGGCTAGTGCGGCGGCCGTTATTTCAACCGTTGCTTATTTTCTCTTTATAATGTCTTGCTTTAAATAAATTAATTTTAATTATAATTTTATCAGCAGCCTTTCCACAAGCCACACCAGCACATCTCACAACAACCATCCTACAACCTTATAAGAAACGAGGGTTACAAAGAACAACAATGACCTTATAAGAAACGAGGGTTACAAAGAACAACAATGACCTTATAAGAAACTATGGCAACAAAGTACAACAATGACTTTATAAGAAACATTGGTTACAAAGAACAACAATGACCTTATAAGAAACGAGGGTTACAAAGAACAACAATGACTTTTATAAGAAACGAGGGTTACAAAGAACAACAATGACCTTATAAGAAACGAGGGTTACAAAGAACAACAATGACCTTATAAGAAACGAGGGTTACAAAGAACAACAATGACCTGGGGGAGAGACAGAGGCAATTTTGTTCACAATTGGTTATCTTGTGTGTGTCTTCAATAAAGGTCACTGTAGAAATGAAAGCATTAATCCATGAATGTTTCTTTTACACCTAAAACAAACTTCTACTGTCCTTACTGCGATGAAAAATATTGAGAGGGCTTGGCTCATCAGTGGTGAACCCTCCCATTCTGAGATTCCACCTTTTAGTGTAGAATATACAAGCACAATCTTCCAATACAGTCAAAACAAGGTAATAAGACCAAATCCAAATAAATAAATAGTGTGTGACGTTTCGGTAACAGCGTTGTTACCATCTTCAGACAAAAGTACTGAACTGTTACAACTGGTAACAATGCTGTTACCGAAACGTCACACACTATTCATTTATTTGGATTTGGTCTTATTACCTTGTTTTATAATCTATAATCCAAATTGTGTCTTATCAACTTCCAATACAGTATTAGAGCTCTAAGAAACGATCTGGTAGATTAAATTGGCGAAACCGCTAGGAGGGTTCACCACTGATGAACAAAACCCTCTCAATATTTTTTTCATCGCAGTAAGGACAATAGAAGTTTATTTTTGTGTGTAAAATAAACATTCGTGATTTAATCCTTTCATTTCCTATACTAAAAAAAGTGCATGTACACGTAAACATGCCGTGTCAACAAGAGACCAATGTTAAACAGGAAGTATTGTCATCCAACGCGACAGCTGAGAAAGAATAGGTACCATAAATCTTGGCCACATAACTTCCTTCTCTCAATTCCTACTAATTGTCTCAACACTTTCTTTAACGTAACTCTCTGTCAATTTTATTGTTCCTCCAGTAAAGGAATTCCGCAGCATCGCCATATTGGAAATAGAGGGCTGTGGGACAGTATTGAAGATAGCATATATCATATATATATATATATGTAATATAAAGGTATTATTTAAAATGTTATATTAAGATATTATTTAAAATGTTATATTAAGATAGTTTTATTTAAAAATATATTTCATAGATAAAAATATTCTGTTAAATCGACCGCCAGAGGTCACACTTTGCATATAAAAACTCGTTGTTGTTCTTCCCCGTTGGTCGGCTCAAACATGTTTGTAATTATGTAAATAATATTTTGTTTTATTTATTCTTACGCCTTAAGCCAGGCAGTACTTTTACCAAATTATGTTTTTATATATCTTATAAGCTCAATTAAAGCAATTTCTAATCTTTACTATTTTTATTATTTTACTTTCAAGATTCTTGCCACGACTGCGTCACCAATACCATTTAGTACTAAAAGAACCAGCAAATAACTAACATAGTATAATCCTCAAGATAATTAAATACAAACAGAAAATCTCTTTTTTAAAATATAATATATATATATGAAAAAACAATAAAAAAAATAAAAGATAAGTGGGTCAGGTGTTGATATTAAAAATAAATAAGGCATCTCCTGACCACGAGCACATGTGCTTTTTAGATGGCAGAGCGCCATCTAGTGGAGCAAAAATAAACTAAACGTTTATTTAGCTTGCTCCGTGATATTAGGCCAACCCAATTTCTTGATTTATCAAGAAAAGCCAACCACGAACGCGTTTCGCGTATAAATATATATACAAGGTCTTCATTGGTGGCGCCCCCAAGAGAGAGAGAGAGAGAGAGAGAGATTGAACAACTTTATTACAATGTCCATATAAGATTATATATGGTTAAATACAGAATACAAAAGAGAGAGAGTGTGTCATATATGGTCACCACAACATTCTTATTTGACTTAAATATTTGTATTTAAAAGACTCATTTAACATTCCCGTTTAGATATAGCTAGATTTTCTTGCTAGAATTTCCAAGACTGTCTAGTTCTAAAGCATATGTTTCACCATTCTATAAGAAACCAGCTAAAACATTGATTATCCTGGACTCTTTTGAAGGTGGTCTCTCAATAGAGGTTAGATCATATCAAGTCTGATTTTATAAAGACGGTCGCTGGTTAGATAGGTCGCTTATTGGAGGTGTAATGTATCTGTATTTAACCTTTAACTCTCTATCTATCCACAGCTATCTATCCCATTCCATTTATCAGCTTGTGAAAACCTCGCCTTCTCTGAGTAAAATAAAAGACAATATATGGAGCTCAGTGATTGGAAGTGATTTGTAGCAGACTTTTCAATATAATAACGACGGTCTATGATTTAAAAACAATATCTCCTGACCACGGACCAAAATATTGGAAGGAAATTTAATATTTGAAGAGAGGAAATTGGATCTTTGATGGGACACAGGCTCCCCAAATATCATCCTACTATATTTGTCTGCCGCCATATATGCTGGTATATGGTGATGGATCTAACTGCGGATAATACAGTTTTGAAATATATTTGTGGAGAAATATTGGGGGTTTTCTCTAGAAGTGTGTTATATATATTATAAGTGTAAGATAATGTGACAAATTATACTTCTCTCCCGACAATAAAACTGAAGACTTTTGAGTATATTCGTCTCAATTATTCCTATATTCAAAATGGCATATCCTGACCAGGAGCACATGTGCTTTACAGATGGCAGAGCGCCATCTGGTGGAACAGAAATCAACTAAACATTGATTTAGCCTGTTCCCTGATATTTGGCCAACCCAATTTCTTGATAAATCAAGAAAAGCCATCCACGAACGCGTTTCGCGCTTTTGGCGCTCGTCAGCGTGGAGTAGGCTGAACCACTGCGACCAAAAAATATTTTTTGGTCCCAGTGGCTTCTTGAAAAAACCAAGAAATGGGTATTTAAGGTCAAACTTGCGAAAATACGCTTAACACATGAAAAACGAAAGAAACAAATAAAAGGTAAAAAGATCAGGTGTTGAAATCAATATTAAAAATGGCATATCCTGGCCAGGAGCACATGTGCTTTACAGAAGGCAGAGCGCCATCTGGTGGAACAGAAATGGAAAATAATATGTGGACCTGATATAATTCAGGTCGTTGAAGGTGTAAGTTTGAGGCATGAATTTCTACTTTCAATGTTGGGGTAAGAAGTACTAGACAATTATATGTAATATAATCTTCTCTCTCTTCCACAATAAGAAATTCAAAGAGTTTTCAGACCCGTTTATTCATTTCAAAATAAAACAATTTTCTACTGCTTTTAATGCAATGATGAAATAATAGAAGGGCCTGGCTCATCATTAGTGAACCCTTCCAGCATGTTTCGCTAGTTTAGTCTACCATACCGCTGTTATATTGTATTTTAGCTGTTTTGATATTATACTGATACTGAAGCTGAACTCTTGGAAAAAGTATTTTTCGAATAAACTATGGGGAGATAACAGCTTTGAAAACAATAGAAAAATACATATAGTTATTAAATTTATAAATTTAATTGCCATCTATCGTTAATATTTTACACAAATAAATTTACTGATATTTAGAGATAATATTTGATGATATATTTAAAAGAAACGCATTGCCAGTAAATTTATTTGTGTAAAATATTAACATGTATAACGAATCAAAAGTCTTTACGAAGGAGTATCTTTTATTAAATAATAAATTAAAGAAATAAATAAAAAATAAAACATTAAATAATATAGTTATATAGGGAATGTAAGTTCTGTGTTGTTGTTTATTATCCTCTTGTGTAAATATTACACGGATTCCATGATGATCTCATGGAATGGGGTGTAGGGGTACAGCTTTCGTTGAGCATGGCACCATGATCCAGCTGATATATTAATGGATTTCTATCATCACCGTAATACTGTTCTGAGAGTAATAGTTAAATATGGAATCATAATCAACATTACTTAAAACCATATTCACTGGGCCAACTTTCACTCCGGCAGAACACGGGTGCGGCCTGGTCATCCTGCTACTTTATTAATTAATATTATAAATAATTAGTGAATATTTTGTAGAAATAGAGCACTCTTTGTCAGAATATGGAACCTTTTATTTTTTGCTTATTCCTAGTACACGTGGTACAGGCCATGATAATCATGGTGAGTAGAAAGCGACTGCTTTTACTGTAAATGTACCACATGTCTACACATGTGAAAAGCAGTTCAACTTTGAACTTACAAATGTGCCCCGTTTGGTTACTTGCACTCGCTGGTGGTGTTGGACTTTTGCAAAAATCGGGGGCCATTGGAGCATTTTTTCTTTTTAAATCAGAAAAAAGTGCCCAATGCGGGATTTGAACCCGGGTCGTAGCGGTCGTTAACCAACGGTTTAGACCATCTTTCCATCGACCCCCTAAAACCTTCCAATTTAACCTTCCATTGTAGATTATCTAGAATCTACTTAATGTTCCAACGTAGAGAATATTCACCAAAAACCTAATTCACGTATTAATCAACTTTCCATTTATTTTTAGAACATCTTACAAAGCGATACAAAAGCGTTAAGATTAAACAAACAACAAAACCAAAACTAGGCAAGTCTGTGTATGCTCGCACGGGCTTCGCTCTCATTGGTCTACACGGTGACACCTGGCAGGACTCTAGTCGGCCTCAATGGGACAAAGGGAGATACACTAGCTCAAAAAATGGTTCCTAAACCTAATTATGCACTCTTCTGTGATTATTCTATTTATTAGGCTTAAATAAAGTCCTAAAGACCTTTTGTACCCACGGAAGTTGTCCTTTGTCAACGAACAACGCAACAATATATATTACATATAAAATTATCTAATACTCCATACTTGAACATTGGAAGTAGAAATTCATACTTCAAACTTACACCTTCAACGACCCGGATTATATCAAGTTAACATAATAGGAGGTCGCCTATCGGAGGTCTGTTTAGATAAGGATTCATACCATTTTTTTACTTTTTTACTTGAGGAAATTCTTATGCAAATCAATTTGCTTTCCACGAAGAGCTTAGGTTCATATTTACATACCATTATCCATAATTTCTCTAAATTGCTCAATATATGAGTATAACAGTCCAATATATCATAGTGAAACGATCTGTTAGATAAAACTGGCCAAACCGATGGGCGAGTTTACCACTGATGGTGGATTTCTGGAGGCTGTATTTAATATTATGTTACTGTAAGACATATTTTATAACTATGTTTGTAATATGGAATCTATATCGAATTCAACAAATATATGGAGAAATGGTTGGTAGGAATGATATTGCCGTTACAAATTTCTCTTTTGAGATGTAAAGTCAGATTGCTAGAGCAACGAACTATTGTTGGCCTGCTTCTTTTTTCCCTTCCGCTGTAGATAAGGCAGTATCTATATTAAGTTTTGAAAGAACGTGTCGGATCTCAAGATGCAAACAAGCAATTTACCCGTTTCAGTTTACGGACGTCTATTAGCGGATAAGTATTGCCTTCAAATAGGAAAGTTTTGTTTGTTATGTGACCATGGCAACCACTGTATTTCTGCTTAGAGATAAAAGTTAGAATGGAATAGCTCATCAGTAGTGAATTATTCCAGCGGTTTCGCCAGTTTAACCTAACAGACCTATCCACTATGATATATTGGGCTGTTTGTTTATATATTGAGCAATTTAGAGAAATTATAGATAATGGTATGTAAATATAGAGCTAAGCTAAGCAAATTGATTTGCATAAGTATTTCCTCAAATTGTTAGGTATATAAGCAGAATAACCTAGTGCAATATTACAGCGGTATGGTAGTTTAAACTGGGGAAACCATTGGAAAGTTTCACCCCTGTGATGGCCTTCCCAATGCTCACTTTCATTGCAATAGGGGCAAGAAAAAAAAGTTTTATTTTTATTAGCGTTAAAATAATTTCAGTTTTTGACTATAGATGGCGCGCTATGAGTAATATTTATTTTATCTAATGTATTCACATATATTATATAAATAAATTATCCATTATACAAGAGGTTTTATCCTTTACACTTTTTAAAATTAAATATAAAAAACTCTGTTGTGTGAGATAGCGTAAATTAAGCTTGTTGCAAGATTCTAAGTAAAAAGACATCAGCCTTATGTACGGTAAATGGTATTTTGGTAGCTCACCAAGAGTAACCAACGGCATTGTGTGACTTCATCTACCTCTCGCTTTATTTATTTAATTAACCTGGAGCTGGACACATGTCACCAGGGTCCAATTTGCTCGACCTCCAATTTATGGGTCTCCGTTGGACGCCCTTTCTAGAACTGCGCCGGACTTTCTGGAATAATATCTGGGGATAGACACAATTGATACAGTTATTGAGCGATATCTAAATTATTCTCAGGGGGGTCGGTAGAAGGATGGTCTAAACCGTTGGTTTTCGACCGCTACGACCCGGGTTCGATTCCCGCATTGGGCACTTTTTTCTGATTTAAAAAAATCTCCAATGACTCCCGATTCTTGCAAAAGTCCAACCCCACCAACGAGTGCAAGTAACCAAACGGGGCTCTGGCACATTTGTATGTGCAAAGTCAAACTGCTTTTCACATGTGGTGCACTTACAGTAAAAGCAGTCGCCTACTTCTACCCACCATGATTTTCATATCCTGTACCACGTGTACTAGGGATAAGCAAAAAAAGAAAAAAAAATCACACAAGTTTCTTTGATAACGCTATTATAAAACAAGCTTTCGACCATGCGTCTTTCAACAGGCCAATTTGCATCCACCACGAGGGATCTCAAGTTTAAGGATTGTTTGGCTATGAAGAGCCGGGAATAGGTAGTAGCTATATTCAACTATGGGTATTGCGATGGATGTGCTGGAAATGATGGCGTATTTCTCCTGTTGATACCTTTGTATTCCTGAGATAACTCTAGAAGTTTGAATCCCGCATTGGGATTTTGTTTTTCTTAAGAAAAATTTGCTTCAATGGCTCCCGATTCTTGCAGTGTCCAAACCACCAGTGAGTGCAAGTAACCAAACAGGTCTATAACACAATGGTAAGTGCAAAAGTCGAGCTGCTTTCTAAATTCGTTAACTATGGTGCACTCACTTACAGTAAAATCAATCGATACCCGCCATGATTATCATGATCTATACAGTAAGTACTATGGATAATAATAATAAAAGGAAATAGAGGCTCTGGTAGCTTGGTCAAATAAATTCTTGTTTAAAAGACACTTTGGTTTTTCAACTAGGTGTTGTTCTCTATTTCGGAACCGTGAAATTTGTAAATAAATACGGTTTGGTCTTGTACACGATATTCATTATTTCCAATGTGTCATTATACTATTATATTATGAAAATTCGAAACTATTTTAAACACGTATGATTCTTTTTGAAATTAAACCATTTCTACTGTCCTTACTGCAATGAAAAAATTAATGGGAGGGCCTGGCTCATCAGTGATGAACCCTTCCTGATGAGCCAGAACCTCCCATTAATTTTCCATTGCAGTATGTACAGTAGAAATTGTTTAATTTCAAAAAGAATCTTACGCGATTAAAATAGTTTCGAATTTTGATAACAGATGGCGCGCTGATGCATCATACTATTATATTATATTTGGGAACAATAAAACCTCGGTCGTATGTTCACTTTGACTATAAATGTGGTTGATCAGTGTACTGTATGTTTCCTGGCCAATAAGTGTAAATTCATACAGAGTAAAATCGATACATAAACGTCCAAAGTCCAGGTAGAGCCATTAATCTATGGCCCATTCAACCTCGCCACAGCCAAATTGTAAATTCCCAGCTAAACGATTTCCACAGCCAGCGGCAGCCGGAAATTGCCACAAATGATTAAATTATTCGTGACCCGAGCTCATTACCAAAATGTGCCAACGTTGGTAAGCTTTTATTAAAACTGGTGGAGTTTTAAACATTTGTAGGTAGGGGGAGACAAACACCTCGAACTGTTTCTCTACCAGTTTCACTTCTTGTAGAGCAACCCGGAGAAGTATTCGTAGACATATTTATATACACCTTATCTATAGTTAAGTGTTTCTTATCCCAAGTATACATAGTACTGGCCATGATAATCATGATGTAGATAGATATTAACGACCGCTTCAACAACAATACACTTGTGGCTTGTTGCGTGATGTGTTAGTGTGGCTTGTGGAAAAGCCGCTGATAAAATTATAATTAAAATTAATTTATTTAAAGCCAGAAATATATAAAGAGAAAAGAAGTAACGGTTGGAGTAACGGCCGTTGGGAGCAAGCCTTGTTGTTATGACGCCAGTGGCCAGCAAAAGTCTCGGATGACGCCCCGCGCGCATGCGTAGTGTGTTCTCCCAGCTTGCGCTGGCTGAAGCATAGTGTGGCCGCCACTTTATTGCCCGTAGTATGTGTTTTGAAGCTTTGTCCCAGTTCGCGCTCGCTGAAGCAAAGTGTGGTCGCCACACACTCTTTTCTTTAGTCCTTATATATTTCGTCTTATACAGAAGCAAGGTGATTATATATCGAGTAGTTAAGATATATGTAGGAACAAAATAATCTCTGAAATCTAAACTCTAATATGTAAATATAACTCCGGTTTTCTATATGTAATTAACTTCTGTAGAGTCTCTCATCTTATAGCTAGGCCCGTAGATGAGCCATTATCTCTCGGAATATAGTTTCTTATAGATGGAAAATTTGCCGGGAGGAAATTGATCTATAGAAGCATAGGGCGCCCTATGTTTCTATGGATCAATTTCCTCCCGAAAAATTTTCCATCTATATTCTAGCCATAGATTTGGTCCAGCCACCTTGCCAGCAAAACACCTCTTTGGTAGATTGTGAAAATTCCATTAGATCCCGTGTGGATCTCATGGAATAAAGTCCGCCCTAGACTGACGAGGGCCATTAGCCCGAAACCATGGTCTCTAGGTTGACGCTTCTCAATTTGCCAAAGCTGGTGTTGTGGTTTTGTCACCGACCCGAGGCCGCTAGTTGCGGCGACGGTCAATAGTTGGCGTCAGGTTTTGACGTTTATTTTGACGGGAGAGGCGCCCTATAGTTTCTTATATGATATAATAAAAATAGTCTAATCGCTAATCCTTATAGCTTGTTTAGAAAAAAAAAAACACAATGTGTAAGAACACCCCTGTCCAATGAACACTGTCCATTTTGTCTGATCCGATATCAATAGAAAACAGAAGAGATAAATATCAAGGAACCTTTTACAAGACACGATTTAATGAAGAATATCTATATTTATCATCATAATATAAATATGGCGTGCTATACGCCTATTCTATATATAAACCAAACGATACGTGAAGAGATTCGTCTGCCTAGAAAGGCCGCCATTTTGAAATAATTAAACATAGAGTAGGGAAGAAATTCTTTTTTTTTTAAATACCAAATTACTAATTGGAAATCAGGCATCGATTAGAATTAAAATTTGGAACAGTAAAATGATTGATTACCAATTTGATTGATTATACCCTGAAGTTGAGGAAAACGTGAACTTTTTTTTGTTCTCTATCTTGGAGATATAACAATCTTTCGACCTAGTTCATTAGAAAGGATTAGATTCTGGTTCTTGCTTAGCTCTGAGAGATACGGTAAGTAATTTAATAAATTCCTATGAGAGATAAGTTGAGGAAAATCTTTATTTAATTATAATTTAAAATGAAAGAATTTAAAAGCACGAATGTTTCTTTTATACATAATACAAACTTCTACTGCCCTTACTGCGATGAAAAAATATGTATTGGGAGGGCTTGGCTCATCAGTGGTGAACCCTCCCAGCGGTTTCGACAATTTAATCCACCAGACCGCTTCTCAGAGCTCTAATACTGTATTGGACGATTCTGCTTATATACGCAGCACTGAAAGGTGGAATCTCAGAAATGGTTTTCAAGAATACTATGGACATAAGCTTATAGAACAGTAGAAATACATTCAAATATTTGCATCGAGCAATGCTTTTCCGCAAACAATAAAGACAAGGTCAGTTAGACATAAATTAACCATTAATATAATTAACCATCTTAAATATCATTGTCCTTTTTTGTTCGGTAAACTTAACTGGTTTCAGTAAGTCATGCTTAAAATTTAAACTCGAGGTACAGTTGACGTACGAGTTTCTTCCTTTTGAAAGTAGCGACTTTTCCAAGATCTAAATAATCACTTTTTAACACTGGTCTTACACAACTTTCTCTCTCTATCATACCCTTTTATTATATACATTTTTTCGTCTCAGTTTACAGGTGTTACATTCGAGTCAGCTTGTTCTGTCTATTTACACATGGTGAAGGGGGTCGGTGGAAGGAGGGTCTAAACCGTTGGTTTTCGACCGCTACGACCCAGGTTCGATTCCCGCATTGGACGCTTTTTTTCTGATTTAAAAAAAATGCTCCAATGGCTCCCGATTCTTCCAAAAGTCCAACCCAACAAACGAGTGCAAGTAATCAAACGGGGCTCTGGGACATTTCTAAGTGCAAAGTCAAACTGCTTTTCACATGTGTAGACATGTGGTGTACTTACAGTAAAAGCAGTCGCTAACTACCCACCATGATTATTATGGCCTGTACCACATGTACTAGGGATAAGCAAAAAAAAAAAACACATGGTGAGTTAGTGGAGTAGAGACCCCAGACCTTGCAGGAGCGCAGTGCCATTTAAATGTTTCATTTCCTCACAGTATACAGGTGTCGAGTGTCCTGGTTTATTTACACATGGTGAATTAGTGGAGTAGAGACCCCAGACCTTACAGGAGCGCAGTGCCATTTAAATGTTTCATTTCCTCACAGTTTACAGATGTCGAGTGTCCTGGTTTATTTACACATGGTGAGTTAGTGGAGTAGAGACCCCAGACCTTACAGGAGCGCAGTGCCATTTAAATGTTTCATTTCCTCACAGTTTACAGATGTCGAGTGTCCTGGTTTATTTACACATGGTGAATTAGTGGAGTAGAGACCCCAGACCTTACAGGAGCGCAGTGCCATTTAAATGTTTCATTTCCTCACAGTTTACAGATGTCGAGTGTCCTGGTTTATTTACACATGGTGAGTTAGTGGAGTAGAGACCCCAGACCTTACAGGAGCGCAGTGCCATTTAAATGTTTCATTTCCTCACAGTATACAGGTGTCGAGTGTCCTGGTTTATTTACACATGGTGAATTAGTGGAGTAGAGACCCCAGACCTTACAGGAGCGCAGTGCCATTTAAATGTTTCATTTCCTCACAGTTTACAGATGTCGAGTGTCCTGGTTTATTTACACATGGTGAGTTAGTGGAGTAGAGACCCCAGACCTTACAGGAGCGCAGTGCCATTTAAATGTTTCATTTCCTCACAGTTTACAGATGTCGAGTGTCCTGGTTTATTTACACATGGTGAATTAGTGGAGTAGAGACCCCAGACCTTACAGGAGCGCAGTGCCATTTAAATGTTTCAGTTCCTCACAGTTTACAGATGTCGAGTGTCCTGGTTTATTTACACATGGTGAATTAGTGGAGTAGAGACCCCAGACCTTACAGGAACGCAGTGCCATTTAAATGTTTCATTTCCTCACAGTTTACAGATGTCGAGTGTTCTGGTTTATTTACACATGGTGAATTAGTGGAGTAGAGACCCCAGACCTTACAGGAGCGCAGTGCCATTTAAATGTTTCATTTCCTCGCAGTTTACAGGTATCGAGTCACCTTATCCTGGTTTATTTACATATGGAAAGTTGGTGGAGTAGAGACCCCAGACCTTGAAGCTGTTGGGTGATGAGCTCCTAACTAAGCGTCAGGTCGTCGGAATCGGGGAAACATACATTTTATTTCCCAATCACAATATAAAAACGGACAATTAAATTACATAGGTGACCAGATATTCATGGTCAAGTATTATATACACATATATACAGAGTTATCAAAATAATAAAAAGCTCCAACACCTTTTAAATTTAAAATAAGCAATATATCCGTTTCTTTATTCGTACAAAGTACAAGCTTTCGGATTTTTATAATCCTTCTACAGACATAGCCAGACATGATGTACTTGTACTCTGCACGAATATAGAAACACACATTGCTACTTTTTTTATACTTTATTGCAATTTTCTCTTCTAATGGAACTTTTTAAACATGTTCAATTTACCCTTTTTCTTCCCTAATCCTACAGAGGTTGTAGCTTCATAAAAAAAAAACGTCATCACGTATAAAAGGAGTTCTAAAATTCGTTTCGTGTGGACTTCAATATCAGATTTTGGCTAATTCGGAAAAAAAGCTTTTTTAAACATTTTTATTTTACCACACAGTGACGCCTATACTTTGTGAGATTTTGATAGCGAAGGATAATAGATGATAGGATTTATAGGCTGAATGTAAAAGAAAGAGATCTTGAGTAAGCACACCCAATAAATGTGGAAGGATAGAAGCCAGATACAAGAATTTATTTTAATAAATGATCTAGAAGATGCTTCAAATAATTCAAACTAAGGCTATAATATTTATTCGGTGATTCTTGTCTAATAGAGGGGTGTCCCCCAGAGATATATGTTTTATTTAATATATATATTTATTTGAATTTTCCCTCCATTTGTATAAAAAATGGAAGATAAACTTTTCACAACAGGTATATCAAGTTTTAAAAAATATTTTCTTAGTATATTTTATAATTCGTGTTCTATTGATGATTTATTTCGTCTTTTCGTATTATCCTGCAGAAGGACTTTCAGCAGCGTCTGTACTCCATGTTAGGAGCGGCTGTACATGGCGTCTGTTCCTCATGTCAGAGACGGTCATTTCATATTGGAGCTAAGTCGGCCTGCTACTGATTAGTACTCCCAGTCTTAATGACAAAAACAGACAAATTCTACTTCACCCAAATTATTATGGATGTCAAATCTTATCTGAAAAGCTCTACTCATCCCCAGTCACAACCACAATCTGAAGCTCTAAAGGCTTGATACCCTAATAAGATTGTTGAGTGAAGACAAGAAAAGAAGAGGGCTTTAATGCCCGAATAAAAAGCTAGAGAGAGCCGTATTAAATAAATAAATATATATATCCTCGGAAGCCTGATTAAACCATAAGAATATATTTGGAAACGTTCTATGAGTGCATAGACAAGAGACGCCCTTGCGTCTCATAAAAACGTGGCATCTAAAGAGAAGGTCGTTTGCAGTTTGATCCTTCAGATGACAATATGAATAGGTAGGATATTTGAGTGTTCGCTTGAATGATCTGTGTCATGTAAGGATAGCAGAAAAAGTGTTATATAACTTTAAATTTCAAGATAGAATATCAAGGAGAAGTTTGGGTTGCAGCTTCACTCCTGATAATTCTTGAGGAGTGATCCTTGGTGTACAGTTCGGTCCATATTTGGATGTGATGGTTATGGGTACGAGCAGCCATTTTTAGAGGGTGTCGAAAGATAGAGGCAGGTTAGAATGAGCTGCTGCCATAAGAATTTAAACAGCTTGTCCATTGCCTTCGATGTCACAATGGCTTCCAGCCCAGCTGAGTTGTACATTTAGAAAGTTAAGATTATAGGTAATATATGCAATTGAGCGGGGTTCTAGGAAACTCTGGGTAGCATATGTCCTGAAGAGCTGTAAGCCAATCGAAGACAATTGTCCTTTATTGTCTTGGCATAAGCTGTATAGCTCATATAATGGCTCGTTATTCGGCTTAGAAAGAGGTGTATTGATTATGGGAAACTAATGGTATTGGAGTGTAGAAAAGGGAAAGATTAACTGTAGCCCCTACAATTTTGGAGAACGGGGATCAGCCAATTTATATTATGGAGGCATTTTCAGGGAGTGACTTTAGAAACTGAAGGAATCCTCTCTGACGTGGATAAGGAACTGTGTACGGGCTGAGGATTGCCTTTAAAGAAATATCTTTTAATTCTTACCAGATGACTTCGATCGAGAAGTCCAGTAGCGAGCATCCAGCAAGGATAAATCTGAAACTGCGGGGTACAAGTATCCCCATTAAAACCTTCGTACAATCTTGTTCCAATATTCAAATGAGCGTCATAGTAAATTGATATAAATTACAAAAGAACAATTAAAATAATCCGTTAAAATTATCCAAATAAAGAGAGAATTAATTTAAAAATAAATATTACCAATGCAGAAAACAATTTTTTATTTCAAATTAGACAAAAATATAGACATTAAAGCATGATGTGAAAATATTACAGAATAAAATGTATAATTATTGAAAAAACAAAATTGTGTGTGTCAATTTAAAAATAAAACACACCAGAACGCCGATACAAATAAGTATCCTGTATCTTCTAATCCCTTGCGACAGACTTAACATCAAAAATTAACCAAGACATGGTAAACTACTCTCCATTCTAATTAATTTTTAATTATTTTTTTAATGGCGGCAACCGGAAATGGTGTCAGCCGACTTCCTGTAGTTTCCCGCCATTTCCTACGGAATTCGTCTGCTTCCCTTCCAGTTGTGTGTTTTCTTTTTTTTTTAAATTTTATTCCCTCCCCACTATGTATTAAGGATGGCTCTATTGACAAATTAGATATAGACATTTCTATTTGAAATTGATGCCTTCTACCTATATATAACTGAAATAAATTTATTAAATATATTTAATTACTTTTTTTTAAATACTCTATTTATATCGTGGTGTAACTGAACGATGAGCTGTGCCATTTATCGTAATAAATACCAATTAATCGTTTGATTTTATATTCCAGAATATTGTGTTAGAATTGTTAAATTGAGAAGCCTCAATTTCCCTAAAAGATGGCGCAAACCATCATCTACATTTAGTTTTACTTTCAGGAGTTGCTTAATTTTTATTAATTGCATTAATGTTGTCTATTTTTACTGTTTTTTCAAACAAAATTGTGAAAATTCCTTATATCGTCTTTGAAGACTAAAATATTATGTCATTTATATATAATAATAGACTACTGTTCGGTTGTTATATAAGAGAAAAACTCGCAGTGAGCAGATAATATGAGAATTATAAAGGGAGAACTTAATATTTACTTAGCCCATTCAGATTCAATTTTGACTAAATAGTATTGAAAATGTGTAGGAAAGTTTAACTATGGTAATATTTAAACTAACACATCGCATGATCGCGTATTTAACAAAAAATAATTATTTCAGTAATGAATAGAGAGAGAGAGAGAGTGAAATGGATAATTAAAAGAGGAAATATATTATAATAATGTTGATACGTTGCTAAAATACATTGATGGACAAAACTTAAGGAGGTGGTACCTTTTAACAATGTGACCTTTATTGAAGTCACAGGAGATAACCAAGTGTGAACAAAATTGCCTCTGTCCACCCTTAAAAAAACAGATGACTGGCAAAGATTATCCACCTTCTTTAGTTTTGTATAGAAGGTATTCGCTCTCTCTATGTAATCTGTGCGGACTTATAGAGCCAAGTACAAAAGTCACCAACGATCTTTATTTTCTACTAAAACATATTGGATTTATAATGTAATCCACCTGCTCCCCTTTTGAAGTTGTTTCCAACTTCAAGGTAAAGTGAGAGCCCTCCTCCATGTCAATATAAAGTTGGAGAGTTTTCCCGAATTCTGATCGGCCCCTCCTGGCTTAGATACTCTATGACGTTGTCTATTCACTTCTATGTGGAACGCCAGGTAGAGAATTTCTCTTTCCTAGGATATGGTTCCTTATAGTAAGGTATTTCATACACTGCTTCAGTACTTTAAGGTTATTTCTCAATTACACCTCAGAATTTTGATTGACATATAGCGATTCAAAAATGTTCCATGATATCAGCTCCTAAAATGGCTTTGTTTGTGTCTGCTATTATGAATCCCCATTTGAAATCTTTACGTAGACCTTGATCAATATTAAGGAATATTTCGCCATAAGTCTTCAGAGATGAAATATTTCTTAATCTGATATATAGATCTTCGTAGAGATTTCAAATGGGGGGGGGGGGGGGGGGGGGGGGGGGGAGATTAATAATAGCATACACATACAAAACCATTCTAGGAGATGATTTCATGGAACATTTTTGAATCGCTACAGACACTTAGCTATTTAAAAACAAAGAAGGCATATCCTGACCACGATCATATGTGCCTTTAGATGGCAGAGCGCCATCTAGTAGAACAGAAATCAACTAAACGTTGATTTAGCCTGTTCCCTGATATTTGGCCAACCCATTTTATTGATAAATCAAGAAAAACCATCCACGAACGCGTGTTGGACGGTTGGCCCTCGTCAGAGTGGAACACGCTGTACCACTATGACCAAAATATCTTCTTGATTTATCAAGAAAATGGGTTAGCTAAATATCAGGGAACAGGCTAAATCAATGTTTAGTTAATTTCTATTCCACTAGATGGAGCTCTGCTATCTAAAAATCATATGTGCTCGTGGTCATGATATGCCTACTTTGTTTTTAATATCAACACTTGAACTTTTTTTTTTGACGTGACAACGTCTTAAATTAGGTTGCGGCTGGGAGTCACTTATGAAAAAGTGTAACGCCCGGTAACGTTACGATGAGTCACCGAACGAGAGTGCTGCGCGCGCAGCGCTAGAGAATTAGGCGCATTGAATCGGCGCATGCTTGTCTCTGTCTTTGTCTTTCTCGAACGTTCTTGGCGTTGGAAAAACAAGAAAGCGTCATAATACAAGTTCACACGTGTGGTTAAAGTATCGTCAGCTGTGTCTGTAGTGAAAATGTGGAGTGCTTAGATTCGTCATTTACAACAACTACAACAATAAAGGTAAATAATTGTACACTGATATTTCATTATCGTAAACTATGATTGATTGATTAATTGTTAGATTGACACAAAAGTTGAGAAACTGAGTTTATAGGGTATGTCATACTATTGATAAATGTTGATAGTGTTAAGTAAATTATTAGTTTAAAATTAAATAATTAATTAATTATTATTTTACAAATTTTAAATAGTTTCAAATTTATTTAGCAAAAATTTGAACCTTCGATCTGAATAAATGTTTTGATTTTCGAATTGATTCTTTAAAATTACAAATATTAAGAAAAAGTGGCAGATATAAGAAAACTTTATTTAAACTGTGTTAAGCAAGAATTTTAACATCTAATTTAAGTAAATGTTTTAATTTTCAACTTCATCATTTACAATTACAAATTTAATTTAATTTCAAATTTATTTAGCAAAAATTTGAACCTTCGATCTGAATAAGTGTTTTGAATTTCAAATACCAACGCGGCTGGTGGAGTGGCGATCTATCGTAAATTATCATCGACATCTACGGCGGAAGTGTTCCAAGTTGCGATTACAGACGTAACTCGTGTCATTAAAACCAAGGGTGACATGTGCATGACTGAAGTTACTTGCTTCGCCGTTAATACTAGCTTCAAGTTTATACTCGGTGCTGTATATATTCATCCAGGAGCTAGTATGCAGGATATTGGAATGTTACTATGGCAAGGACTCGGTCCGTACATTCACAACAGCCAGTACGTGCCACCGTTCGTGCAAGTTGATTCTAGTATACCGATTCTTCTGTGTGGTGATTTTAACAAAAACGTAAAGCCTGACAACTCGTTTCTTAATTTCATGAAAAATACGTATAATCTTGATTGCGTATCAAACGTTTCTAAGTCAACTACGTTAAAAGGAACAACTATCGACTTGACTTTCGCAAGACACATTACAGCAGAAACACTTCCTTTCATTTCATATTTCTCCTATCATCGTCCTATCCTCAACAAAATCACTCAAATAGGAATTAGTTAAGTTTAAGTTTACATGTACAATGTTTTAGTAAACAAAATATATTTCTATAGTTAAAATTTGTGCAATTCTTATTTTCATTCAATTCCTTGTTCCTATTGTGCAATTTAAATATATTCATATCAATAAATATTCTACCGTTGTCACGTAAAATCTTCGCCCGTAAAACCGACTTTACAGGCAACCATTGTTTTTTTTTTTTCACTTTGCTATTTATGCATCGAGAAGTTCAGAAAATGTACATGGTCTACGTTCCTGCTATTGGAGAAGAATGCTTAGCCCTACTTGATTATCCTATCAACAGAATCCCATCCTACCGTTCTGTGAGATAACTTTGTACATTAGTGTTCTAGACAAAACACAAAAAGTCACAAATATATCGTTTCTAATTAAACCCAAATTTAGAAATGAAAGTACATTTACAGGCGTTTCCAATGTCGAGAAAAATTTCACTCCCTACATTTTATCTACGTTCAAATCTCGTAATAATAATTTAGAAAAAAAAGCTGAAATGGACTTCAATTAGAGAGTGGAAATATTAAAAACCTCATTTTAAAAACAATTTGCTTTAATTAGTTGTGTTTTGCTTTTAATTGTTTCTCCCTGAACGTGTTTGGGGTTAAAAATAATTATTGTTGGAACTGCTAATTACCACCATGTTATATGGGACAAGGAAAAAAAAACACTTTTTGACTTTTTCACTTTAAATAATTTTTTTCTTTCCATTCGTGGAATTATTGTTATGTGACCAGGCGTTAATACATTTTTATTCTGGTGGTAAAATTATACTCACAGTTTCTCCTAAGACTGGTGTCCATTCTTAATCAGGATCCTTATAGACCAGGAGTCGGCAACTTGTGGCTCTTTGGTCAAATTATATTGACAAATATTTGCACTTTTATCTTATCTCAGGTTTTAGTGGGAAGAAGTTTGTTTTTGCTTGTTAGTGAACTAATCTCTACCGCCTTCTCATTGGACGAATGTGGCCATGTTTGTATATATAAGGGGGGCTATGGTATTGTGAGAGGAAGTGTGGTGGATCATTGTGTGGAGAAGCTTAAAGTGTTCTCTGCGTGATTTATCCGTGTCTGGCTATCTCCTCACATACCTGTGTGACCCCGGTCCGAACCCTACCAACGCTACAATAAAGGATAAGTAATGTTTTGTTTTTATATAGCAATTCGTGAGTTTTTCTCCCTTTTATTGTTGTTGTTGTACGCGTTGTAAGCTTTTCTGTGTGTTAGTTACTCTTACGGTAGGCCCTAGTTTATTGCCACTTTGTATGTTATCCCGTAAATAGTAACTTTGTCACTTTGGATGTGAAGCTGCATGTAGACGTATATGTTATTGGTAAGAAATATTTTGTGGCTCTTTAAAAAACTTTGAAATTCTGTAAATTGACGAAGGAATAAAAGTCAACGAGTCATCGTGAGTGAGAAAGTGAGTGAGTGAGAAACAGGAACACAGAATAAAAGAAACACGTCGCCATTAACTTTTATTCCTTCTTCAAGATGATGTCTGTTGATTCTTTCTCTTGTAATTCTGTAAATGGTAATTTTCGGCTCTTCATATTTAAAAGGTTACCTGGTCTAGACTGTTAATCTATAGCCAAGTGTGAAGTTGTTGTATTGTAAAGAAAAAAGTCGAAATATTGTAGTGTACCTTATATATGGATAAATATCAAGAGAAATGAAGTTTCTTTTGAATTTCCTTTGTCGAGAACTGTTATTAAATCGGATAAGATACAATATAATATACTGCGGCCTGTAATTGTAAAACGACACTTGAAGTTACACCGCATGAGTTTCTTTTCAACGACAAATTAAAAGTTTATTTCAAGGTGAAATATTGACTATTTCTAACCTTTTTGGATGAGGTATGAAAAGATGAATTATGAAGAGTAATGATGAACGGAAAAATAAAAGTGTCCAGGCATGGGAATCAAACCCACAATGTTCCGCTTACCGGGCAGATGCCATGTCCACTAGGCTACCCTGGACGTATTTTTCCGTTCGTAAATGATACATAAATTACTTATAATACAATATAAATACACTGCGGCCTGTAATTGTAAAACGACACTTGAAGTTACACCGCATGAGTTTCTTTTAATAAGATGTTTAAGTGGCAGGGTATTATCTAAGTGTAAAATTTGATATACTGTTTTTGATAAGACTGGTGGTCTTAATAAAGCTTTGTGTGTGTGTGTGTGATATACTGTTTTTGAATTATTAGAAAGAACTTGGCAACAAAATAGGACTAAATATAATTGTTGTGAGGAAAGAAGAACTATTTTTTAAATTAAGTTTCTCGAAAGGTAATAAGCGCTAGAAATGAGATAAGTTAAAGATATTGTTAGAAAATTGAATCCCAAGCCAAAAAATAAAGTTTTCAAAAGGTTCAGCACATATATATAAAAACCAGCGGTTTTGATAAGGCATAATAAATAATTGGAGAAACGCTGAAGATGCAAATCAGGTCTAAGTTTAAAAGTATGATGTTGCAAATATTCAAGGATTTTATCAGAGCGGTATACTGTGATACACAGTGACATTTATTGAAGACATACGAGATAACAAAGAGTAAACAACCTCTGTCTCCTTGAAAGAAATAGACGACCAGCGAGATCAAAGATTTTCCACTCTCTTAAGCTTTGTCCATGAGTGTAAATATTTGATTAGTTCCCCTTCACACCTATTCTATCAATATACATATTTATATAAAAATAAAAAGGCATATCCTGACCAGGAGCACATGTGCTTTTTAGAAGGCAGAGCGTCATCTGGTGAAACAGAAATCAACTATTCATTGATTTAGCCTGTTCTCTGATATTTGGCCAACTCAGTTTCTTGATAAATCAAGAAAAGCCATCTACGAACGCGTGGATCATATCAATGAATAGTTGATTTCTATTCCACCAGATGGCGCTCTGCCTTCTAAAAAGCACATGTGCTCCTGGTCAGGATATGCCTTTTTTATTTTATTTTTTTTCTATTGTTTTTTCATACGTATATATTATATATGAAGTGTAAATATAAGAATTATGATTATCACCCAGGGATATGTTTCTTAAGCATTCAAGAAACATATCCTGCTGGATGATTGTAAGCCAAATTATATAGCGTGCAAAGGATTATACACACAAAGCTTTATCAAGACCACTGGTCTTATACAGATTCACCACAGGAAGAAAGCACAGATGGAGCTCCTATACTCCAGGCAGCATAGAACCCAACAACAGCCTACAGGTCCGACACATGTCCAGTGGCCACAGAATCCACCGTGCATAAGTTAGCGTATTCTTCTCGTTTAATATTGATAATCGACGTACATTTATTCATCGTTTTAGCATATTATTATTGTCTTTTTTGCTTATCCCTAGTACACGTGGTACAGGCCATGATAATCATGGTGGGTAGAAGTAGGCGACTGCTTTTACTGTAAGTACACCACATGTCTACATATGTGAAAAGCAGTTCGACTTTGCACTTACAAATGTGCCAGAGCCCCGTTTGGTTACTTGCACTCGCTAGTGGGGTTGGACTTTTGGAAGAATCGGGGGCCATTGAAGCATTTTTTTAAAACATAAAAAAGTACCCAATGCGGGAATCGAACCCGGGTCGTAGCGGTCGTAAACCAACGGTTTAAACCATCCTTCCACATATTCCACATATTCTAAACGGTCTAAATCGTTGTTCGATTTAGTATATTTTGCCAGAGTTTCTTTCATGGTTTTTTCGCTGTATAGCAATCATGATCAAAGCAAAGGATTATAATATTTTAATTATGATAATCATTGGGGCGCTACCAACACGGTGATATCCGATGGTGTGATGTAATCTTTAAATAATTCATAGAATGTAAAAAGAAAGGTTATCATCATGATTGTTTATGTTCTCTGTATAGAGACAGCTAGAGTTAGGCTGTAGATATATGGTTGATAGATAGGCCATAAGTTAGGAAGTTCCCTCTCTTGAAATAAATATAATTAATTGTTCATCTCTTCGCATTCTGATTTTTAAAGAAAACAAAACAGATGGGATAGTTCACTGAGTGACATCATGAAGAGAGCTAAAAGAACATTCAGAGTAAGCCTATTATAATTATTAAAAGAGAGAAGTGAAGGAAATAATTTGTCAAAAGAATCATATAAAATGAGAATATCTTTTTATTTTATTAATCATAGAAGCAGCATCATCATCGTGAGTGAGAAGAAAGGAACACTCGATTCCATTGAAGGATTTAATGATTAATCAAGTTGTTCCTCTCTCGAAGATGATCCGTTTCAATTTCGTCGCAGACGATCCCCCACAATACGTCTCAATTTGGCGGGAGCATGTTGGCGAATTGATCGTTTGGTGCTCTTTGTCCCCTTCCAATCTGCTGCCAGGATATTTCTACCGGAATACATTAGGCGTGGATTTCTTGGCCATGTTGAAAGATGAAGTTAAATACACGTGAAGACTTTTTACTTTTTAGATTGGAAAACATAGACATTTTGCATATATTTATATTCTAATTAAGAAAAATGCAAATATATTTTAATCGATTATGCATATTTTGTTTACAAGGTTTGAATCCCCGAAGAAAATAAGGGAACTGCCTCATCGAAATATTTTTGATCGAAAATAAGTGCGTTACTCATTTAAAGGATTCAAAATGGATTGCTCGATTTTTCAACAATAAATATATATATTTAAAGAAACAAAGGGCGCCTCTCCCGTCAAAATAGACGTCAAAACTAGACGCCATCTATTGACCGTCACCGCAAACTAGCGGTCTCGGGTCGGTGACAAAGCCACAACACCAGCTTTGGCAAACTGAAAAGCCTTCACCTTGAGACCATGGTTTCGGGCTAATGGCCCTCGTCAGCCTAGGGCGGACTTTTATCCATTTGATCCACACGGGATCTAATGGAATCTTGACAATCTGCCAAAGATGTGTTTAGCGGGCAAAGTGGCTGGGCCATATCTATGGCTAGAATTTCAGTTTACCAAAGCTTGTGTTGTGGCTTTGTCACCGACCCGAGACCGCTAGTTTGCGGTGACGGTCAATAGATGGCGTCTAGTTTTGACGTCTATTTTGACGGGAGAGGCGACCTTTGTCTCTTTAAATCAATATCCTCCCGGCAAAGATTTCCATCTATATATATATATATATATATATATATAATCAGAGAGAAAGATTACTGATAAAGATTAAAATTTTATATAAAAAATTAAAATGTTTCTCTATGGAAAAGAATCAAGACTATGAAGTTATCTGTGAAGTTATATATCTAATATAAATATACTGATATCTCTTGCAAAATTTCAGGTTAGTTTATAAAGGGAAAAACATAAATATTTATGAAAAAACAATAGAAAAAAAAAAGATAAGTGGGTCAGGTGTTGATATTAAAAATAAAAAAGGCATTTCCTGACCACGAGCATATGTGCTTTTCAGATAACAGAGCGCCATCTATGGCCAAATATCACGGAGCAAGTTAAATAAACGTTTAGTTTATTTTTTCTCCACTAGATGGCGCTCTGCCATCTAAAAAGCACATGTGCCTGTGGTCAGGAAATTCATTCTTTATTTATAAATATTTATATACAGAAAATCTATATAAACGAGTGTTTTTTATGTTTCTAAACCAAATATATATATCTTATATAAAGAAAAGAGATTTCCTGCTTGTATTTAATTATCTTGAGGATTATACTATGTTAGTTATTTGCTGGTTATTTTTAGTACTAAATGGTATTGGTGATGCAGTCGTGGCAAGAATCTTGAAAGTAAAATAATAAAAATAGTAAAGATTAGAAATTGCTTTAATTGAGCTTATGAGATATATAAAAACATAATTTGATAAATGTAATGCCTGGCTTAAGGCGAGTAGAATAAGGAAAACAAAAATATTATTTACATAATGTACAAAAGTTTTGAGCCGGCCAGCGGGAAAGAACAACAACGAGATTTTATAGGGGAAGCATGACTTCTGGCGGTCGATTTAACATAGTATTTGGATCTATGAAATATAATTTTAAATAGAATAATATTTTAATATAACATATATTTACTAAATGCATGATTATTATTATTTTATTATCCCTAGTACACGTGGTACAGGCCATGATAATCATGGTGGGTAGAAGTTGGCGATTGATTTTACTGTAAGTGCATCACATGTCTACACATGTGAAAAAGCAGTTCGAATTTTGCACTTACAAGTTTGCCAGAGCTCCGTTTGGTTACTTGCATTCGCTGGTGGGGTTGAACTTTTTGCAAGAATCGTGGGCCATTAAACATTTTTTAATCAGAAAAAAGTGCCCAATGCGGGATTTGATCCCGGATCATAGCGGTCGAAAACCAACGGTTTAGACCATCCTTCCACCGACCCCCCATATATACAGGATTATGAAATTAGAAAAAGGTGAAAGACATTGGTTTGGTTTTAGGAAATTGATAATGATGTTTCAAATAATCCACACACAGTGATAATCAATGATAAACTAATTATTAAAAACTTCATTTAATCCGCTACTAACTATCACTAACTTTGAGGATTAAGTAATTTAGGATTAAGAAATAGTTCCACAGGGGATTCCGTCAATGAGTTGGCATTTTTTTTTTTGCTAGTTAGTCATAACAAGACCATCATATACCTGGTTGAAAAATAGGAAGCTTAAAAGGATAAGCGCTTATACGAAAGAAGTAAATATTTAAAACAAATTCCTTTCTTAGCAAGAATATCTAATAATAACGGAGAGATTTAAAAAACTTAATTTCTTATTTTTGTTAAAAGAAAGTCCTCTCGGAGTACCATTGATTTATGGCAAGAATCTGCATTCTGGAGAAGTAAAACTAAAGAAATGTAAGATTAGCAATTGGAGTCCTCCACAAGCCAGCTCTTTATTTACCTGGGGATCCATCATTATGATAAATGGCTTGAATTTACATTCCTATACCTTTTTGTGTTTACTTCTTTGTGAAACTATCTCTTTCTGCGTAATTTATTAAATTCGTTCGGTATTTCTCTCTCTCTCTGATCATTAAAACTCTCTTTTAAACCTACCTGATATTTGAAACCTAACAGAATTTAAGATAGATATGCTAAGTGAAAAAAGCTTGCGAACCAAAAACTGGTTATAATCGTTTTGTAAATATATGCAGAAAATAGGAATTTTATTTTAATTCTATTTTTATTTATTTCAACACACAAAACGCGATATCCCGGTTAGATATAATTGCCTTGTTTACATTTTTCTTTTAAAACAGAAACAGTTATAAACATATTATACCAGAAAAAGTAATCAAAAATAAAAAGAGAAACAATAATACAAGGTATGTCCCATAAGTTCCCGGACTGGGTCCATAAAAAGATAAATAAATGGAAAATGTAAATAAATTTGACTGTTTATTATAGAAAAAATATCTGGCAACACGGTGGTACCAATATCGAGTCGGTAGGTGCGCGCGCGCCAAGGTAATTCTAATTTATTTAAAGGTCACACCTAGCGCTGCGGCGATTTTACGATGGAAAAAAATTGAAGCAGAGGATTTTCATAGAATTTTGTGTGAAACTTCAAATATTAGCAACCGAAACTTTTGAAATGCTTAATAAAGCATTCCCCAATGACGCCCCAAAGAAAACAACTGTTTTTGAATGGCATTCTAGATTTAAAGCTGGCCGAATTTCCATTGAAGATGCTCCTCGTCAAGGACGCCCAAAATTTCAAAGTACTGATAAAATGTGCAAAAAAATCACCGATTTGATCAAAGAAAATCCTCGAACCACTTTGCTGGAGCTAGAGCAAGACACAGGCATCTCTAAAACAACGATTGGAAAGAATTTAACCGAAGATTTGAAGCTCAAAAAGACTCCTGCAAAATGCATCCCAAGATTCCTCACTAATGAGCAAAATCTGTGTCGGCTTGCAACCTGTGAAGACATTTTTAAAATGACAAGAACGGATCCGGAATGGAAAGACAAGATAATCACAGGCGATGAGACATGGGTCTATGGCTATGACCCTGAAACCAAGCGTCAATCTGCCGAGTGGAGAGGTCAGGGTGAGCCTAGACCCAAAAAATCCAGGATATTGAAATCCAGAAACAAGGTGTTGCTGGTCGCTTTTTTGGATAACAAGGGCATTGTTCATCACGAGTATCTTCCTGCAGGCCAAACAGTTATTAAGGAAATGTATTTGAGCATTCTTCGCCGTCTAAGGGAAGCGATTCGGAAAAAAAGGCCAGAAAAATGGACTAATGGTGACTGGATCCTACACCATGACAATGCCCGCCCTCACACAGCGCACTTGGTGATGAGTTTTTTGGCGAAAAACGGGACAGAAATCCTACTTCAACCACCCTATTCCCCAGACATCGCACCAAATGACTTTTTCCTGTTCCCCCATCAAAGCAGTTCTAAAAGGAAGTCATTTTGACACCAGGGAAGACATAATAGAAAAATCGCTGCTGGCATTGAAGAGCATTCCAAAAGAGGCCTATAAAAACTGTTTCGACAATTGGGAGAAACGATGGCGCTGGTGCGTTGAAGCAAGGGGGGATTACTTTGAAAAGTTTTAATAAAAAATTTTTTAAAAAAATCTTACCTTTTTTTTTATGGACCCAGTCCGGGAACTTATGGGACATACCTTGTATGTATTAGGAACCTGAATCTTTCAGATTAGAAAGATAATCATAAATATATTTACAAAAATAGTTAAATCTATGATAATCTCTCTGCTATTTACAAATTGATATAGATCTACAACATTATTTATTGTCTGTTGTCTAGCGGTGAAGAAGAGTGGGCATTCCAGCAGTATTTTACTTTAACAAAAAGTTGGTGTTTCACCATTGAAATAAAAGAAGGTTAAATAACGTTTTGACCTAATATGTAAAATTTATATAGATAAATAATAAAAATTATAATGTAATCAATTAGTTTTTTTATAGCATAAAAAATCGTGTATGAGGATAATATTTATGTACAAAATGAGGTACCTCTCCCTTTAAAAATGCCTCAATTAATTTTGTTTATCACCCCAGGACAGAATGTAATGCTGCTGATAAAGAAAATCACACAACAACACGAAAGCCAACAAACTATTTTGAAAAAGTAAAAGGCATCTCCTTATCGTGTAACTGAAAGTTGCTGATGGCTTGCGCCATCTATCGGAATAAATATCAACTATTCTCGTTGATTTTTTTAATTATTCCAAAATTGGCTGAATATTTATTCTGATAAATTATTGATAAATTAATTTATTCCGATAGATGGCGCAAGCTATTAGTAACTTTCAGTTTCACGATATGTCAAGGAGATGTCTTTCACTTTTTCATAATTTATGTAACTTATACCAGTACAATATCACATTTGCACTATTTTTCACTTATATTCCATTAGTTTCAGATTTTAACCCTCATCAGTAAAGGGACGGCTTCGATTTTATAAGATTTTACGAGAGGATGTTATGAAATCGGGGCGAATTTTCCAAAAACGTGTTTAAGCTGGGGAAGTGAAAGGGGTTCTAAACTGGGTGATAAACAAAATGTAGTTTTAACGCATTTTTTAAAGGGAGAAGTACCTCTTTTGGTGTGTATATATACATTGTCCGTATTATTCTTATACTCATTGGTTCTCTCTTGCCCTCACAACGCTGACGCATGCGCAATTAATTTCTTTTCAATCGCCGTTGTGTGCGCTCAAAGGGAAGTTCCATAGAATCGGCCTAAGTCCAATACAACTATCACGACCTCCGCCCAGAAGTCCTCCTCTACGTGGCAGGCGGGAGAAGCATCACAAGTAAGGGACTGCCCTGTAGTACGGTGTCGTGAGCCGCTACGGTAACCGTGAACAGGGAACTCTGAAATGTGGCTGACTAACGGGGCAATGGCACCCTTCCTTTCCACGGAGTGGACAAGACACCACCACTACAAATCATACTATCAAGTAAGGGACTGCCCTGTAGTACGGTGTCGTGAGCCGCTACGGTAACCGTGAACAGGGAACTCTGAAATGTGGCTGACTAACGGGGCAATGGCACCCTTCCTTTCCACGGAGTGGACAAGACACCACCACTACAAATCATACTATCAAGTAAGGGACTGTCCTGTAGTACGGTGTCGTGAGCCGCTACGGTAACCGTGAACAGGGAACTCTGAAATGTGGCTGACTAACGGGGCAATGGCACCCTTCCTTTCCACGGAGTGGACAAGACACCACCACTACAAATCATACTATCAAGTAAGGGACTGCCCTGTAGTACGGTGTCGTGAGCCGCTACGGTAACCGTGAACAGGGAACTCTGAAATGTGGCTGACTAACGGGGCAATGGCACCCTTCCTTTCCACGGAGTGGACAAGACACCACCACTACAAATCATACTATCAAGTAAGGGACTGTCCTGTAGTACGGTGTCGTGAGCCGCTACGGTAACCGTGAACAGGGAACTCTGAAATGTGGCTGACTAACGGGGCAATGGCACCCTTCCTTTCCACGGAGTGGACAAGACACCACCACTACAAATCATACTATCAAGTAAGGGACTGTCCTGTAGTACGGTGTCGTGAGCCGCTACGGTAACCGTGAACAGGGAACTCTGAAATGTGGCTGACTAACGGGGCAATGGCACCCTTCCTTTCCACGGAGTGGACAAGACACCACCACTACAAATCATACTATCAAGTAAGGGACTGTCCTGTAGTACGGTGTCGTGAGCCGCTACGGTAACCGTGAACAGGGAACTCTGAAATGTGGCTGACTAACGGGGCAATGGCACCCTTCCTTTCCACGGAGTGGACAAGACACCACCACTACAAATCATACTATCAAGTAAGGGACTGTCCTGTAGTACGGTGTCGTGAGCCGCTACGGTAACCGTGAACAGGGAACTCTGAAATGTGGCTGACTAACGGGGCAATGGCACCCTTCCTTTCCACGGAGTGGACAAGACACCACCACTACAAATCATACTATCAAGTAAGGGACTGTCCTGTAGTACGGTGTCGTGAGCCGCTACGGTAACCGTGAACAGGGAACTCTGAAATGTGGCTGACTAACGGGGCAATGGCACCCTTCCTTTCCACGGAGTGGACAAGACACCACCACTACAAATCATACTATCAAGTAAGGGACTGTCCTGTAGTACGGTGTCGTGAGCCGCTACGGTAACCGTGAACAGGGAACTCTGAAATGTGGCTGACTAACGGGGCAATGGCACCATTCCTTTCCACGGAGTGGACAAGACACCACCACTACAAATCATACTATCAAGTAAGGGACTGTCCTGTAGTACGGTGTCGTGAGCCGCTACGGTAACCGTGAACAGGGAACTCTGAAATGTGGCTGACTAACGGGGCAATGGCACCCTTCCTTTCCACGGAGTGGACAAGACACCACCACTACAAATCATACTATCAAGTAAGGGACTGTCCTGTAGTACGGTGTCGTGAGCCGCTACGGTAACCGTGAACAGGGAACTCTGAAATGTGGCTGACTAACGGGGCAATGGCACCCTTCCTTTCCACGGAGTGGACAAGACACCACCACTACAAATCATACTATCAAGTAAGGGACTGTCCTGTAGTACGGTGTCGTGAGCCGCTACGGTAACCGTGAACAGGGAACTCTGAAATGTGGCTGACTAACGGGGCAATGGCACCCTTCCTTTCCACGGAGTGGACAAGACACCACCACTACAAATCATACTATCAAGTAAGGGACTGCCCTGTAGTACGGTGTCGTGAGCCGCTACGGTAACCGTGAACAGGGAACTCTGAAATGTGGCTGACTAACGGGGCAATGGCACCCCCCATTCCATGGAGTGGACAAGACACCACCACTACAAATCATACTATCAAGTAAGGGACTGCCCTGTAGTACGGTGTCGTGAGCCGCTACGGTAACCGTGAACAGGGAACTCTGAAATGTGGCTGACTAACGGGGCAATGGCACCCTTCCTTTCCACGGAGTGGACAAGACACCACCACTACAAATCATACTATCAAGTAAGGGACTGTCCTGTAGTACGGTGTCGTGAGCCGCTACGGTAACCGTGAACAGGGAACTCTGAAATGTGGCTGACTAACGGGGCAATGGCACCTCCCATTCCATGGAGTGGACAAGACACCACCACTACAAATCATACTATCAAGTAAGGGACTGCCCTGTAGTACGGTGTCGTGAGCCGCTACGGTAACCGTGAACAGGGAACTCTGAAATGTGGCTGACTAACGGGGCAATGGCACTCCTCCTTTCCATGGAACAATAAAATCAGAAATTGACGGTCCACGCTACTGCGTACGGTGCATGGACCGATCTGATTTGTTCCATGGACAAGACACCACCACTATCACGACCACTATTATTCAGAGTAATAAAATGATGATAAAACATAATAACATTTATAATACAATATAATGCGGCTTATGATTGTAGAATTAAAGTTTGGCAATTTTACAGAAAATGTTTGTTTTGAACGAAAAATCGAAATTTATTTTAAGGAGAAATAACGATTATTTCTAACCTTAGGGATGAAGTTCCCATTCCTGGACACTTTATTTTTCCGTTTATCATTACTCTTCACAATTCATCCTATTATACTTCATCCCTAAGGTTAGAAATAATCGTTATTTCTCCTTAAAATAAATTTCGATATTTCGTTCAAAAGAAACATTTGCTGTATAATTGCCAAACTTCGTTCTACAATCATAACATTTGTTATTAAAAAGTTTTAGCAAACATTCTCTTCAGGATAAACAGGGCTGTTCATTGAGCTAGTTACAGCAGTTCGATAAGTATTGTTAGCAAAGTTACACTGTCATTCCAACAACTGTAAAGTGGAAATATCTTAGGAAAGATAATTTTGCCGTCTTATCACATAATTAATAAAATACATTTTGAAGAATCTCTGAAATCCTCTATATAAGAATCTAAAACCTATTTAATATAGATTTCACTTACAAGATGATATTGTAATACAATATAATGCGGCTTATAATTGTTGAATGACATTTGAAAATTATCCCGCATGTGTTTCTTTTGAACGAAAAATCGAAATTTATTTTAAGGAGAAATAACGATTATTTCTAACCTTAGGGATGAAGTATGAAAGAATGAATTGAGAAGAGTAATGATAAACGGAAAGAGAAAGTGTATTTATTCCCATCCCTGGACAATATTTTTCAGTTTATCATTACTATTCACAATTCATCCTTTCATACTTCATGCTTAAGGTTAGAAATAATCGTTATTTCTCCTTAAAATAAATTTCGATTTTTCGTTCAAAAGAAACACATGTGGGATAATTTTCAAATGTCGTTCTATAAGATGATATTGTACTAATATTATTTTTCGAAATTTTCCCCTAAACACATTCAAGTTTTTTTTATTCAATCAAAAATAAGTTCATGTGAAACTTAACAAAATAGTTTCCCTGAATTATTGATCTTCTAAAATTCTTTCTAACTAATATATCTCTCTATATAAATATTTTATTATATTCCACGAAACCGACCTTTTAAAAATTACTTTTTTTAAAATCTCTATTAGCATAAAGAATCTCAAATTTGTATATATATAAAATATATTCATTAATAAAAGATAGTGTTCAATAGAAATGATAAATAAATGATGATATCAACAATAATAAAGATATTTATTGTTTTTTATTCGCAAAAGAGATTGTTTGCTATCGCCCAAACATGATCGATATCCAGTCAATCTTTTGCCCATCGATTCTGTGAGCTATAATTACCCGAAACAATTATTTTTGACCGTTGATCGGGAATTCTTAAAGTTTTCAGCTCCACCTATTAAAAGTGCGATAGGTTTGAACGATTTTAAACGATTTTTTCAAAAGATGAAATTAATTCTATAAGAAATTTTTAAATAAATTCTATAAGAAAAAATAATTCCTGTTGAATTCAGCATAATATATATTTATTTTTGTAATATATATATATAATTATTGGAATTATGCTTTGTTATATAGAAAATTTAATGAATTAGATTAAAATTATTTGAATGAATTGATTAAGAGTAAAATAGAAGGTCTTTTGGATATACAAAATACAATAGTTGAGACAAAGAAAACAGACGAATAATTGTACTGAAGGCCTTAAAATATCATTATGCAGATAACCTGTATATTCCAGAATCCTGTTTGATACAGATTCTTTTACAATTGACTGGAAAACAAAGAAAGTAAAGTTGTAAAGTCCAATATTTGTAATGAAAAGGGGAAGAAGCAAAATTATCAATAAGAAATATTAAATTCCATTAAAAAGTTCGAGAACATGATTGAGAATTCTTATCAAAGAAGGAAGACGCTATAATATACAGTCAAGTACAAATACGAATGTACATAATCATATTATATAAATGAAAGAAAGAACTAGTAAGAAAAGATTAAGGTAAATACGAGATGAAGAGGATGGTGGAGGAAGTATGGAGAGACCATGTGGCCCACCCTCAGTAGAGGAAGGCACTGAAGGAGGGAGAAATGGAGAGACCATGTGGCCCACCCTCAGTAGAGGAAGTCACTGAAGGAGGGAGATATGAAGAGACCATGTGGCCCACCCTCAGTAGAGGAAGGTACTGCAGGAGGGAGATATGGAGAGACCATGTGGCCCACCCTCAGTAGAGGAAGGCACTGCAGGAGGGAGATATGGAGAGACCATGTGGCCCACCCTCAGTAGAGGAAGGCACTGCAGGAGGGAGATATGGAGAGTCCATGTGGCCCACCCTCAGTAGAGGAAGGCATTGAAAGAGGGAGATATGGAGAGACCATGTGGCCCACCCTCAGTAGAGGAAGGCACTGCAGGAGGGAGATATGGAGAGTCCATGTGGCCCACCCTCAGTAGAGGAAGGCATTGAAAGAGGGAGATATGGAGAGACCATGTGGCCCACCCTCAGTAGAGGAAGGTACTTCAGGAGGGAGATATGGAGAGACCATGTGGCCCACCCTCAGTAGAGGAAGGCATTGAAGGAGAGGGATATGGAGAGACCATGTGGCCCACCCTCAGTAGAGGAAGGCATTGAAGGAGAGGGATATGGAGAGACCATGTGGCCCACCCTCAGTAGAGGAAGGCATTGAAGGAGAGGGATATGGAGAGACCATGTGGCCCACCCTCAGTAGAGGAAGGCATTGAAAGAGGGAGATATGGAGAGACCATGTGGCCCACCCTCAGTAGAGGAAGGTACTTCAGGAGGGAGATATGGAGAGACCATGTGGCCCACCCTCAGTAGAGGAAGGCATTGAAGGAGAGGGATATGGAGAGACCATGTGGCCCACCCTCAGTAGAGGAAGGCATTGAAGGAGAGGGATATGGAGAGACCATGTGGCCCACCCTCAGTAGAGGAAGGCATTGAACAAAGGAAGGAAATACGATTATAAATGGCATAGTTCTTAAAGGGGAAGCTAAAGGTTTCAAAGATGATCACAGTCGTCCGAAAAATCAAATTGAGCATCGATTAATTTTATCTTTAAAGTAAATTGCGACCATCATAGCTTATCTTAAAGATCGAACATTTAATAGATTTTACTTCTAAAAAAAGGATTTGTTGTCGATCTAACCATTGTTTCAAGTTGCCAGGACTAACCTATCCCATCTAATTTCAGATATACAGTTCGTACTCCTTCTTTAGGAGGAACAACTTCTAACTATGCATTCTCTCATGAAAAAATCATATTAACCTGTTCACAATTTTCTACATAATGAAATACCAAAGAAGTGTAAACCCAAAGAAAACTTTCAAAATGACAGAAAGAAATAGATGAAATAATCAAAATGAATATTCAGTTTTAAAGTCTAATATCATTAAGGAATATATTCAACTTGGATGGCATAAGAATGCCTTCAGTAACATTTGCTGATAGATTAAATTCCGTCTCAAAGTTTGAGAATTTAAAGAAGCCTCTGAAGATAGCCAGTATTAAGGAATCTGGATTGAGATCGATACTGAAGAAATCAGAGAATCATCGTCCAAGGTCCTGTAAGAAACGCAAGCTGGTGACATTCTCTTCGATCTTGCAGGAAAAGAGAATCAAGGTGGACGTCAAACTCACCGACTACTCAGTCAGCCAGCTCTGTTCGCTTTTCACCCAACAGCTCAAGATCACAGAATGACTCAATAAATGGCAACAATCAACCAGATGGGCTTCAGGGCATGAGATTTCCTTCCCCGAGAATCTAAGTAAAACACGGTCATCACAAATGCGCGTTTGGTTCATTGTGCTGAAGATTTAATTTGGATTAATCACTATATTGGTCTCTCTCAGCTAGAACAAATGGCTTGAGTTGACCAGAATATTTGACCTGCATTTACTATAATAGAGGCTTCTCTTTTCTTAAACTTATGAATATTTCTCTAGCCAAATCATTTAAGCTAAATTTATCAGAAGATACGCCTCTCTTGACTAAAACACATGAAATGTCTTTCAGCCAGACCCTTTTATATATATTTATTAGAAAATAGGCTTTTCCTTTGGCTAGAACATGTAGTATGTCTTGTTCATGATATGAATTTACCAGAAAATAGTCATCTTTTGACTAGAACACATGAATTGTCTCAGTCAGAAAATTTGATATAAATTAACTAGAAAATAGTCGTCTTTTGACTAGAACATGTGGTTCGTCTTAGACAAAACGTTTGATCTGAATTTACCAGAACATAGTCTTTTTTTCACTATTTCACATGTGAATTTTGTTGTGGGCATAACTTATTTGACCTGTATTTATCAGAATATACGTTTTCATGGCTAAAACATGCGGACCAAAGATTTCTCTGTGACAGAATGTACGATGATCTTCAGACATGGCGACATAGTGGAACCCCATGTTTCGAATTCCATTCTTTAATCCACCTGCTTTAGAGGACAAAAAACACCATCTTATACAATTCTGAAATAACTTGTTGAGGTTATTTCTAATGTGTTCCCACATGTATGGACTAAAAAAAACATTTATTCTAAATTAATACAAAAAAAATCCGCTTTCTCTCTTTTATAAAAAATATATATTTTCATAAAATCAATAAAGGATTCACACATATAGGGATATGTTTCTTGTATAATGTTATTTCTCTATCTTTCGGTAAAACATGCCCTTCAACAGGAGCACCTAGGAGTATAATTTCTAAGCTACTAGCTTAATATACTTGTGGCGACTACACTTTGCTTCAGCGAGCGCGAACTAGGACGGCCTCGGCAACCGCGGGCGTCAACCTGACTACGCATGCGCGCGGGACGTCATCAGGGACTCTGGCCACTGACGCAGTAAACATCTAGGCTAACTCCGGCGGCCGTTACTTCAACCGTTGCTTCTTTTCTATTTTTATATTTCTGGCTTTAAATAAATTAATTTTAATTATAATTTTATCAGCAGCCTTTCCACAAGCCACACCAACACATCACGCAACAATCCTACATACTATTAGTTGCCCTACTATTAGTTCATTTTAAATATATATATATGTAATATTGTTGCAAATGTGATGATCCTTTCGACGTATGGATAAACTGGCAGTCGTGTACGTGAGGCGAGTGTTCTTCCCACACGCGGACAACAAGAAGCAGAGGTAGGATTAGATGTTAGCACCGAGAATGATCGGGGACAGCCCACGGGACAGAGGTAGAGGCCATGACACCAACTTGGATGCTTATAACCGAGACATGGAGAGCCAGACTGTGTGTTAGACAGAAGCCGTCTGCCGAGAGACACCCCCTAGAACCATCTGCTGAAACAAAACCAAAACCAACCTGTCCTGTTTTCAGGGGACGTCTATAGAAATGTCCCTCGGGACCTCACATGGACTGGGCGTTGACTATTTTCCTCCCCTCTGTCCCTGCCACCAGCTGACCGAACACTCTTTGGATCTTTATTTTGACGTCAACATTTTTAGTGTTACATACAAATATGGGTTTACAGGTATTATCAATAATGATATAGCATATATACAAAATATGGGGGTGGCATCAAACAGAAACGGTGTACATTCCAAAGGAAGGGCAGGATCTTTTAAGGTATAGGCTTTAACTAATTGGAATATATGTGACATATACTAAAAGTGTCGTTATTAAGCAGTTTAAAATATACTATATATACATATGTTCAGGCTGTGTATATGTAAATACACATACAATAATATCATTCACATATGCTCGCGCTTTAATATCCTCTTTCACCATTTCCCTACATAGCCTATCTGAATATTATAGTTTTTACTTATAGTTAAAGATAATACAGAGAAAAGGATAAAGTATGGTTACAATTGATACGATATAAATTCTCCTCTCTAATATTTGTGCATACAATATAATCAAAATTCAAAACTATTTTAAAGGCGTAAGATTCTTTTTGATATTAAACAATTTCTACTGCCCTTACTGCAATGGAAAAATTAATGAGAGGGCCTGGCTGATCAGTGGTGAACCCTCTCAGTGGTTTCGCCAGTTTAATCTACCATACCGCTGTTATATTGCATTTTTGGAACTTCCTTTTATAGTGATACTGTTGGTAGACTCTTTGAATGGGTATTTTAGAAGAACTATGGACATAAGCTTTGAGGAGAGTAGAATTACATACATTTATAAATATATAATATGCTTCGAGCAATCGCTCTTCCGCAAATATCAAATTGTTTCTTTTATTAGAACATTTATAATATGATGCACTAGCGCGCCATCTGTTATCAAAATTCGAAACTATTATAGACGCGTATGATTCTTTTTTTTTAAATAAACAATTTCTATTGCAGTAAGGGCAATAGAAATTGTTTATAAAAAAAGAGAATCATACGCGTTTATAATAGGTTCGAATTTTGATACAATATAATAAACAAGTTTAGATAATCCATATTAGAGACAACAGTGAAATGACCAGTCATATAGAGAGCTAGGATGACTATAACAGAAAGCTATGTAGGAGAAAGGAACCAATAAAGATCAAATAAATAAAGAACTAAGCGGCTTGGAGCAAAACTTCCGGAAGAGAGGGCTTCTATATAACGATATTAGAGATTGGCTCAAAATCTCTTTGACTTTCTCTTCTAATATGATGACATCTAATTGGACCTGTAACTTCACTGCAGTTTATAGCCGTCGGTGTGTAGAAAACCTTATGTGTGCTGTACTTAGTTACTATATACCACCATATTGAACTTTAATATATACAGTTAAACCTGTCTATAGCACCCCTCTCTATAGGACCCTATTTTGGTGAGTCCCAAGAGGGGGCGCTATAGACAGGTTTAACTGTACTGTAATCGGATTATATGTATAACAAATGTACAGTTAAACCTGTCTATAGCGCCCCCTCTTGGGACACACCAAACTTTGGGTGCTATAGAGAGGGGGTGCTATAGACAGGTCACTTTTAATGTAAAATATTTACATTTTAATGTTTAAAATCGAGTGCTATAGAGAGGAAGGCGCTATTTAGAGGATGCGCTATAGGCAGGTTTAACTGTATGTATTTTGGTCAGGATATGACTTCTTTATTTTTAATATATAGGATTATATTTACAATGTAATGTGTCATGTATGTATGATTATATATACTAAAACGGCACTTATCTCAATCTTCAATTATAATTGGAGAGCTCTAAGAAGTGGCATATTTGATTAAACTGGCGAAACCGCTGGTAAGGTTCAAAACTGATGAGCCAGTAAACGCAGTAGTATGTTTGGTTTATTTGAAAAGGGAAATTCGTGTTAAATCATTTCATATATAAAAAGGCATATCCTGATCTTGAAACCGAAAGTTACTGATGGTTTGCACCATCTTTCGCAATAAAATTAAACTAATCGTTGCTTTTGAAATATTCCACAACATTGACCAAATATATTTTATTGAGAATAAAGATATATTGTCACATCCAAGGCATTATTGTTGACACATGGCTATCTCGTGTGTCTTCAATAAAGGTCATTGTAATATCTTTCAGAGTTATTGTCCCCGATATACATGCTAAAAAGTACAACTTCCTTAAGTTTTGTCCATGAGTGTATCTTTCAGAGTTATTGTCTGAATCCCGATATACATGCTAAAAGGTACAACTTCCTTAAGTTTTGTCCATGAGTGTATCTTTCAGAGTTATTGTCTGAATCCCGATATACATGTTAAAAGGTACAACTTCCTTAAGTTTTGTCCATGGGTTTATCTTTCAGAGTTATTGTCTGAATCCCGATATACATGGTAAAAGGTACAACTTCCTGTATATATGAGTGTATTTTATGTTGTTCTAGAGAAAGTGTTAAAGATCTACCAGTGTAAACACAATTCCAGGACTTCCAGCCATTTCCAGTAATGTCACGGTACCGGATGTTAACTTTGTGGACTTGTCTCGCCATTGTTCTTTTCTCCCAGATTGATATGGAGATAGGATGGCAATTAGAACTGAACATTTACTTCTATGTTCGGTGTCTCTATATTGTGTTGTTACCTCTTATTGTTGGTATTCCGGTGCCGTTGTTACTCCAATACTGTGGAGCGTTATTTTTCCGTTCATCATTACTCTTCACAATTCATCCTTTCATACTTTATCTCTATTTCCTTTATTTCGACTTAGAGCGCTATGTTCCCCTAGGGACACTTGCACGTTAAACATAAAACAAAAATATTTGAAAGAAAAGAAAGATATTTTAATATGTACAGAATTAGTATGCAAGTTAGTTAGAAGAAAAGATAATATATATATATATATCAACACAATTGATATAATTACAAAGGGTTGGTGTGCAAATTACTAATTTATCTCTAAGGAGTTAAAATTACGATTTTTTCGTTCTGTAAAAAGAAACATTTGCGGTAAAATTTGTTAAACGTCTTCTATAACCATAGCCGCATTAAATTGTACACAAAGCAACAACGCGCCATATATATATATATAAAATGAAAGGATTTAAAAACACGAATGTTTCTTTTATACATAATACAAACTTCTACTGTCTTTACTGCGATGAAAAAATATATTGGGAGGGCTTGGCTCATCAGTGGTGAACCCTCCCAGCGGTTTCGCCAATTTAATCCACCAGACCGCTTCTCAGAGCTCTAATACTGTATTGGACGATTCTGCTTATATACGCAGCACTGAAGGATGGAATCTCAGAAATGGTTTTCAAGAAAACTATGGACATAAGCTTATTTTATTGTGGAGCGTTGTTAGGGAGACATCAGTTTAACGAATTATTGATCTAATAAATAAGCGACTTTCTTGTTTTACCTTCAAAAACCTGGGTTAAATCAGCATTTTAAAAATATTTATTACCAGTTGCGACACGCTATATCCGATCTGGCGCGTGAAACTATTTACAATAATTGTAGTAGAGTAGGTAACAGAATTATCAAAAAGAAAATAAACAATTAAGAAAAAGAGCATTGAATAAACATATACATTAAACAAATAAGCAACAACATAAGCAGATAGAACAAGGTAGTTCTTTACAGTATTATTTATATTAATATAAACAAACTCAGTGACGTACAGTGCCGCACACTATGCCGCGCTAAGTTTGTTTATACAAAAATGTAATGCCTCGATAAAGGTTGGCGTTCAGCCAACCGAAATATTGGCATATAAACCTTTTATTCAATCCAATATATTCCTTTTACTATCTAATGATTTAAGTATGGATTGCTCTATATTATTTACTTTTTTAAATCAGCATAAAGACAAGGTTTTATATACACTTGTTCTCATAGCCCTGCTAATTATTCACTAGTCCGTTATTCATAACTGAATGTCTTTAGTTAGCTATATAATACACTGGTCCGCAAAATTAAAGGAACAACACATGTTTAAGAAAAAGAAAAGTTTTATTAAGGGATATATATCAAGTTTTGGTATATTCAGAAGCTTCCATGAATTAAGAGAGTATGTAAAACAGAAAAATAAATAAAGTTGTTCCCAATATGCAAAAATACCACCGTCTACGTTGACTCCGCCTCCAGCACGTGCCTAAGTCTTTCTCAAAGCGTCCTAATTTTACGCTCCACTAGATTTTTATTGAACCTTTTTGTTTTTAAAAGTTTTCATGGCTTATAGGCAACATTTATCACAAGAAAAAAAATGGCAAGCTATTGGAAAGATGGAAGCAGGCCAATCACAGGCAGAAGTAGCAAGATGGCTTGGGGTGACAAGAAACGTTGTCTCAAGGCTTTGGAAAAAATTTCAAACGACAACTAATGTTGCCAGAACACCCGGACAAGGACGGCCAAGGGTCACAACGTTATATCAAGACCGTTATTTGAGTCTCCTTGTGCGTCGCAATAGAAGAATGACAGCATCGCAACTACGAAGTGACCTCAATGCAGCTACAGGAGTCTTAGTATCAAATGATACAATACGCAGTAGGCTTCACAAGAAGGGCCTCTATGCTCGACGACCCATAATTTGTGTACCATTGACACCACCTCAAAAGAGAGCAAGGAAACTTTGGTGCAGATAACATGTCGCCTGGAATTCAGATGAATGGAGGCGTGTAATGTTACTGATGAGTCCAGATTCTCTCTAAACAGCGATTCTCGTCGTGTCTTTGTCTGGAGAGAGGTAGGAACCAGAAATAATCCCCGGAATATGGTTGAAAGGGATCCCTACAGAAGCCAAGGTTTTATGGTCTGGGCTGGAATCTTCTTGGGCGGTCGCACAGCACTCCATATTTTTCGGCAAAGAACCCTGACTGGACAGAGGTATCGGGACGAGATCTTGGCTCCAAAACCATGCAATTGCTCGGATGAATTGGCCAGCTCGATCCCCGGACCTAAATCCCATTGAGCATGTATGGGACAACCTAGGACGGCGGATCTCATCCCTCCAACCCCCTCCTAGAAACACTCATGAGCTAGAAACAGCTTTAACACAAGAGTGGGCGTTGATTCCACAGGAGCTGATAAACTCCCTAATTCTTAGTATGGGTCACCGATGTAGAGCCTGTCTATCAGTTAAAGGCGATCACACCCCATATTAACAACATTATCCAAGATATTTATGCACTGACTGCAAGATCATTGCTTGACCGGCTAATTTGCATAAAATACGTGTTAGAATTCTTTGATTTCGGGCATTCTAATCAATAATGGAATAATCATTTTTTTGTATAAATTTTCATTGATAAATGTTCAATAAAATTTGAGATAAATGAAAAAAATATGTTGTTCCTTTAATTTTGCGGACCAGTGTAAATTGTTTTATTTTAAAAAGAACGCGTCTATAATAGTTTCGAATTTTCATAACAGATGGCGCGCTAATGCATCATGAAAATATGTAAAAATATGTCAAATGAGATAGACAAACCTTAAGGAAGTGGAAAGTTTTTGATGTCGCCGGTCATATATATATATATTAATTGAATAGCATATTTTGGATCAAAAATAAAATAAACATTTTATTTAATATATATATATTTTTTTATGAGACAAAGGCACTTTTGTTCACACTTTGTTATCTGGTGTGTCTTCAATAAAGGTCACCGTAATATCTTTCATAGTTATTGTCTGAATCCCGATATACATGTTAAAAGGTACAAATTCCTTAAGTTTTGTCCATGAGTGTATACACACTTGGTTATCTTATGTGTCTACAATAAAGGTCACTGTAATATCTTTCAGAGTTATTGTCTAAATCCCGATATACATGGTGAAAGGTACAACTTCCTTAAGTTTTGTTTATTAGTGTATATGTGTATGACATCAACTATAAGTCATATATAACTGCCTTTTTTAGCGGCTCATTCTGCTGTGAAACGTTGGGTGATTAAAACTCTTAACACACACATAAGGATGCTCATATAACCAAATGTAAACATATTGGTTATTTTTTTAAAAATAAAAATATATATTTTCCCCTTTCCATATTTTAATCTTACCAATTAAAAGAGAAAATTGCTATAAAGTGTAAAATATGAAAATATAAACGCGGTAGCAATGCGTTACTTTTAAACATACATGTAAATCAAAATTCGAAACTATTATAGACGTGTTCTTTTAAAAATAAACAATTTCTACTGTCTTTACTGCAATGGAAAAATTAATGGGAGGGCTTGGACCTCCCATTAATTTTCCATTGCAGTAAGGACAGTAGAAATTGTTTATTTTAAAAAGAACGCGTCTATAATAGTTTCAAATTTTGATAACAGATGGCGCGCTAATGCATCATGATATATGCAAATAATAATGTATATTTATATATCCTCATTCTCTCAACTTATAGCTATGTCTGTGCAAGGATTATAGAGATCCGAAAGCTTGTACTTTTTCACGAATGAAGAAACGAATTGCTACTGTTCATATTTTAAAATTTTAAATCTTACTAATTGATAACTTAGCTACTTCATTTATATCTATCCAAAATACTGATCATGATTTTAAAAAATCATTATATATACAGTTAAACCTGTTTATAACGCCCCCTCTTGGGACTCAACAAAATAGGGTGCTATAGAGAGGGGGTGCTATAGACAGGTCACTTTTAATGTAAAATGTTTACATTTTAATGTTTAAAATCGGGCGCTATAGAGAGGAAGACGCTATTTAGAGGGGGTGCTATAGACAGGTCACATTTAATGTAAAATGTTTACATTTTAATGTTTAAAATCGGGCACTATAGAGAGGAAGGTGCTATTTAGATGGGGCGCTATAGACAGGTTTAACTGTATATATTAAACAACCCTGACATAAATGAATCGGTAATTCTTGTTAAAGAAGAGCGTTTTGTTTGACCTAATGTGGTAAGTAAAAAAAGTAATGTCTGAAATTCAACACGCGCATTTTGTAGTAAGGGTAAACGTTTTAGAAACGTATTATATTAAAATGTAATAAAAATAATATATTTTAAATATAAATCTTAAAGGATTATACAGAATATATCTATATATATATATTATTCCTAATATAAAATTTAAATATTTGTATTTTTAAAAAATATATATATTTTTAAAAAATTGATAAATAATATATTATTTATTTTTTTGCTGACACCTATTTCTCGCCCTTTTTAATATTCTGTTTATTTTTCTAAAGTCCTATCTTTTTTTTTTCTATATATATTCTAAGATATCAAAAAAATAAATTGTAAAAATAGAACAATCAAAAGTTACTCTTTCCAGAAAAAGGGGAAAAAATATATAAGCAAACAAAATAAATCAATAGAAAAACGATCTGGGCACACCGCAAGAACACATCAATCGAAAAAAAGGGAACTATATCGTAAAATATATTTTTAAAAGAAATAATGAGATAAAATTTTACCACCCCCATCGGCGGAAAGCCCCCTTTTCAAACTTTGTCAAACACTCTCCGAACAGCTTTTTGGAAAAGAGTTAAATAAAACAAAATTGTAGTTGGGTTTGCTGTCGACAGATGGCGTTAGTTGTGCCTTGGCTCTTCATTGATTGTGGAACCTCGTCTGCACTTGGAAGATATTGTTGAAGGCATGGAAATTTCTTTCATGGAACCTTACAGGTAAGTTCTTTTTTTTTATTCAATAATTTATATATCTATTTATGTTTTCTTTATATTTAGTATAAACGTGTTATTCCTTTATATAAACGTTTTATCGATATTTTTTATTACTTTTCAAAACTTTTAATATGATCGCTAAAATTAATAAATAGTATTCGATTAAAATATATATATACACATCTATTTTATTATTTAAAAAAAAGTATTTCATTTTCTATTTGCAAATACAATATCTGATAAGTTGTAAGAGTTTATATAAATATTTTCAATTTTTACAAAAATATGTTTACCGGTATAATTAACAAATACTTTAAAATTAATTTAAATATTCTTATTGCAAAAATTAATTTACTTTTTTATATGTTAGGTATTCAGTTTCTAAATTTAAAAAATGCTTGCTTTTAAAAAAAGTTATCGTGTTAAACTGCATACATTTTTACGCATCTTGTGTTATTATCTAAAATTTACATATTTGGAATATTTTGTAAAATTTTAAAATTATTTATAGCGACAGTGAAAACTCCATAGAATTAAATTTTACTGTATTAATGCTTGTTAAAAGAGTGCATAAAATTTTTATTAGAACATTCAACTAAATAATTATGTTTCAATCTTTTGATAATATACAAATTATAAAAATGGCAGTTATGTTAAATTTGTTTAATACCTTTGTGTGTAATATGGCATTTTTCATTTCAGAAATATACTATACAATTTTCTCTTTTAATATATTTTACGGATATATTTATATATGACTATTTCAACTAACATAAAACACATAGAAATGAAAAATAAATAAATAAATATAAAAACAACGAATAAATATTTGATCATTTATATATCAAAAGAAATTCGATATTTAAAACATTAGTATCTATATTTTGATAAACTATTGAATTTCATTTGTATTTATTTTCTATTTCAATTTTTAAAGATTACACACACAAAAAAGAACACATTTTAAAAATATCATTTGACATATTCGCTTATATAAAAAAAACGATATTTTGTAAAATTTGGACATACGCCAATAAAACACAAGATAATTTATACTTTATAAAAAATATATCATTCAAAGAAAACCTTTTTTTTTCTAGTTTCCTAAAATTGATATTTAGTAATATTTTTGTAAGAGTTTTATTTATATTATGAAAACAAATTTCATCACGGAAAAAATTATGGCTTCAATATATAACGAAATGGATATATAATTTTGTTTATTTAGTTCAAAAGAGAAAGATAAATTTAGCATAGTTAATATATATGCTATTTATTATATTATAAAATATCATATATATATTCATAAATATATATTGAAATATATTTCGGGTATATAAATAGCTAGATTATATTTAATAAAATGAGATATATTCGTTTGGTATTTTTTGAATAGCCGTATATTTTGTTTATACGGCAACATTTTCTTTTTTCAAGATATTATTGGATTAGCAATCAGAGTTGCTAGTTTATTTATGATGATTCGTTTGGATATGCTTGATAATTCATAGAATATTTTCATAAAGTGATGGACGTTAATATTTGAACTTGATATTTTATTCAATGGCCAAAAATGTTACAAATTATTTAACAAATTTTAAAAAAGAAAATGGTTTAAATGGCAATTTTAGAAATATGTATATACAAAAGCTAGTAATATTGATAACTTACTCTCTATATATTTTTATATAATTATATCTTTTTGAAAACTAAGATTTACAATATATCCTTTGAAATAAATAACTACGGGAAAATATATATTAGAGTATTTTATAAATGATGTGAATTATATTTCCTAGTTAAAATCGATTTTTAGAATTTTAAAGTTTCTCTCTCTTTCTTTTTATAATTGCTATTTATGAAACAAAGACATTTAAGGTTATGATTATCATCTTACATTAATGAATGTAATTATTTTATATATAATATTTTGTGTATATTCATTTTTACGCACTAGTAACTTTGACTTTTACGAACACTTGGTGAATAATTTTGGGGTATCGTTTTTTAGGTACATTCGAAATATTACATCAAAACATTGCAATTAGAGTTAAAAAAGCCTATATAACTATGTTTAATAAAAGGGCGTACCTGGATCTGTAAAGAACCTTTTATATAAACTTAATTGATGGATCGCCTTTTGACTTAAACTATATAACTATGTAATCTGGTTACCCTATACTGCCGAAGAAAAGTCTCAAAACGGGGCCGTATCATGTATTCGAAAAATATATATAATATTTTTAATTATGACTAGATAAACGAAATATATATTAATTCTGTTCCTCAAAACGAAGAGTTATAATCAATAATAAAGTTTCTATCAGACAACTATCCTTGCATCTTGGAGGATAAATTTAGAGAGTGTGTAAATAGAAATTGAAATATTGGCATTTATATTAAATAAAATGTTTATTTTATTTTCGATCCAAAATATGCTATTCAATTAATATATATATGTAATAATGTGTTGAGATCCTTATCTGTGATTAGGGATCCTGTCGACTAGCTGTAATATTACGTTGAGGTCCTGTCGACTCTCTGTAATAATGCGTTGGGGTTTGGTAAGCCTGTTGTAGAACCTCGTCGACTCTCGCTATAAGTTGTGGCAACCGAGGGTCAAACCTGTAGTAACCGCGAGGGACAGTCAGGGGTGGAGAGTTTTCCAGTAGCCTCTCTGCACCTTGTAGGACCTTTAACAGTTCTCCCAAAGTACAGGCAGTCGTGGTCGAGGCAGAGTGGAAAAGCTGGGAGTCCACACACACAAAACGAAGAGACACAGTTGAAAGAAAGTTCCTTGAATAGATAAAAAGCGAGCCAAGAGCAAAGATGGAGATCGAGAAGTTTTCTTACTGTTTTACATCGTCGATGAGTTGGTGACAACCGGCGACACGCAGATGTGGAACTGACTGGAACTGAAATTGGCTGTTGCTACGTGGGGTCCTATTTAAACAACTTTTTTTTTTGGACCCGGAAGGGGACTAGGAAGTGGACTAGGAAGTATTGCCTTTCTGCACGTGTCCACACTGGCGCCTGTCTGGGCTTCCATCTAACTTTAGAAGTTACATTGTGATTCGCTCAATCTTGCTCTTAACTCAGTTTTTAATCTATTATATATTTTTATTTATTCATCCTCAGTACATTACATCTGGAGATACAAGGACACACGTCAATTATGCGTATAATTAGTTGTAGTTTATAATTAGTTCTATATACAACATGACAAGCTTGTTATACGTATTACATAATATAGGGTTATTGGTTTAAATTATCATAGATGGGCCCCGTGAGTGAAAGGGTTTATCCGGGTTTAAGCGGGTAAAGCCTCTCTAACACAGGTAAGTAATTAAAATTTCTTTTAATTAATTAAAACTGTGTGGGAAAAAGGGCTATAACAAGATGTTTATTTGGATATATCTGAAAATTATTAAAATAAAACTTATGTTTAATTTAAAAGTTATGATATTCATTATAAAAGAGAACTGTAGATAAAACCTTTGTTTGCTAAAAAATAATGATGATGTTCTAAGAGATTGTTGGCGGGCGTTGGAAAGGGTTAGGGGTTGAAGAATATGCAATTTTAAGTGTTGCATAGACAATCAAATACTTAGGTCCAGGTGCAAAGCGAGGATATAGACTTGTGCGTCTTCCTAGGCAATGTTTCACCTGTGATCCTGTATAAGGTTACAGTGCTTTGTCACAATTGTAGGGTTATTGGTTGAAAAGATGTTGAAGAAAAGAATTAATATGATTGAAAGGGGTGGTAGAGCCATGCGATAAGTAGAATTGTTGTAGCGACAGTAAGTGGTCTGACTTGACTTGAAATCAAAGGTTGATTGTGGTCCGCTAGAGCTGAAAAAAATTGAAAATTGAAAAATGTGAACGCTTTGTGCATGCGTTGGTGATGTGCTCTGCGGATGATTGAACTAAACTTTTGAAACGTGTTCAGACCAAAAAGTCGAGACTTGTACTTCTGGGGAACTGTGTTCAAAGAGTTTGTTGAATTACGAAATCAAAAGAAAAATTGTCAAGCAGAACTGTCGTTTCTACGATGGTTTGTGCAATGGCTGAAAGAGGTAGTAAAAAAATATATAGGGAAGTGATTAGTAAGTAGGATTATTGAAAAACTATTGTTGTATGCCCGGTGGTTGTTGATAAATAAACATTGTCATATAATAAAGTATTTAAACAAAAATATAGTGAATAAAAAGATAAAAATATGATTGCGGATAAAAAGTATAAGTGGATAAGATCAAACATGTACTATATGAAAGATATAATAATGAATTAGTAAAATATAAAAGATATAATAATGAGAATTAGTAATATATAAAAGATATAATAATGAATTAAAAATGATTATTGAAAGAATTAAATGTTTTGCCATTGTTAAAATAATATCATGAAAAATAAAATTGTTAAAGTTGTTAAAATAATGTTGGCATAAAAATTTGATTATAATTGAAAAGTAAAAAAAAATAAAAATAAAAATAATTATTCAAGATTTTATACAAAAAATATATAATATAATTAAAGGTTATTAATGATTAGATAAACAAATGGAGCAAAAAATGTCTCTTTTGAAGAAAAGTTAAAAGAAAACAAAAAATATTCGTTCCTGAAAAAAAAAGAAAGGAACATATTCACACAATGTCTAGGTGTAGGTCCAAGATTATTGGTGTCTTTAGTTTGACCTATGGGGAGGCAATGTGGCCCTATGTCGTTTTGGTCCGGTCTGAGAAGTTGGTCTTTGCCAGATCTTCCCGATTATATTATGTGAGACCAGACGGGGAGCGATCTTGATTCTTAAAATTGGATGGTATTGACGAAGATGATTGTAATATATAACAATAAAGGGTTAACATTATAAAAGATGGCGTTCTAGTTTAGAAAAAATATTCCATACTGGGCGTGGAAATAATGTAAAAGTTGTAAAACACATAATGATAATTAAAGATATAAAGTGTTATAATAATTCAATATTAAAGTTCAAATTAATAAGTAAATTGGGTAATGATTGGTAAGTCAATCAGTTGATAATTGACAGGTTATTTGGTGGACACGACAATCTAGCATTCTGCTGTGCCAAGGTACGGCCTAATAAATTGGAGGTGTTAATGTTAACCTGACGCCGCTGCAACTGTTTATTGATGTTGGCGGACGTGAGTCACCCTGCTGGCTGGAAAAAAATCTCTCAGCACAGTGGTACTTGTCTATTTGAAAATATAGTCTTCTCGGTGTTCGCAAGCGTTGTGTCTCGACGATGTTGCGGACTTAATAAAAAATGTTATTCAATGATGTCAGGTTAGATGTGCGTAAAAGTGCGACTTCAACGTAGACACGCTTTTGGTGAGGTGTCACAGGCATGAAGGCGTCTTGGGCCTGTTAAGTGAGAAAATTGTTGTGGTGCGCTGAGACACTAGTGTGTGAATTGTATGGAAAGGTGTCACGTGAAATCTTCGTTTTTGGTACAGCATCTAACTAGTTTCCGAATAAATAACAAATTTTATTAGTCATGGGTGGTTGTTGTACGAGACACATCGAGAATTTTCAGATTGTTATAGAGGTGGTATGTTTATCGTGAAATCTTTGTGTTCGCGACGATATGGAGCTCGTGTGGCTCGAAATTGGACGTGTTGTTAAATCGCGCGTTAAAATGGTGGCCAATTGGAGAAAGTGATGTGGGAATGTGTTGAAGTTCGTTCCGAGAGATGTGTGAATTATTAATAATTATGTATGTAAAAAGAAAAGGACGAGGGAGTGTAGCTATGTTGGAATTTTTAACTTGTTTTGGGGAAGGACAGTTACATTTCTAGTTGTGCTTTTGAAGATAGTGTATCTTTCGATTTTTGTATTAAAAAAAATGCGTTTCACCTATGTTTATTAAAATTTGAATATATTTTTTAAATCGTTGCTTATGTTAGTGCGAAAATTATACTTGTAAAAGGGCAATGGCATGATAGTGACTTATAATTTGAATGGGGCGTGTACATAAAATAGTGAACATAACAATGATTTTTGCAAAGTTTTGTGTATTTAATTAAGACATTGGTGTTTTTGGTATAAAAATAAGGTATTAAGAGAAACACACAAATAAGTTTAGAATTATGATTCGAGTAATTTAAATATAATATGATTTTTTAGGTAACATTGAAAGTAATGAATTAAAATTTAAAAGTTGCTTAAAATAAAGTAAAAATTGATAAATGAGGGTGTACAATATTTAAAATTTGAATTGAAATGCTATAAAAATGGTAAAATTTGATTTAAAAATAATTACAGTAAAAATAAACATTATATTTATGGAAAATCAAGTTGTTAGCATGTAGAAAGAGTTAAGTAGATTTTTTAAAAACTCACAGTTTTTATGATTGTTCAGTCAGGAGACTTGGTCTTTGGTTGTTGTCCTGATGACGTGGAAGGCGTGCCATGTAGAGCTTGTAGAAGCTTGTGACTTCTGTTTGGCGATGGTGGCATGTCGTCTGGATGGTAGCGTTGTAAGGTCGAAGGTGGGTAACTTCTCACCGGCTTATTTTGCGGGATGTTCGGCTGTGTCGTTGAGGGGAAGATTGCTTGGTCGTTTTGTTGGAATGGCGTGCTTGTTCCTCCATCTTGCTTCTTGGCTCTTTTCTATCTATCTGGACAGTCTTTACCTTCTTCGTTGTGGTCTCCTTCGTTGTGGTAATCCTGTCGACTATCTGTAATAATGTGTTGAGATCCTTATCTGTGATTAGGGATCCTGTCGACTAGCTGTAATATTACGTTGAGGTCCTGTCGACTCTCTGTAATAATGCGTTGGGGTTTGGTAAGCCTGTTGTAGAACCTCGTCGACTCTCGCTATAAGTTGTGGCAACCGAGGGTCAAACCTGTAGTAACCGCGAGGGACAGTCAGGGGTGGAGAGTTTTCCAGTAGCCTCTCTGCACCTTGTAGGACCTTTAACAGTTCTCCCAAAGTACAGGCAGTCGTGGTCGAGGCAGAGTGGAAAAGCTGGGAGTCCACACACACAAAACGAAGAGACACAGTTGAAAGAAAGTTCCTTGAATAGATAAAAAGCGAGCCAAGAGCAAAGATGGAGATCGAGAAGTTTTCTTACTGTTTTACATCGTCGATGAGTTGGTGACAACCGGCGACACGCAGATGTGGAACTGACTGGAACTGAAATTGGCTGTTGCTACGTGGGGTCCTATTTAAACAACTTTTTTTTTTGGACCCGGAAGGGGACTAGGAAGTGGACTAGGAAGTATTGCCTTTCTGCACGTGTCCACACTGGCGCCTGTCTGGGCTTCCATCTAACTTTAGAAGTTACATTGTGATTCGCTCAATCTTGCTCTTAACTCAGTTTTTAATCTATTATATATTTTTATTTATTCATCCTCAGTACATTACATCTGGAGATACAAGGACACACGTCAATTATGCGTATAATTAGTTGTAGTTTATAATTAGTTCTATATACAACATGACAAGCTTGTTATACGTATTACATAATATAGGGTTATTGGTTTAAATTATCATATATATATATATGATGTGTCAGAATTGACTATTATAGTTAGATATAGTCCTTCGGGATAGTGATTGATGTCAGGTTTCTCTCTATCTTTCTTTTTCATTCTTTGTGTGTGTGTTTTGAGAATATTTTCAAAAAATATAATAATACTTAGAAAAGAAGCTTTGTACAATGTACTCTACCCTCTCTCTCTGACCACAGACTGAGTAACAACTAATTACATATAATCTTATCGTATAACATAACTGAGTATACATTTAGTAGGAAATAAAATACCTAAAATTTACAAGAATACTGAAAGGTAGCTGTATAATACCAATACAAAAAGAAACACCATTATATGTTACTTATTATCACAAGATTGTAGAATTTGACAAATTACAAAAAAAGCATAAGACACCGTAACGCTTTTTATATCTTTGCGGCGTTCTATGAATATTTTGATACTATTCTGTATATACATTATTAATATAGTAGATCGCTAACAAAATAAAATCCCTCTTATCTAGATACTGGACAATAAATGATCCTGCCATGTAGACCGCCTCGAGCCGGTTCTTCATTTCCTCATAGCATCCCATCCCATAGCAATGTGATTTTAGATATCTCATGAATGTTCTGAAAGCTCTTATACCGTAGCAAATCTTTTATAATTGAGTTGTTGAAAGCTTATTTTTACCTAAAACAAATATTATTCCATTATATATTCTCTCTACCTTTCGGTGAATCTCTAAGGTCTTTATCGAGGTTAATTACATATATGACCGCCGAACATAAGAACTCTTTAATGTTATCTACGTACTTAGAGCGATTCGTATTTTTACATTCATTTATCCCGGATTTAAATGTCCTCGTGTGTTTAATCTGGTTACCCTATACTGTCGAAGAGAAGTCTCAAAACGGGGCCGTATCATGTATTCGAAAAAAATATATAATATTTTTAATAATGACTAGATAAACGAAATATATATTAATTCTGTTCCTCAAAACGAAGAGTTATAATCAATAATAAAGTTTCTATCATACAACTATCCTTGCATCTTGGAGGATAAATTTAGAGAGTGTGTAAATAGAATTTGATGAATAACTTTATAGTGCCTGTGTTTGGACACACTAGGTAGAAAGAAACAATTCGCCGTAGAATAACGTCGTGAGAGTATTGTTGCGCTTAGCAGGCTTCAAACTAATGGTAGCATAGTAATTCTTTACGTGGGGGATTGCTTACAATCTTGTGGGGTGTGTGCTGTTATTTCTTTTTTATCTCACAAAATATAAGTAAGCTAAAGTAAAACAATTGGAACGGCTACTTTTGACTCTTTATTAGTAATTATAAAAAAAAATTACACTAGCTTCTTCTGCGATTAAAAAAACTAGTTGTTTGAAGAGTTTATATGTTCATTTTGTAATTACTCTTTTTTTTTTCATAGAAGCATTTTTCTGGCAGACAATATTCAATTTTTATCATCATCATACAGGTTGTAATCAAAAGATGTTTCGAGAATATATTGTTTTTGTTATTGTGTGTAAACAAATGTCATTAATTTAAATATAAGGATATAATAGTTATCAAATCATTTGCAATTGTAGTTTCCTTTTTGTTTTGATGTGTTTCTTTTTAAGTAATAAAATATATATAGAACTAAGGTGTAATATTCAATTCAAACATATGAAACCAACATCATTTATTAAACAAAGAAAAATAATAAGCTTATACAACTTTCACTTTTCCTTACACTAGTATTTTATACAAGAGAGCGCAAGAATGACTTGGATGATTGTATAGCATTATTCATTAGTAGATTGACTGGCCCTCCGGCAATAAAAATAGCTTTATTTTTATCGATGTTTTTTTAAAGGAAAAATCAATCATAAACAGTTTTGAAAACAAATTTTGACAGAACTGAAACTCACGTAATCTCTACATTCCAAAAACAGAGAAACACCAGTCAAAATCAGATATAGAACAAAATGTATTCATTTAATAATGCTGAATTAACATATATTGACGAACAAGGATGATTGACGAATGACTCGGGTATAATGGACTTAAAATGTGATATCCTCATGTATAATAACAATGATCGAATAATAGCGTATTACCACGTAATTTTGAGTTGAATAAATTTAACCGCGATCTATAATTGTAAAATACAACTAACCTTTCAACTTTTTTTATATTTTGTTCTAATGTGTCTTGAAAAATCACATTCGTTGCAAACTAAAATTAACACAAAGCATCGCCTAGGTATAAGGTAATAAAATTATTTATTTTTAAAAGTAGAAAACGTCTTTTATATAAATGAAACTGACGAAATGGTTAAATGTTGCAGACAGCGATGTGATACTTTAAGATATCTTCAGTTATATAAATGTGTTGATGTTTTGATATTTAAAGTTTTGGTATTGTTTTGTAAATCGAGAAGCGGTCTGTTGTCAAAATTCTCTATATCCTATCAATTTATTTAAAGTTTCTTTAAAATCACACGCAACAATGAAGTTGCAATGAGAGTTTTGAAAAGATTTGCTGTTTATACTGTACTAGCGGATGTACCCGGCTTCGCCCGGGGTTTACCCGTGTGCATATCTACCCGAGTGATATATATTTAGATAAGAATTTTTTTTATAATTGTTTGTTATTAGCATAATCTATTTGTTTGCATCAGCATAATTTAATCAAAATTGTACTGAAATCAGAATATCCACTTTTATATAATTTGAATTAGCCTATCGTTTTCCTTGTATTTTTTTGTACATATGTATTAAAATATTGGTTCGAATTAGTGAACTCCTACAAATTTGTATACCGGACATACATTCACTTTTAGACATAATAGCAGAGTGACCCGGGGTACGCCCGGGATTTACCCGAGTGCTTATCTGCCCTAGTGAATATATATTTGGTTAGAGCATTCCTCGGGCATTGCCTGGGTCACTCTGCTAGTATATAATATGGGGAAAGCGAACACCGAAAAAAAGGTAAAGCGGACAGAACATTGCAACAATATTTATTAAGATATATATCAGCATTATAAATTTATATGTAAGCATTACTTGGTATATATTACTGCGCATGCTAAAATTTAAGCAATGGCTTCTGCAATTTTATAAAACCTGTCTATGAACAATATTTTTAGTTTTTCCATCTTTACAATATATGTACAAATGATTTGGTGAGCCAACTCTTGAGCATGCTACATATAACTGCCCATGGGAAAAACATGGAGATTCAAGATTGACACCACAACACTTGAGGGATTGCCCCTGGGCCTTGTTGATGGTGATGGCAAATGCCAACCGTACAGGGAATTGCAAGCGTTTAAAAAGAAAAGGAAAGTCATTCGGTATCAATGGAATGCGAGGAATCAACACATCTTTTCCATTCTCCTTCCCAGTTAAAATTGTTGCCTCAATGACATTAGGCAACAGTCTTTTTACGCAAAGTCTTGTACCGTTACAAAGCTTAGGAGGGTCAAGATTTCGGAGGAGCATGATGGGCGAGCCAATCTTAAGCCGTAGATGATGTGGTGGCAATCCAGATGGGTTGAGAGAGTTGAGAAACTCAGACGGATAATTCACAGTGTCATCAACATCAACCATTGTATGAATTGAATTGTATTCAGTTACGGAGCCAGGAAGCATATCCTGGATGCAGTTGTTTATTTCATCAACAGCGTCGTTTCTAGGAGCAAGAATTGTTCGCTCACACAACCATCCGTGATTTCTGAAATTTTCTGCTATATTTGGAAAAACTTTATCTATAAGTTCCCCAACAGATGAAACTATATTTCCAAAATCAAGAGGAAAAGATACATCACACATTGGGGATCCATTTGGGAATGTACCTTCACCAATCTGTAAAAGCTTGCGAGCGAAATTCTGTGCAGAGTGTTCCCCTAAAACTTGTACTCTCAAATTGGTTCTTAATGTAATATTTTTAATGTGCTTCCAAAGAACTGAAGCTTTAAGGCAAGCATTGATTTCATCAGCAGGAGTTGACCTCGGTATGACTGGGAGAGTTTGACGAAAGTCACCGGCTAGAAGTAGTAGAATTCCTCCCATTAGTTTATTATTTCCCTTTAAGTCTCGCAAAGTTCTATCGAGGGCTTCAAGAGAATGCTTATGAGCCATAGTGCATTCATCCCATACAATGATTATACAACTTTTGAGTACTTGGGCCTGACCAGATGTACTGCTAATGTTACATGTGGGATATTGTTCGTTAGCAATGTTTAATGGTAATTTAAGCATTGAATGCGCTGTACGGCCTCCAGCAATGAGTGTGGCAGCTATCCCTGATGAGGCAATAGCAAGTGCAATTGCATTCTTTGATCGGACTTCAGCAAGTAATAAATTAATTAAAAATGTTTTCCCAGTTCCTCCGGGTGCATCAAGGAAAATAATGCCACCCTGTTGTTTATTGATGCAGTCCATAATGCTATTATATGCCTCTCTTTGATCTTCAACCAAGAGAGGCTTCTTGGAATCAACAAACCTGCGAAGTTGTTCAATATTGTAGTTCTTTTCTCTCATAAGTTCTCTATTTAATATTGTCGGCTGACATCGCTCCGGGGCTTGCAAGCCTAGCTGTGATAATGTCCTATCATTGATGGCCAGACACTTATTTTGTAACAATAAAAGAGCTTCATTGAAAATATCGGATGAGAAGTTTATGTCAAGAGTAGGGTTAGCTCTTCTGGCTTTGATAAGTACATCTTCACTCATGCTCTCACGATATTTCTCCCACAAATTTTGAGGATTGGATGGGTTGCAGGTGGTCAGTAGAATGGCAAAGAGTTCTCTGATTTGTTCAGGAAAAGACTGACTTGCTGCTTCTGATAATACATTATCCCAGTGTTGATCATCCTCAAGTAAGCCAAGCTTTTGGCAAGCTTCTCTGAATGTGCGACATTCTTCACCATTAACACATTTTAAAGATGAAAATGAAGTTGGTCCTCGGACTGTATGAAGCAGCATTCTGAGAAAAAAACATTCCGCATTGTTAGGGTGAACAGTATATACTCGACCGAGAGCTTCACTGGCAAATATGCCTTCATGTTCGGGAACTGATGTTCCTTGCTTCCTTCTGCAGAACTCTTTCTTGAAGCATTCCAAGTGTAATATCGTGGAACCTCAGGATAGAGCAAATTTTTTGCGAACGGGTCCTGTTGACACAATTGAAAGAAAGCCGTTAAAGTAGTGTTTGGTGGTGCTGCCGCAACTGTCCGGGCATTAGCATTGGTGAAATACACCCTTTGGCCATTCTCCAAATGAACACTAAGGTGAACAACGTTTGGATGACGTTCATGAATAGGAAAACTCAATATCCGCCAAACTGCTTCATTGCTACTGATATATCTACCCAACAGGTACTGAGATATTTCATCATTAGTGTTTTCTTTGGAAAGTCCAAAAATGGCCATATCATTGCCCTTATTCACATATTTGCAAATATACTTGATAGACTTAACTGAATGACAATATTCAACATTTATGTGGGCCTTGAACATTCTAGAAAGAAGTGGGGAGTATGGAACAACCCATTTGTTGTCAACTTCAATTTCAGTGTTTCCTCGGCCCTTCAGCTTGCCTTTGAAACCTCCATTTTCTGGGGCTCGTCTCCTGTAGCGAGGATAACCATCAAACCCAGTTTGTGTATCACTAATCAGGTCTCTTGGGTAATTTTTGCTGCACTTGCCATTTTTCATACATGGTGCATTTATATTAAAAGTGCCACATGGTCCATGGATCATATTTTTTATCACCACTTCATAGAGATTGGGGTCTTCCTCTGGGTTTGGTATCTCAGCGGAAATAACATTATCAATTTGAATAGGATGAATTTTGTCTTTAAGCCAGATTAAAATATGTGAATGTGGTAGTCCGCGTTTTTGCCATTCAATTGTGAACATCCAACATCGAGTCTCCCCAAATATGCATTGCTTTGTTATTAGAGCAATTAATTTATTCAACTTTAATTTGAACACTCTGGCTGTCAGGTCATGGCGGTCCATCGGTTTCTGTCCATTAAAGAGTTCGGCATTAATTTCAGGCCATGAAGGGTTACATGTAAATGTTATAAAAAGATCGGGGCGTCCATAAGTTCTAACAAAGACCATGGCATCTTGTGTGTACTCGTGCATGTGTCGAGGACTTCCTGTGAAAGTAGCTGGCAGTATCACCAATTTTCCAAAATTAGCAACCATCCCATCATTGGCAACAGCATCCCTCAAGTGAATGTATTCTTCCACTCTGAGCTCTTTTTGATTAAGACGGATGTAAAGAAGACGCTCGCTCTCAATTTTTGCATACATATCTACAATATATTGACTGAATAATTGCCTGCAATTTAAAATGTGATTATAAACATTATCCCTGGCCATTATTCTATATGAATAAAAGCTCATAGCTGAAACTTTTCTATTAGTTGGTACACCTGAATTTTGGTCTATCTGTCTATAGTTAAAATGGTAGCCATCCTCGCCGTCCCAAAATATTATAGGATATTGAAGTGGATCATAAGATCTATGTGTTTCAGAAATGCGTTTCAGTGCATTGCTGCGGCGTTGTATAATGATGTCACGTTGATTAAACTCATCCGCTGATAGAACTACAGCAACGTCATTACTTTGAGGAGCATTGAAACGGCGTTCGTGTTCACCTGATGGTGTTTTATCAGCCCTTATTACTAACTTGTATTCATCTGATGGCATATTCTCCAATGCTGTTTTAAATATTTTTATAAGTTGATTGCATCGATGAAACATACGCTGTAGGCACAATACTGTACCATGTCGCAAGGCAGAACTGAAATGGCATCTTTGGTTCACCTCTAGCTGAGCATCTTCCACGAAGAATATTTGTAAAAATTGGGGAGGCTGATCAAGTGAGGGTAATAATGAACCTGCTCTATGGTACACCTGACCTTGAACCCTGAAAGTTGTTGGAAAAACACTTTCTTCTGAAAATGATGTGGCACCAAACGAAGTCATTTGGAAACATGAATTGTATTTTCTTATATTCCTTAAAAAATGATTGGATTCGGATGAATTGCCAGACATCAAAGAAAAAAGCTCATCTGGTGGTAATTGCGGAGGTGAAAGATAAACTTTTCCATTTTTACAGCAGAAGCCAGGAGGCTCATCTTTAAATTTCTTTGCTTTACAGTAGTTACATACTATAGACATTTGGCCGATAGTAATACTTGGGTGTTGTTCGTAATTTTTGCACGAATCATAATTAAAACCTTCTAAAAGTAAATTGGAAAGTCTATCACGCGAGTTTCGTGAGGCCAAAGTTCTTTCCCTGACATGCAGAATCCTGGCCGTATGTTCTTGTGGGGTTTCTGCCGCTCTCGAAGTACTGACCCTGTTTCTATTTTGCCGAAGCCTGTTCTCACGCTGTCCCACGGATTCCGCCGCTCTTGAGGTACTGGCCCTGTCTCTCTCTTGTTGAAGCCTGTTCTCACGCTGTTCCAAGGATTCCGCCGCTCTTGAGGTACTGGCCCTGTTTCTATTTTGCCGAAGCCTGTTCTCACGCTGTCCCACGGATTCCGCCGCTCTTGAGGTACTGGCCCTGTCTCTCTCTTGTTGAAGCCTGTTCTCACGCTGTTCCAAGGATTCCGCCGCTCTTGAGGTACTGGCCCTGTCTCTCTCTTGTTGAAGCCTGTTCTCACGCTGTCCCAAGGATTCCGCCGCTCTTGAGGTACTGGCCCTGTCTCTATCTTGTTGAAGCCTGTTCTCGCGCTGTCCCACGGATTCCGCCGCTCTTGAGGTACTGGCCCTGTTTCTTTTTTGTCGAAGCCTGTTCTCACGCTGTCCCACGGATTCCGCCGCTCTTGAGGTACTGGCCCTGTCTCTCTCTTGTTGAAGCCTGTTCTCACGCTGTTCCAAGGATTCCGCCGCTCTTGAGGTACTGGCCCTGTCTCTCTCTTGTTGAAGCCTGTTCTCACGCTGTCCCACGGATTCCGCCGCTCTCGAAGTACTGGCCCTTTCTCGATTAATCCTAAGACGATGCTCACGTTGCACAGCAGTCTCAGCACTTCGCACATTTCTTTTTTTACTCACTTTTGGTAGGACTTTTCCAATAGGTTTGCGTTTCTTGGGAGGCATCTCAGATCTCTAAAGGCTAAACAAAAGAAAAGAGTATAAAATAGTGATAAAAATAGGCAAAGTAGAGAAGAAAATATGTTATTTAAAAGCTAAACAAAAGTAAAGAGTATAAAACAGCCAATGGGCGCGCGCCGCCGTCAGATGCCCACGCGTTCTAGAGGGCGCTGTTTGTGAGCTAAGTTGAATAATTTGAATATATAGTTTTAATAATTGATTTATATATTTTTTGAAATAGCCTATCGTCTTCCCCGTTATTTTTTACCTATGTATGGAAATTTTGGTTTGAATTAGTGATCTACTGCGAATTTGTATAGGAGTCATACAAACAAAGACAAAGACAAACAAACATACAAACATACAAACATTCATTTTTATATATATAGAGATATCGCATATGATCCATCTGGCTTCTCATACAGTTTACAGATACTTCTGTCTTCGGGATGACAAAATTCCGAAATATTAGACGAAATCTCAATTGAAGGTTATATTTGAACGATAGGTGTTTTTTTTTTTGTTTAGTACTTTCCAAATTGAATTAAAACTACAGTACAGTAGCTGGAAGTAATGAATTTTTCCTCATTGACCTACGATAGAATTTTATATTTAGATGTTTACTATTAATTCTTAGCCCAATTATTTCTGTCTTGGTCACATATTAAAGCAGAAAGTTTAATATATGGTTTGATATTTGTCTTTGTATCTTTTCATAGTTATAGGATTTTTCTTATTTCAGATTTAAGCTTTGGTGATATAAGAAAAAAGCTAATATCGCCTAACTTGAGACGCTATGGGTTACTGTGATCGTGCACACAAAGTAAATATCTTGTTAAACCTTGATAAGGTTTGGCGTCAACGAATCGAAATATAGACAAAAATAGCCTTATAATCCACTCTCTATATCATTCTTTATCATGTTCAACGTTATTTATATTTGTTTGTAGAATTAAATTGGACAATTATACCGCAAATGTTTCTTTTAAACGAAAAATCGAAATTTATTTCAAGGAGAAATAACGATTATTTCTAACCTTAAGGATGAAGTATGATAGGATGAATTGTGAAGAGTAATGATAAACGGAAAAATAAAAGTGTCCAGGGATGGGAAATATGTTCAGGGTAGCCTAGTGGACATGGCATCTGCCCGGTAAGCGGAATACTGTGGGTTCCCATCCCTGGACACTTTTATTTTTCCGTTTATCATTACTCTTCACAATTCATCCTATCCTACTTCATTCTTAAGGTTAGAAATAATCGTTATTTCTCCTTGAAATAAATTTCGATATTTCGTTTAAAAGAAACATTTTCGGTATAATTGTCCAATTTCCTTCTACAATCATATAAGCCGCATTATATTGTATTATAAATTAATTTATATTTGTATTCAAACGTATAAATAAATGAAACGAATGCATATGGCGTCATATAAAAAGAACCTGATATATCTATTAGCTTAAATATGATCCATAATAGATGAATATATGTGGAAAAAAAGGCAAAAGATGCATTGCAGACACGTTGTGTAATCAATAAAAAATGTTTGCGTGAGAAACCTGTAATGGCGGCTTCCCCACCACACCGTAGTCGACCCTCGCGTTAATTAGTCCTGAGTAATAGGTTAATTGTTGGTTAAAAGTAACCATATACAATGCTTAATTATCTATAAATGTGGGTATATCGCTTCATGACATTCTGATCATTAGTTTATAAATGCATACTTCTTTGTCTAGAATACTGAGCGCCTTTCGACTTTCAAGCGCGGATTTTTATTTTTCAAATATGAAAATTAAAAGAAAAACTTCAAATGTATTTATTACAATGAAAGAGGGTCGGTAGAAGAATAGTCTAAACCAGGGGTGGCGAACCTTTTTATATTAGAAGGCCAATTTTCATTTTAACCATTTTTGAGAAGGCCGCATCCATATATATATACATTATATACAAAATTAAAATACGAAATTTTCTTTGCAATTAAATAGTTTATTTTTTCAAAATGACATACAATTAATAAATTCCAAAAAAATTGACATTTAATTTTAAAATATAATATAGTGGTATAGTTAAGTACTTCATTTTTAGCACGACACTTGAATTACTTTTAGAAATATAAATACTTACATTTACTATATTATATATATTATATAATATATGACATTCGTATTAGATATTTTCAATAAAATAATGAAAGTAATTGAAAACTGCGAAACAAAAATTATAATTTTGAATTTATGAAAAGGCCACAACTTGGGCAAGAAAAGGCCACATGCGGGCCTTAAGGCCGCACGTTCGCCACCCCTGGTCTAAACCATTGGTTTTCGACCGCTACGACCTGGGTTCGATTCCCGAATTGGACACTTTTTCTGTTCTAAAAAAATGCTCCAATGCCCCCCGATTCTTGCAAAAGTTCCAACCCCACCAGCGAGTGCAAGTAATCAAACTGGCACATTTGTGAGTTCAAAGTCGAACTGATTTTAACAATAAAAAAATTCGCGAGGGATTGGCTCATCAGTGGTAAACCCTCGGTTCACCATTGATGAGCCATTTCATTTCATTATTTTTTTCACTGTAGTCAGTATAAATACAAATATTGAATTCTCTTTTTAGATTAAAACTTCGTTTTTTAAGTTTCATATATTTCAATATCTAAATTGTACAAACAAATGTGTAGATAATCTAAAAAGAAGCTGTTTAAAAAAAATTTAAACTCTCATTTAATAACCGTTTATATTTGTTAATGGAAAATTTGCTGGAAACTTTTAAAGTCTCAACAGAAATACTCAATGTTATAACGTTATTATTATTACTATTGTAGTATATAATAAGATATGGTCTCAACAGAAATAATGTATTAACGTTATTATTATTATTATAATAATAAAGCACAATTTATTCAACTGTAAATACAAAGCGCGATGTCCCGCCAAGGACACTGGCGCCCAAAGGAAAGCAATACAAGAGAGAGAGAGAGAGAGAGAGGGAGAATCTATAAAGCACAATTTGGATTATAGATTACTAGCGAACCCGGCCACGCGTTGCTGTGGCTAAATTATAATATGTTATATTAACATTATACTAAAATATTCAGTACAGTAAAGTTAATATTAACTTATAAAGATAAAAATGTTTTAGGCGATCTAAAGCCCTACGGGATTGAGAATGGAACGTTACGTTAATATTTGAAAGTGATTTTTTATATATATAGATAATATAGCCCTTCATTGTAAGCATTGATTATAATCACTGCATTAATAAATGTCAGTGAACTCGTTTATATGTATTGTTTTTTGTTTTCGAGATATTCAAATAGAACGTTCTCACATTTTCTGTAAAATATTTATATATGCACAAATATTATATATATTTATATATTTATATTTATATATTTATATATATTTATAAATATTATATATATTTATTCTAAAATAATTCGCCAGAATGCGTCCTGATAGTATACTAAACAACTTCCCAAAGTTTCATGGCAAACATCTAAAATAAAATAATACTTTTAATACTTTGCTACAATATTAAAAAGGAGAGGGGCTTAGGTGTTTAAAATGTAAAATGTGCTCTAAATAGTATTACATAGAGCCTTCATAACAAACATACTTAAAATAAACCAATCAAAATATAATAATGCTGTAAAAACAGACCTTGCTACAATAATATAAAAGAAATGAAAATAAAAAAAGACACCCACGCTGAGCCTCGAACCTAGGTTTGTTACAAATATAATTAAAAAATTGTTTATGTTAATTTTTATTTTAAAAAGCCTACATTTTAAATAAAATAATATTTTTAATAATTTGCTACAATAATATAAAAAATATGAAAAGAAAACACCCACGCTGAGCCTCGAACCTAGGTTGCGGGGGTACGAAGCTGTGTACCTAACCTATAGGCTAAGCTTGACGTTACAAATAAGCTCATGCGAGGCTATTTCAGGCCATACGTCTGCCGCGAGGGGGCGCTGATTGCGAGTGAATTTACGTTTTATTGTAAATAAAAATGCAACGAAAGGTTATTTCTAAAAGGTAATTAGCCAGAAACCATCCCGCTAGTATACTAAACATCTTCCCAAAGTTTCATCACGATTGGTTGAGCGATGTAGAAGATTATCACGAACGGACGGACGGACGGACCAACGCGGACCAACAAACATCCATTTATATATATATATATAGATAAACACAAGGTAATAATACCAAATCCAAATAATATTGCCACGTGGAAAATTAGGGAAGACAAAAACTTTAGGAGGAAATAAAATTTATTTCAGGGAAGGACAAAACTATGAATGGTAAACAAAAGATAACCCACGAGGAAAATTTACAGAGTCGTAAGATATAAACATAAAAATGACCACTCTGTTAATAAAAAAAATAAAATAATAAAAATTAATAAATACTTTGTTACATAAATAAAATTAATAAATACTATGTTACAATATAAATAGTGTGTGACGTTTCGGAAACAGCGTTTTTACCGATGCGTCACACACTATTTATTTATTTGGATTTGGTCTTATTACATTGTATTATTGTAGTTGTATATAATGGATGAGATGGTATTTGGAGAGAGAACACACAGATGTGGTATTCCCATGTCTTGAGACCGCTAAGACATCAATAGCGGATGTAATAGGCTACGTGGAGTCAAACCCTTCCAAGTTAATTCACAAGTTGTTCAGATTGTGCCGTCCATTCGAGTACCAGATCAGTTGGGGATTGTGGTGGAAGCGCATGTTGGAATCCCGTAGGAAATCCGGAGTCCGTCTGGACTGCGGTAATTGGAAGTCTGATGGTCCCGTGGAGACCTGGACCCTTGAGACGGATTTGTGGGGCTGCTAGACTATTCTCTGGACTCACGGAAGTATAGGGCAAATATTGACCTAGCCTAGACTCTCTCTATATCTACATATGCACATCTTTAATTGGATCAAAATATCATTTATTTTACCAATATTTCAGTTGGCTGAACGCCAACCTTTATCAAAGTATTATAACATATTAATGTGTGTCAACAACAAACTCAGCGCCACATAACGTCCATAACGCTGAGTTTGTTGTTGACACACATTAATATGTTATAATACCTTGATAAAGGTTGGCGTTCAGTCAACTAAAATATTGGTAAAATAAATTTTATTTTCATCCAATATATGTCTTTATAATTAAATATTTATTTATGGATTGCTCTATTTTCAAAAAAATATTTATATATATGTCATAATATTACCCTTCCAGACATAATAAAGTAAATCTACAGTCGACCAGAGAGAGACGTAGGGAGGAGGATGTAAAGGCCGGTCACTTGATATATCAGTCACATTCCAAGGGGGCCATTTTCGTAGAACCTCAGAACTATTTTTGGACAGTCGGGGGGTAGTGTGCGACACAAACGGTCGTTTAGCGGTAACTTACCCTCGCGCTACCTCTCTCTCGCTGGTTGCCTGGAATTCCTTTTCCAAACTTGTGGTTTCCTTATTTCTCTCTCCCCACATTATTATCACTATATTGCCACATTGGAAGTCGACAGGATCATATCACAGAAGAGTCGACAGGATCTCATCACATATATGTAATAAAGGAACCTTAACTAATAATTTTAGAAGATAATTTGTTGGTTGGGGGGGGGGGGGGGGGGGGGGGGGGTTTTGGAATATAGATAGCTAGATAAACCAATATTGTATTTAATTCTCCATGTTTCAGTGACTCGCTGTCATTCTCCTCAGGGGGAATTTTATGGAGTAGATTGTATCCTTAGACAGATGAGGAATAATGCATATATAATGCATTATCGCATTGATTACCCAGTATTTCGAATGATAAAGCACAATTTGGATTATAGATTATAATACAAGAAAATAAGACCTAATCCAAGTAATTTATTAGTGTGGGACAATTTGGATTATAGATTATAATATGAAAGGATTTAAAAGCACGAATGTTTCTTTTATACATAATACAAACTTCTACTGCCCTTACTGCGATGAAAAAAATATATATTGGGAGGGCTTGGCTCATCAGTGGTGAACCCTCCCAGCGGTTTCGCCAATTTAATCCACCAGACCGTTTCACAGAGCTCTAATACTGTATTGGACGATTCTGCTTATATACGCAGCACTGAAGGATGGAATCTCGGAAATGTTTTTCAAGAAAACTATGGACATAAGCTTATCGGACAGTAGAATTACATTCAAATATTTGCATCGAGCAATGCTCTTCCGCAAACAATAAAGACAAAGCCAGTTAGGCATAAATCCAAATAATTTATTAGTTTGTACTTTAATTATTGTACTAATTACATTTATTTGTACTAATTTGTACTAATATACATATATACTGTACTATTATTGTACTAATTAGGTCTTATTTTCTTGTATTATAATCTATAATCCATATTGAGTCACACTAATAAATTACTTGGATTAAGTTTTATTTTCTTGTATTACCCAGGATTTCTTAAAATATTTCTAAATGGGTGCTGAGTAATGCATTATTAATAAAACATTATTGAATTAATGTGCAAGCTTTCGAACAAATTTTATCTTCATTCCTTATGTTTTTAAAAATAGATTTATATTGGTTGTCATATTTATTATTTGTCCGTAGAACACCAATAATTTAGGAAAACTTGCAATACATCAATAATAAATTAAAAGAAACGCTTTACCCAACAATTCTTATTATTATAAAGGTTTCTTTTTTTCGTCAATTTTTCTTAATTTCCTAAAAAAACGAACTTATCAAGGATATAGATAAGAGATTTTCCAAAGGCTCATTGTTTATTTTTTTGGGAAGTAGTGGGCGGGAGGTGTAAAGATAAAAAAGAATTTGATATAAATAAATAGAAACATTATCTTTTATTATTTCATGCTGTTATGTCATTGCGTATTTGTTCTTGTTGTAACACAATTTGCTTAGTTTTATTTTCAACTTATTTATGCTAACGTATGGATGAAGTTTATGAGTTCAGTCCAGCGTTAGGAGTTGGATAGTCTTATTACTTTAGATGCCTTTTTCTATTGTAGTTTTGGCTTGGCAATAAAGGATACTTGCTCAAGTGTAAGAGTTGTTTCATGGCATGGCGTGACACATGTGAATTTATTTATATATTATATTTAATCTTTTTAGGAACACTATCTTGTTGAACCATCATATTAACTGGCCATGCCAACTTCACGGAAAGTGTATATTCAACATGGTTTTTTTCCCTCTCGTTAGAACTGTATTACTGTTATATATATGTTATATAAAATATTATTTTATTTAAAATTATATTTCATAGATACAAATACTATGTTAAATCGACCGCCAGAGGTCACGCTTCCACTATAAAAACTCATTGCTGTTGTTTCCTGATGGCCGGCTCAAACCTCTTGTACATTATGTAAATAAGTTTTCTATTTTAAGATTCTTACCCCTTAAGCCAGGCAGTACTTTTCTCAAATTATGTTTTTTTATGTATATTCTTCAGTTCAATTAAAGCAATATCTGATCAAAACCATTTTATTATTTTCTTTTAAATATTTTTGCCACGAATGCATTACCATAATCCTCAACATGACCTAAATTCAAGCAGGAAATATCATTTTTCTTTTTATAACATATATATAGCATACCTGCTCCCGGTTCCAAGCCAACTAACATATTTGCCTTTGATATTGAAAAGACGTGTAGTAATAAAGTTTTACAATATTTGAGACTTGATTAACATCGTAAAGATAGAAGAATATATAACGCCTTGCCAAATGTTTTAATTTTTGTTTGCTCCTGACGACGACAAAATATTTTTGTCGAAACGTCGAGGTAATAAAAATAATTACTGGCCGAGGTATCTTTAATTTGAAGAACTTGATTAACATCGCCATGATTTGGTCTTATAAAGATTTACCACAGGAAGAAAGGAATCATAGATGGAGCTCTTGTACTCCAGGCAGCGCAGCACCCAACAACAGCCTCCAGGTCCGACGCATGTCCAATGGCCACACGTTCCTTTGTGCATAAGTCATGGTTAGAGAATCAATGAACAGGCTAGTGTGGAATCAGCCGCGTTCTTCACTTTCCTCATCCAAATGGACCACGGAATTCGGCGATTCTATTAAACTCCTCCGAACGGTGACTGCGGCCTTGTTATGCTAATATAAATATACACTCATAGATAAATCTTAAGGAAGTTGTGCCTTTTAGCATGTAAATCGGGATTCAGATTATATATATGAAGGATATTACAGTGACCTTTATCATTGTGTCATAATTACGATACACCTTTGCAGATATCTACCGGGATTAGACTTACCTATATAGCTGTTTGTCCAGAGTGGTTGAAGCTACATTAGAAAATACATTTTAAAACGAGATATATGCTACCCTGGTTCCTATATAACGGACATCTTTACTAAGGGTCACCACAACGTTTCTCCGCGAGCATATTGAAATGGATTTCAAGACACAATAGACCTCTCTCTGCCTCCCCCCTTTTAAACGGAAAGCAAACAAGTGGTTTTAGAGAAAAATAAGAAAAAGTTGTGCATCTGCCAAGAACATTTCTCCCTTTCCCCCGATCTGAGAAAGTCCATCGTGCGAAGACGTAATTGCTTACATTTAAGGTGGTGTTGGCGGACTGCCGAATTGTGAAGTCACCTGGACTCGGTCCAAAATGGTGGCGGTTGGAAGACTCTCTCTGTTTAAGGATCTAGGGGCTGAATGGTCTCAACCTCGGAATGGAATGGCTTCTGCTGGGTGGGCACATCACAGAAAAAATTGACATGGCCCCTGTGATATTTGTTCGGCGGTACAACTACTACAATAGGGAGGATACAGAGAATATTGACATGGCCCCTGTGATACCAGTTCGGTGGTATGGCTACTAAAATAGAAAGGATACAGAGAAGATTTGCATGGTTCCTGTGATACCAGTTCGGCGGTACAACTGCTAAACAATAGGAAGGATACAGAGAAGATTAGCATGGCCTCTGTGATACTTGTTCGGCGGTACAACTACTACAATATGAAGGATACAGAGATGATTAGCATGGTCCCCTGTGATACCAGTTCGGCGGTACAACTACTACAATAGTAAGTGAACAGAGAAGATTAACACGATTTATGTGAAACTAGCCTAGTGGGATAAAATTATACAATGCGAAAGATACAGAGAAGATATTGGAATATGTAGGATCCCTATCCAAATAACCTAGAATAATTAGCCTGTCATGATGGGTATTTCCGTGAATATATAAATCGAAATGCTAAATTCGTTTAATGCATTCATTTAAAATTTTCCGAATAGTAATAATGCATATTTAAAAATTATATATAAAACCAAACAGCATAGGTTTGTGGTATAAAGATATCTTAGGCGCATTAAATGGCGTACAAAAATGATATGTCCTAGCGCATGCACCCCTTGATTGGCCACCGGGAAGAAGGAAAGAGCCAATGAAAGGATCTCTCACACACGCACGCACATACACACACGTATGCACATACAAACAAACGCATACACACACAAACAAACACACGCACGCTCAAACACAAACAAACACACGCACGAACACAGACAAACACGCACACGCATGAACACATTCACACTCAAACACACGCACGCTCACACACAAACAAGCACACGTACGAACACAGACAAAAAAAAAAACACGCTCATGCACGTACACGAAGATTCAAACATACGCACGCTCACACACAAACAAACATGCACACGCACATACTCAAATATACGCGCACGCTCACACACACGCATGCACACACAGACACACGCACTCATATAGACAAGAAAAAAAAACGCAATCACGCACGCACAGACACATGCTCACACACGCACGTACACAGAGGCACTTACGTAACACATACAGTAATATTGCTAGTATATTATAACACATTTATTTGCAATTTTCCAGAATTTTCCCATTTTTTCCCCCTCTAGACAATATCGGCGAATGTTGTTAAAGACAATTGGTCAATGTCCAGTGTTGCCAGGTGTCTATCGATTCACAGAGCCATTTATCATCACCAGGTTTATAATGGCCTCACCGGGGCAAACATTTTAATTAGACGATTTATTGATGACGTAACAAGCTGTTACGTCATATGACGGTAGCCTACACTGCAGCAGTATTCTCTTCTCACTCGACACCCACTTGGATAGATTAACTATCTTAAGATTATTATTTAATTAGTCTTGGTGTAGTATCGTTATAATAGTATTAATGACTTTTATATAGAACACGATAAAGGTGAAATATTACGCAACGTTAACAATGGAGTATTCAGAATAAGAATACTCTTCCATATCGTGTAACTGAAGGATTCTGATGGTATGCGCCATCTATAGGAATATTCAGTAATTATACTTTGAGTTTTTAATTTACAGAATATTGTCCAATTTTTTTCTTGACCGTATAAGACAAAAAATCTATACGTTTCGGGTTGTTGTTCTTCTTCAACGTAGTGTGATGAAAATTTGTTTATAGATTTGAGTTAGGTAGGTGATGAAGTTATGGGGCTACACCAAAGATCCAAATTGTGCCTGCAACGTCCCACAATCAATGTCCCATATACTAGATGACTGCCCGCTATACAAATTCAATGTAGGAATCTCCAATCTCCATTCTGTCACCCCGGAAGCCCTGAACTGGCTGAAGGCCTTGCCTCTCAGACTTTAATGACCGATATGTCCTCACTTCTTTTTTCTAGATTTAATTCATTTTGTCTCCTCTCTAATTGTAAATACGCTGCTGTATCACCTCATAAGCATAAATAAAAGTTAGGTAGAAAACACTCAAATATGTTTTATAACTTCACCTAACGACTTTGTTCTTTTTGTAATTAACTGTAATTAACTACAGACGATTATATCTCCAACTTCTGATAACTATAAACATATATATATGTTATATAAAAATATTATTTTATTTAAAATTATATTTCATAGATTCAAATACTCTGTTAAATCGACCGCCAGAGGTCACGCTTCCCTTATAAAAACTCATTGTTGTTGTTTCCCGATGGCCGGCTCAAATCTTTTGTACATTATGTAAATAAGTTTTACATTTTTTAGATTCTTACGCCTTAAGCCAGGCATTACTTTTATCAAAATATGTTTTTTTGATATATATTCAATAAGCTCAATTAAAACTATTTCTAACCTTAATTATTTTTATTATTCTAGTTTCAAGATTTTAACCACGACTGCATTAACATAGCATAATCCTCAAGATAATCAAAAATCAACAGAACTCATTTGTTTTAATAACATATATATATAATATAACTCACCTCCAATGGGTGGTGGCTATTTAAGGTATGTACGCTAGATTGTCTACTAGATCCATTAAGGCCTTAAAAACCCAGAGTTAAGAAAACTACTCCCTAACCTTCCATGTTGTTGATGGTGGATCTCAATAATTACTTCTAAAATATAAATAATCTTTATTGAAGGTACAAGGAACATAAATTACTATATATCTAAGTAAACATTACTAATACAATAACATCTCTCTAACCACACATATCTATGGAAATATCTTTATTTACGGGGCTGCTAACCAGAATGAATGATTTTTGAGCCCCGATGGACGCATAAAGCGATATATATATAAAGCACTGTTGGAGGGGCCTGGGGATGGGTGGCCAGGGAATCATCGACGGGTGAGGCCAGGAGAACCGGGATGTAGAGGGGGGGGGGGGGGCAGGGTGGTGATCCGCGGAGATCAGGGGGAGGCAGAGACGGGTGACATCTCTTTTAACTCTCCCCTATATATATACACTCCTGACACCACAGATTTTTAGTCACGGATTATTACAATCATAGAATAAATATAATATTTGATAACCAACATATGTTTTCGAGACTCCTAGTTAATCCCAAAACTCCGCAAAGTATTACATTAGAATTTCTATTAAAAATACACTTCGGCCAGTTAGAGTTTTTATTTTCTCAACGTTTCGACAAAAGCATTTGGCAAGGCGTTAAAAAATGTTTTGAGGTTGCAAGGGCATTCTCACGTGATTTTTCGAATTTAGTACAACATCTAAAGCACGAGTCAAAAATATATACATATTACTCTATCCACGGTACCACGTGGTGCCAACCTAGACACTTGTTGAGTTCCTGGGAAGCTACCAGAGTACCCGTTTCTACTCCATCTAGCAGGTATTGACTGATTCAAACTTTATTGGTCTGTGCATACCTGGGTCACCTACACTCCAGTAGACCTCCTCGTATTGGTGCTTCTCTTCAGACCACTTATCTCATTGATGGACATTCTGCTGGAGGAAATTCATTTGGAGAAAGATAAGCTGGGCATCTCTCTCTCTTTAAAAGAAAAATCGATGTGCCATTTAGTGTCCAGCTTCGATTATGATTCAGGTCAACGTCACCATACCAGCTTTGGAGAATTTGGAATGTATATCTGAAGATCGTGAGCCATATATGACCTGCTTTGTTGATTTAGAAATGTAGATTGCAAAATTGAAGGGGTAACTACCTAGGATATACTGAAACATATTGAGAATATAAGGAACCGAAAAAGTACAGAAATCTCTTAAATACACACTATCTCCTGGATTTAGTCTGTAGGGAAAAAGAAGACATTGACATTTGAAATGATTTTATTGAAAATTAGTCAATTTTTACCAAAAAAATATTGATAATATAGATGATGAGAATGTTCAATGATTTTAAGAGCTAGGGAGGCTCCACCATCTTGATAGGGTCCTCCTCCAGACAAGGAGGGGGTCTTCTTGGACTCCTTGCACCTCCAGGCCCTGGAAGTGCTTGTAGATGCGGGTCTTGGCAGATGCCATGATGGCCAAGGCGTTGTCTTCCAGGTCATGCCCGAAGATCCAGCTCTGTAGGTCAGGGGCCGCTGGATGATAAGGAAAAAGGAGAGATATGGAGAGAAAAAATAAACAAGATTAATAGGTTTGAAGCTAATGTATATAGTAAAAGGTGCATTTTCTCTTTATATTAATGTTATTTTATTTTAAAGGTTTATAAAACAATAGTTATATTCATTATGAAATTGTGAAAATATTTTAAAATTACACAATATTTCCTCACAATGAGTATCTTTTATATCCACGCTGCGCGCGTTTGTGTTTATATTTGTAAATATTTCTTGTTAGATATAGTTGATATATATTTATATTTAAGCCCGTTGAAGAGCGATTATCGCTTGAAAGCTAGCAATTTAAAATAAAAAAAGAAACTCATTGTGAACAATAGTTATATATTAATAATCTTCAATAACAACGACAATATCATTATTTTACTTCAGTTCTAAAATCACTTTATTTGGTACCGCTCAACAAGAGCAACCTAGTTTATGATAATTGAAACAATGAATAATATGTGAAGGTTATTCACATATTAAACAAAGGTTAACACGGGATTCAATCCCGGTTCATGACTGTCGGGAATCGAGGGTGTTACCCACTCGTCCACCTGTGAGATCATTATTTCAGACGGTTCAAAATAATTTTATTAGGTACTTCTCAACAAGAGCAACCTAGTTTATGATAATTGGAACAGTGATTAATGTGAAGGTTATTCACATATTAAACAAATTTCAACGCGGGATTTAATCCCGGTTCATGACTGTCGGGAATCGAGGGTGTTACCCACTCGTCCACCTGTGAGATCATTATTCGGAGGTTAAAAATCACATTATTAGGTACTGCTCAACAAGAACAATCTAGTTTATGATAATTGAAACAGTGAATAATATGTGAAGGGTATTCATATATTAAACAAAATGTTAACACGGGATTCAATCCCGGTTGATGACTGTCGGGAATCGAGGGTGTTACCCACTCGTCCACCGACTTGTTTTTAGATCATTATTGGTTCAAATTCACATAAATAGGTACCGCTCAGCAAGAGCAACCTAGTTCATGATAATTGAACAATGAATAATATGTGAAGGTTATTCACATATTAAACAAATTTTAACGCGGGATTTAATCCCGGTTCATGACTGTCGGGAATCGAGCGTGTTACCCTCTCATCCACCGACTTATTGTCGGGAATCGAGCGTGTTACCCTCTCATCCACCGACTTGTTTTATTAGATCATTATTTCTGACAGGCAGAGTACTATTACATACTTGTATAAGAGTAGGCAGGTGTTTAAGCCTAGTAAGTAGGTATCTTGTGTCACACACGTGCAATTTTGCATATTCGCCCAGCGTTGATATTTAAATAATTTTGAAAAGATAAATCTAATTCTCTATTCATGATAAAATTGTGAAAAAAGTATTAAAATTACAAATATATTCTCTCACAATGAGTATCTTTTTTATTTAAAAAAACGCTAGCTTTCAAGCGTTAATCGCTCTTCAACGGGCTTACTATAATATCGACTTTATCCCACCAGAAATATTTACAAAAACAAACGCGCGCAGTGTGGATATTTATAACCTATTTATATATAAATTATAAAAAGTTATAAAAGTTTTCAGTTATAAATATCCACGCTGCGCGCATTTGTTTTTGTAAATATTTCTGGTGGGATAAAGTCGATATTTCGATGCACTAGCGCGCCATCTGTTATCAAATTATAAAACTATTTTAGACGCGTAATATTCTTTTTAAAATAAAGCAATTTCTACTGCCCTTACTGCAATGGAAAAATTAAAGGGAGGGCCCGGCTCATCAGTGGTGAACCCTCCCAGCGGTTTCGCCAGTTTAATCTACCATACCGCTGTTATATTGCATTTTTGGAACTTCCTTTTATAGTGATACTGATGCTTGACTCTTCGAATGGGTATTTTAGATGAACTATGGACATAAGCTTTTAGGACAGCAGAATTGCAGCTTATAGTAAGCCCGTTGAAGAGCGATTAACGCTTGAAAGCTAGCGTTTTTTCAATAAAAAAAGATACTCATTGTGAGAATATATTTGTAATTTTAATAAATCTAATTCTGTCTTCACTTAAGTATTTACAACGCTCTTCTTCGTAAATCCAATTGAAGTAGGAGCGGCATCAATGATGTGCGGTACTTCCCCGAGGTACGATAAAATGGCGTTAGCCAGGATCCATATTCAGGATGGCAGAAATTGCCGGAAATTTGGGAGTTCTGCCGAGATGGCCGCTTAGGAATGTCGCGTCCGTCCGTCCGTATGTGGGCTCTATACATATTTCATTTCACTTGGTATCGATTACTGGGGTCGACCTTTTTATCTTGTAGCTCGACTCTTGTTATTCTACTTCACATATGTCGGTCCTGGAGGTTTTTGTTGGGTTCTGTGTTGCCTGGAGTATAGGAGCTTTATCTAGCACTTTGAATTCAGGGATATAGTATCATTAGCAATATGCACATTAACATCACAATATTATTACTATTATTCCAATATAACGATCTGCTGTTGTTTTATTCTCTCTCTAAGACTTGATTCTATGTGAATCAATTGAATCTGTGTGAAGAATCGAATAACAAGAACAAGAGAGAACTTTCAACAAAGACTTTCCACTTCCTCAAGTTTTGTCTATGAGTATGTAGTGTGTTATGATATCAATAATAATAAATAGTGTAATAGAGAGAGGTGATAGACCTTTCCCCAAACTCGTACATCATAATTTTGATATAGCAAGGTATATATATTGTTGTATTTGAATAGTAGCTTAGTTTCACTACTACGCCCTATAGAGTGTCTTGTAGAGGTCATGTGTAGTATACAGCCACATACTAATATAGTAGTATGGCTACTGACGAGTTATAAAGTACGATATGTTTATAAACGAATGTATCTTCAATGTGATTTCCAATAACGAGAAAACCTAAATATAAAATAATGTGGTCCTATAGATAATTTGATCTTCAAACCAATTATAACGTCTTTTGCTTCTAGACTTACAGCTTCTACAATTGCCTTGTAATAGGAGAAATAGGTTTGTTTTCTGCTCTAATCTTTATTTTTATAATGAGAATTTTCTTTACCAGAAATTAATGAGATAAGGGTTGTGTTCTCTCTCTTTGATATATTCTATTTGATTTGTTCTATATACACACGGACAAAACTTAAAGAAATTGTACTTTTTAGCATGTATATCGGGAATCAGACAATAACTCTGAAAGATATTACAGTGATCTTTATTGAAGACACATGAGATAACCAAGTGTGAACAAAATTGCTTATGTCTTCTTATTAAAAAAAAAAAAAAGACGACCGTCGACATCAAAGACCCTCCACCATCTTTATTTTGCCCATGAGTGTATACCCGCAATTCTTTAAAATATAATCTAGGATTCACTCCATCGCATATCAACGATCCTTATCTACAACGATTGGAGGTGTTTTTCTTGGTTGCCAATTTATTTTTCATGGGCGAAATCGAAGAAGGTTTTCTTTATTCATCAAAATAAGAGTTTTTGGAAAAACAACTTCGCGGATCATATATGTAAGTTGCCACTAGTAGCCGATAATAAAAGAGCGTTTTGAGCTTCGAAAGAGTTTCGGCCACATGATTGGATTCCCCTAGACCCAGCTACTACTACTAACATACTACGTTTGAAAGTGTAAACATTGGACATTTTCTTGCTCTAGGTCACCTGAAGTTTTGTGCCAACTTTCCCCTATAATACAAAGTACTTATACAAAGCTTAAAATTCCTAACATTGAAACGTTTAATAAATACAATCCCTAAAAATATTGTTTTTTTAAAAAATCGTATACAAATAGAATAACTAAAAATCATCTTTATTATAAAAAAAGAGAATAGAAATCTCTAAAATAGAACTCAATAATCTATCTTATATATAATATATTTCTTTGAAGCTCATTGTAACCAATGAGATAAGACTTGTAAAACGACAATTGAAAATTATCCCGCATGTGTTTCTTTTAAACGAAAAATCAATTTATTTTAAGAAGAAATAACGATTATTTCTAACCTTAAGGATGAAGTATGAAAGGATGAATTATGAAGAGTTATTTCTCCTTAAATTAATTTCGATTTTTCGTTCAAAAGAAACACATGCGGGATAAGCCGCATTATATTGTATTGAGCTGAGAATGGTAACCAATGAGAACGCTGATTAACTATATTGACTATTTTTAGATGATCACTAACTAGTATCTAACGGCTTTCATTTATTATTCGTGTTTATGTTATCCTGTAGAAGGGCAGAGATGTCCGAAAACTTAAGATAACATTGATAAATATGCCATGCCTAACTGGCCTTGTCTTTATTGTTTGCGGAAGAGCATTGCTCGATGCACATATTTGAATGTAATTCTACTGTCCTATGAGCTTATGTCCATAGTTTCTTTCAAACCATTTCTAAGATTCCACCCTTCAGTGCTGCGTATATAGGCAGAATCGTCCAATACAGTTTTAGAGCTCTGAGAAGTGGTCTGGTGGATTGAATTGGCGAAACCGCTGGGAGGGTTCACCACTGATGATCCAAGCCCTCCCAATATATTTTTTCATCGCAATAAGGGCAGTAGAAGTTTTTATTATGTATAAAAGAAACATTCGTGCTTTTAAATCCTTTCATTTTATATGTATAAATATGGAAAGAAATAAATCTCCTATAACCTGTTATATTATTTAATTGATTAACTAATGAAGTCAACGTTGATTGGCTGATTGTAGCTACATGATAGTAGAGAACCAATCAACGGGCGAATAAACCAGACAAACCTATATATATGCAAATCGTATATTCGAGTAGATATGTATATATAAAACGACATTTAAAAATTATCCCGCATGAGTTTCTTTTCAATGAAAAATCAAAATTTATTTGAAGGAGAAATAACGATTATTTCTAACCATAAATATAAGGTATGAAAGGGTGAATTGTGAAGAGTAATGATAAACGGAAAAATAAAAGTGTCCAGGGATGGGAAACGAACCCACAGTGTTCCGCTTACCGGGCAGATGCCATGTCCACTAGACTACCTACTAGGCTATATGTATATATGTCTATTGGTAGTTGATGTGTTGTTGTAAAAAAGGCGACCAATGAGAAGGGATTTGAAGACGGCCAATAAAACGTTAGCAGAACAACAAGCACTTAACTGGATAGGCCGGCCAGCTAATTTGTTGGATTGGGTCGAGTTAGTTAGCTCGTTGTCTCCTTCCTCGGTGGTATTATTGTCCTCCGTAACACTTTGTTCCTTCCTCAGCTCATTCTCTCTTACCACCCCTCTGTATACAACATATATTGCCCTATTTTACGGTATATAATAATTACAAATTTTATTCAATTAACTTATCAAAGAGAAAGGTACCTTTTTTTAGGCACATGAATTTCATCGTCTCGCACACAACTTTATGTTATATATTTGAATTATTTTGAAGCGTATATGATTCTTTTAAAGATAAATATAATTTCTACTGTGCCTTTACTTAATTTTTTAAAATTATGTATTTAAAAATTCTTAATAAAAAATAGTTCGTGTCAAAATAGTCAAATTTTTTTATTACAGATGGCGCTCTAATGCATCATATTTATTACATAAAAGGCATAAGACGCCACAACTCTTTATTTATTTATATATAACTCTTTATATTTAATAAAAATATATGAGAGCCAAAAGCCCAAAACGCGTACGTGGTTAACTTTTCTTGATTAATCAAGAATGGGTATTTGGCCAATTCTGGAATAATTAAAAATCAACGAGAATAGTTGATAGTTATTCCGATAGATGGCGTAAGCCATCAGCAACTTTCACTTGTACGATAAGGAGATGCCTTTTTTCATAATATCTTTATATTTAGCTAGTTGAAGAAGGACTTTCCCGAAAGCTACTTTAATCAAGTAAATAAAAATAATTGCGGTTTTTATGTTCTTTTTTGGGGGTCGGTGAAAGGATGGTCTAAACCGTTGGTTTTAAACCGCTACGACCCGGGTTCGATTCCCACATTGGGCACTTTTTTCTGATAAAAAAAAGCTCCAATGGCCCCCGTTTCTTGCAAAAGTCCAACTCCACCAGCGAGTTCAAGTAACCAAACGGGCACATTTGTAAGTGCAAAGTCGAACTGCTTTTCACATGTGTAGATATGTGGTGCATTTACAGTAAAAGCAGTCGCTAACTTCTTCCCACCATGATTATCATGGCCTGTAATAGGGATAAGCAAAAGAAAAGTTCTTTTTTTGTAATTTGTAGAAATCCACAAGCTCCCCTGTGATGATGAATAAATATTTATAAAAGAAAGATTTATAGCTGTTTTAACGATAATTTGACGTAATCGTATCTTTATAATTCTATAATGTAAATCCATCGTGTATATATTGATATAGTTCCAAATATTATTGATCTTGGGGATATATATAGGAAGTCGTTGTCTCCTGAGAGCCTCAATCTCCTTCTTTATATATAACTAGACGGGTGACCCGGGCTTCGCCCCGTGATTGACCCGTGTGCATATCTACCCGAGTGATATATATTTATATAAGATTTTTTTAAATAATTGTTTGTTATTAGCATTATCTATTTGTTTGCATAAGCATAATTTAATCTAATCTTTGATAGAGGGCGCTGTTCGTGAGCTAAGTAGAATAATTTGAATATATAGTTTTAATAATTGATTTATATATTTTTAAAATGGCCTATCGTCTCCCCGTAATTTTTTTACCTATGTATGGAAATTTTGCTTTGAATTAGTGAACTACTGCGAATTTGTATACCGGACATACAAACATACAAACATTTGATTTTTATATATATATAATAACTCGTATTACAATTCAGACAATCTTGGTGGTATGTTATTTATTTCTTAGAATACTATTTTCTTTACTTGAAAAAAAATATATAAAAGCAAATATGTATGTATACCAAGTTTAAAATATATATTCCGCAAAAGTTTGAATAATGCATGTATTTTAATAAAGAATGTTTGTTGTTTGGGTCAAATAGTGAGGTTAGAATAAATTTATGAATTGTGTGGAACTTATAGCAATATGAATTAACATATTTTAAACAAATAACTTCTTAACAGACTATATATATATATGTAATTCTCTCTTAGATGGGTGAATTTACGAACAATGGGGATATTAACTTCGGCTGTATAAATCCGCAGCTATATTTTTGACTAAAATTCTTTAATCCACAACACATTTTGGACTATTTAGGTTTATTGAGTGATTCCAATCCTCAACAATGGACTATTTATCATTCATGATTGTTTAAATCCGCAACAATGGACTATTTATGATTATTGAATGATCCAATCCGCAACAATGCACTATTTAAGATTATTGAATGGTATAATCCGGAACAATGGCCTATTTAAAATCCTTGAGTGGTCCAATCAGAAACAATGGACTATATAAGATTCTTGAGTGATCTAATCCGCAACAATGGAATTTTAAAGATTATTGAATGATCCAATCCGCAACAATTAACTTTTTAAGATTCTTGAGTGATCTAATCCGCAACAATGGACTATATAAGATTGATGAGTCATCAAATCGAAACAATGGACTATATAGGATTATTGAATAATCCAATCGGCAACAATTATCTATTTAAGATTCATGACTGGTCTAATCCGCAACAATGGACAATTTAAGATTATTAAATGATCCAATCCGCAACAATGGACAATTTAAGATTATTAAATGATCCAATCCACAACAATGGAATTTTAAAGATTCATGAGTGATCCAATCGCAACAATCTACTTATATAATTGCCTTATTCTGTCTGTGTGAAGTTCACGGATAGATTTTGGTCACGTGTCAAGTTACGGTAAGTAAAAATTAAAAAAAGATGCCGAAACCCGGGATCGAACCAGGGACCTTTAGATCTTCAGTCTAACGCTCTCCCAACTGAGCTATTTCGGCTTATATTAGTTATTTCTATAGAAGCTTCTATCTTTATAATCTACTTATATTTATATTAATATATCTACTTATATAATTGCCTTATTCTGTCTGTGTGAAGTTCACTGTGTGAAGTTCACGGATAGATTTTGGTCAGAATGGATAAAATAAAAAAAGTGTCAAGGGATGGGAATCGAACCCACGACCTTCCGCTTACCGGGCAGATGCCATGACCACTAGGCTACCCTGGACATATTTTTCCGTTCATAAAGTTAATATATGATGCCAATATATATAATAATTGTATAATTTATATTTTCAAGACACGCACAGTTTGGGGCGGGACGTTTCACAAGAGTGACATCCACGGCACCAATTTATAATTGTAACGAATAGTATTTTAATTAAAATATTTAAAAACACAAGTTTGGAACGGGACGTTTCACAAGAGTGACATCCATGGCGCCAATTTATAATTGTAACGAATAGTATTTGAATTAAAACGTTTTTAAAATATATACGCACTCGGTAAAACCCGGGCGTTGCCCGGGCCATTCGTCTAGTGGACTATATAAGATTATTGAATGATCCAATCCGCAACAATGGACAATTTAAGATTCCAAAATGATTTTATGCACAACCAGGTTAAGATTTAAGATTATTGAATGGTTATAATCAGCAACAAGAAGCTTACATAGAATTATTAAATCCACAACAATGGTTGATTTAAGATGATTGAATGGTTAAATCCGCAAATATATATATTGTCAATTTTTAAAGATTGACAACAATGAGTTCACATAGGAGTTTTGAACCCATAACATTGGGCAATTTAGAATTCGTAAACGACAGAATCCATAATGATGGACTTTTTAGAATTCTTAAATGGATTCATAAATGGTTGAATTATAAACGATTGACGTAGGAATTTTCCACGATTGATTCCATAATAATTAGTCAACGTGTAATTTTGAAGTTCATAATTCACAGAAATGTGTTTACATAGGATATCTGATAGATTTATTCCAATACAATGTGTGACCAACGGTTATTGAATGTTTAAATACAAAAACAATGTGTTGGCAAGGGATTCTTGGATGGCTGAGCCTTAAATAAAGAATATCAATAAAATATCTGAAGCCTCGACATGTTCTATTTAGAAAATAAAATTCTTTCTGAGAAAGACCTATCCCCATATTGATTTATGGAAGAGTTTATATAGGAAAAACTTCTGGGGTCTAGACATTCTTTTATTTTTGACGTGACAACGTCTTAAATTAGGTTGCGGCTGGAAGTCACTTATGAAAAAGTGTAACGCCCGGTAACGTTACGATGAGTCACCGAACGAGAGTGCTCCGCGCGCAGCGCTAGAGAATTAGGCGCATTGAATCGGCGCATGCTTGTCTCTGTCTTTGTCTTTCTCGAACGTTCTTGGCGTTGGAAAAACAAGAAAGCGTCATAATACAAGTTCACACGTGTGGTTAAAGTATCGTCAGCTGTGTCTGTAGTGAAAATGTGGAGTGCTTAGATTCGTCATTTACAACAACTACAACAATAAAGGTAAATAATTGTACACTGATATTTCATTATCGTAAACTATGATTGATTGATTAATTGTTAGATTGACACAAAAGTTGAGAAACTGAGTTTATAGGTTATGTCATACTATTGATAAATGTTGATAGTGTTAAGTAAATTATTAGTTTAAAATTAATTAATTATTATTTTACAAATTTTAAATAGTTTCAAATTTATTTAGCAAAAATTAGAACCTTCGATCTGAATAAATGTTTTGATTTTCGAATTGATTATTTAAAATTACAAATATTAAGAAAAAGTGGCAGATATAAGAAAACTTTATTTAAACTGTGTTGAGCAAGAATTTTAACATCTAATATAAGTAAATGTTTTAATTTTCAACTTCATCATTTACAATTACAAATTTTATTTAATTTCAAAATTATTTAGCAAAAATTTGAACCTTCGATCTGAATAAGTGTTTTGATTTTCAAATTGATTCTTCAAAATTAAAAATTCATCCATTCAATTTCAAATGTTCAACAGGAATCACCACTCTCAAAACAATGGAAACGGTGCCTTCAACTTCCAGTACTTCAATGGAGACGGAGGATATCGTGCCGTCAACGTCTGCAGTACCTTTCGTTGTTCCACACACCACCTCTACCGCCAGAACGAATGCTCAGCGACAACGTGAGTACAGACTACGAAAAGCATTGACCAGAACTCCTGAACAAGTAAGAGCCTTTGCAAAAGCGGCTGCGGAGAGGCAACGCAGGTTCAAGCTACGTAAATCTGCTAACATAGCCCTCACCAGCGGTACGTCAGAGTCACCTGCTTCAACGTCATGTCGACCACATGTGCACAGCAAACCAAACACCTTATCCGTCGATTGGGTGCCAGTGCACAAGAAAGTGGTAAACATTTCGTTGACAAAAACAGTGAAGTGCAAGCGAAAACAATTTCCTTGCGTGCCTGCTTGTGCAATTACGATCCACAAGGCCCAGGGTGGGACGTTTACTACAATTGTTTACAAGTACTCCTCAAAACAACCACAGCAATTGGTATATGTAGCCATGAGCCGCGTCACAAGTATCGACAGATTGTACATCATAACAGAAAAGGACTCTCCATTGGTTTTCAAACATGGCCGAGATGGAAACGACTCACAGACTACTCGAGATATTCGCAATGAATACTTACGACTTCGTGGACACACTCTAGACACAATTACCAAACAAGCCGTAAGATTCTGTGACGACGCAACCGACGCTGGACAACTTATTGTAACGAACATCAACTGTCAAAGTTTAAGTGCCCATGCCGCGGACATTGAAACAGATACAGTGATACCACGATCAGACTATTTAGTATTGACTGAAACGTGGATGCGCGACACTTGTGAACCAACTCCAATCAAGGGTTATGAGTGCGTATCCAGGGAAAATAATCGACCTAACTCAGATACCAACGCGGCTGGTGGAGTGGCGATCTATCGTAAATTATCATCGACATCTACGGCGGAAGGGTTCCAAGTTGCGATTACAGACGTAACTCGTGTCATTAAAACCAAGGGTGACATGTGCATGACTGAAGTTACTTGCTTCGCCGCTAATACTAGCTTCAAGTTTATACTCGGTGCTGTATATATTCATCCAGGAGCTAGTATGCAGGATATTGGAATGTTACTATGGCAAGGACTCGGTCCGTACATTCACAACAGCCAGTACGTGCCACCGTTCGTGCAAATTGATTCTAGTATACCGATTCTTCTGTGTGGTGATTTTAACTAAAACGTAAAGCCTGACAACTCGTTTCTTAATTTCATGAAAAATACGTATAATCTTGATTGCGTATCAAACGTTTCTAAGTCAACTACGTTAAAAGGAACAACTATCGACTTGACTTTCGCAAGACACATTACAGCAGAAACACTTCCTTTCATTTCATATTTCTCCTATCATCGTCCTATCCTCAACAAAATCACTCAAATAGGAAATAGTTAAGTTTAAGTTTACATGTACAATGTTTTAGTAAACAAAATATATTTCTATAGTTAAAATTTGTGCAATTCTTATTTTCATTCAATTCCTTGTTCCTATTGTGCAATTTAATTATATTCATATCAATAAATATTCTACCGTTGTCACGTAAAATCTTCGCCCGTAAAACCGACTTTACAGGCAACCATTTTTTTCGTTAATGTATAATATGTGCGAAATTGCCAATTCTAGATTCAAAAGTAAGATGATAGAGATTTACATAGATCTTTAGAAACGTAATCTCTTCATAGCACAATTATTTTTAATTAAAGTATATTTATACTGCTCATATTGCAATGATTAAATGTATGGCAAGCCTGGTTCATCAGCGGTAAATCCTACCAGTGATTTCGCTATTTGAATCTAACATACGGTTCTAATATTGAATTTGAATGTTTCCTTTTTGCTTCATATCCATCACTCTTGAGGTACCCTATTGGTAAACGTATTTTATACTAAATATGGAAATAAGTTTTAAGGGGTCATTAGAAACACATTTAAAACCTTTTATTTCTGTTTTATCATTACAAGTAAGGGCATTCGAAAATTGTTTTTATTACAGAAAAACCCATATCAAGTTATAAATAGTTACCAAATTCAAAATAACAGATGGTTCCCTTAATACATCCAGTATTATTTTACCTTACTATTTATATTAGGAATTTAAACAGGCTTTCTGAACTTCATTAACAGAAAAAATGTGTGGAATAATGTAATTAATTAGCTTAATAAATTCTTAATTACATTAAAGAATGTGTCATTTATTATTAGAAACATTTTCCTTTTTCAAAATAAGACGCTATTGTTTTTGTATTCATCTTCCAGGCTTTTTTTATTTTACACGAGAGGAAATATATTCTATAAATATTTAAATGTAATTCTACTGTTCTAAAACCATATGTCCATAGTTTGCTTGAATAACATTTCTAAGATCCCACCCTTCAGCAATGGGAAACTATTGTTTTTATATTTATCTGCCAAGGCTTTTTATTTTACATGAGAGGAGATATATTCTATAAATATTTAAATGTAATTCTACTGTTCTAAAAGCTTATGTCCATAGTTTACTTAAATACCATTTCTAAGATTCCACCCTTCAGTGTAGCATATAAAAGCAGAATGATCCAATACAGTATTAGAGCTCTGAAGAAGCGGTCTGGTAGATTAAATTGACGATACCGCTGAGAGGGTTCACCACTGATGAGTCAAGCCCTTTCAATAATTTTTCATCGCAGTGAGTATAAGTTTGGTTTATTTGTGAAAAGAAAAATTCGCGTTTTAATGTCTTCATTCTTTCTAAATATTTAGAGAAAAACTTTGCTAATGATTATATTTGAAATTTACACTTATCTCTCGTTTATTTCAGAATACAAAATCATATTCAAAGATTGTGAAATGTACCCATTCCCTATATACTTCTTTTTTTTAAAAGTCATTTTCTGGTTGGAATTTTTGCTTGAAAATATAGAGCTAAATAAACCCGTTTTTATTTTCTCTCTGACGTTTCAGTGGCTCCCTGTCAATCTCTTTAAAGGAAGTAAGAAGCAAGACTCTGAATCAATCATTGAAACTTGAGAAGAAAATTAAAGAATAGAGTTGATGTAGCTGTATATTTTTCTCTAACTATATATTCATATTTATAAGAGAGAAAAGAGTATCATTTGAGAGATGGCGTAAAATAAAATAAATGTATAGGTACCTCTATTTATATATTTATTATTATATGTATTTCTACTATCTTCAAAGCTTATGTCCATAATTCATTTAAAATACCCTTAAAATATCCTAGCTGCATCTAACTACCTTAGATATATTATATCTGTTTTAGAACATCTGTTGTAAACCTATTCAAAGATGCTATATATAGATTCAATAAATTTTATATCCAAGATCTATCTAGCTACCTAAGATAATGGTAGATATACGTTCTAACTACCAAAAAGGTAGATTTACGGCTATATATAAGAGAATGGTAGTTATACGTTCTAACTACCAAAGAGGTAGATTTGCGGCTATATATAAGAGAATGGTAGATTTCCGTTATAACTACCTAAGAGAAGGAGGTAGATTTACGGCTATATATAAGAGAATGGTAGATACTGTATACGTTCTAACTACCAAAGAGGTAGATTTACGGCTATATATATATAAGAGAATGGTAGATATACGTTCTAACTACCAAAAAGGTAGATTTACGGCTATATATAAGAGAATGGTAGATACTGTATACGTTCTAACTACCAAAGAGGTAGATTTACGGCTATATATATAAGAGAATGGTAGATATACGTTCTAACTACCAAAGAGGTAGATTTACGGCTATATATAAGAGAATGGTAGATTTCCGTTATATCTACCTAAGAGAAGGAGGTAGATTTACGGCTATATATAAGAGAATGGTAGAATACCGTTCTATCCCTTCAGCCAAGAATGATCCATCTAAGAGGTCGACTGAGAGAAGAAAGGGTTCACACCAAACGGCGGGTAAATCCGAGCTGTCATCTCCAGGTCTGGCGGTGATCGATATTCCAACGTGTGTCCCTATCGAATGTTGTTGAGGCCTACTAACCCATCACTTGATGCTCTCTCCATCCTTCCTTCTCTAAGGACCTTTTATATACGCTCTTTCTAAGAATTATTGATTAAATTTGTACTGTCATGAGCCGACGGAAATAGTAACCCGCAATCTAGCAGGATTTACAACACTATAAGGTATTTGATTTACTTTTTACAAGTAAAAATACGTTCTAAGAAAAAGCCCTAAAGAAACAGTTATTAAACCTTAATGTCTGTTAGAAATTCAAACATCATTCGATGCAGCGCCGCTCTTCTGAACGCCGAGGTCATTCTGGGCGACGATCCTTCAAGTTCTCAAAATTTACTTCAAATAATCGAATAGATCTCTTGGAAGGACAGTGTAAAGCAGATGTATTGTATAGTTAACTCTATAGCCATACTGCTATTAGGTGTTCAATTATGTCGTTTATTATATGTTGTCAGTTAATGTAGTCTCAAAACCTAATAGATGCAGCAGCTACGTTTCGAAACTTCCTGAAGACAATTACGTAATGTATTTATGGTGCTTTCAAGAAACAGAGTTGTAAATTCATCTAATCTTTATGGTGATTATCGGAAGCGTGGTAATCTTGCTTGTGATTGGGTTGGATGCTTGGCGATTTCTAAAGAGAGCAGCTAGGCATCAAAGACTTGTGATATCGTAACACGATATGTCTCTATTCATGTCTTCTCAAGAAGTTCCAATCGGGATGCATATCAAGATCCTTGGAACCTCAGCGGCGCAATCCATTCTATCCTTTTTTTGAATGTAAGGGAATTTAAAAAAAAGAAGATTGGATTCATTTCACAGTTATAATTCTTACAAAAAGTTTTGCCATCTAATGATATCATTATAACGAATTTGTTTCGAATTCTTTAGAATATTTAATAGTTCGAAAACGAAGGGTTAACTCTATCCTATAGAAATCACGAATAAAATCATCGGGTGGGAGGGACCAATTTGATATATAAAGAAATATCCCTGTAAATTAATTTTCACCTGCACCTTATATATATATGCCATCTTTAGTTTTTATAGATTTATTTTTCATCCACGGAGAAAGGAAAAATATCAGCAATATCAGCCTAATATGTGAAAATATATGGACGTGTATTCATCCGGCATTATTTAACGAATTGAAAAAAAATTATCTAAAAAGAGTCGTACACTATTTTTGAGGTGTATACACCGTCAGACAGAAGTTGGAGAGTTCGATATGAAATGTTCTGTGGTGTGGAGCGACCAAATCGACAACTGACCTGGTTAAGTCCAGTCGATGTGGCTCTTCCAGTAATTTGTGACGGCGGGACGTCGATAGCACGCGGTCGATTTGCCGTGGGAGGAAAGGTGTAGTAGATGACGTCTTAGCATCGTGTTATCAGTAGGTCTTCGTGGTGACACCTCAGAGAAACACACAGTTTACAACTAGAACAGACATATCCCCCACACAACAGATCTTTAATAACGGCAGATCATAACAGAGACTCAGCTCAGCTGGCCTGGCTGATAGTACCCTGTAAGTGCTCTTAATACAGGGATACAAGATGAGCAGCGTTTGTACTCCATGTTAGGAGCGGCTGCACATGGCGTCTGTTCCTCATGTCAGAGGTGGCCATTTCTTCTGGAACTAAGTCGGCCTGCCACTGAGTAGTACTCCCAGTCTTAATGACAAAGGCAGAATGCATTCTACTTGACCCAGTCATGATATCAAACTTTACAAGCTTGATACCCTAATATGATTGAGTGGAGATAGGAAAGAAGAAGAAGGAGACTCTTATAATCCAGAGAAGCTTTCACAAAGAGAAATTATTTCAGAATAAAAGCCGAAAAAGAATAGAAGCTTCCTCGGTAAATAAAAATGCTCACATAGACCAGAACAGCATTTATCAATCAAACAAGAAGCTCCCGCAGAACAGAAGTCCCTACATAACAGAAGATTCTACTGAACAGAATAGAAGCTCTTCTCCTTCTCTGTGCCTTCTTCTAATTAGAATGGGCCACATGCCAACTGCATATCTCCCGATCTCCCTACCATCCGCTTTATCTTCTTGTATATACATCGTCCAGTTCATTGCTTCAGGTCATCCATATAAGTTCTACCTAGAACAGTTTCCACATAAAAGAATCTGTCTACATAACAGAACAGAGACATTCTACATATGGAACCTATATTCCAGAATAGCTCCTACCAGAAACTACTAACCAGATAGTCGTTCTTACATTCCAAAACAAAATCTTTCGCCTACCAAAACACTTCTATAAACACGATGGAAGGAAGAGTTCTCACTCTACTCCAGTAGTTCCCATCACCAGGAAGGGCAGGTGGCGAGTCATCCGTCTTGTCCAGGGTATTGGATGCCGATACACCGCCATAATAAACCCAACGTCCCGCTGGAACGAAGCCAGCCATTCTGACGGATTCCAGTGAGATTATCGAATTATCATAGTCCCGCTTCATCCTCGCTTTTTTACTTTTTTAAATAATATTCTCTTTCCCATTTTTTTATTTAAAATTTAAGCTGGCTTCGATTTCCAATCCCGTTGATTTCTCGCTCTCTCTCTCTCATTTTTTCCTATTTAGTTTTCAATATTATCTCTCGGTTTATGATGTCAATTTATTTATTTTATTGCTCGATCTTTGTTGTTTAGAGAGGTCAGTAGGTTGAGACATTTCTCATTTATTGATATTTTTATCTCTTTTCTTCTTCGTTGTACTTGTTGGAGAAAAGTGTTATTGATAGTTTCCCTTTTCACAGAGTATCTTTTTTCTTTACTGTTTAACACACAATAAATCCTTATTTTCAATTATCACTTCGTTTGTTAACTATTGTTTTTTTTTACAATTCAAAATATTTTCTAAAGCCGTTGAAATAGGGTTGCCCCATCGGCAGACCTTTTAATTTGTCAGTATAATTGTGCTTTAAAGCTGAAATAATTAAATTCTAAGCAAAGTTCAATGAAATCTATCAAAGCTTTAGAAGAAAAAGGAAGAACAGATGTTTGATGGGTTTCCTAAAGATAGAGGCTGCCTGGCCGGAATTCATATTTCTTCAAATTAAAGATAATTCGACCAGTAAATCTTTTTTATTTTCTCTTTCTTTTTTTTTTGTATCTATGGATAAACCTTATGACTTCTTTCTTCAATCAAAATAAAAAAACTGATTTTTATATAATATATTACAAAATAAATATACTTATAAAATCTTTCGTTTCTTAAGCAACTCAACTTAGGTTTATTTCGGAGAACTTCTTACTTTGCAAAAAATAAATTTTGTAACTTCTCTCTCTCCTTCTCCGTATTAAGCTTTTTTCCCCACGTTCCTTCAGTTTGATATTTTGATGTACACTTTTGGACGAAACTTAAGGAAGTGGAAAATCTTTAATGTGACCTGTCGTAGTTTTTTTTATGGAGACAGAAGGCAATTTTGTTTACACTTAGTTATCTCACGTGTCTTCAATAAATTTCACTGTTTTGAAAATAGAGCAATCCATAAATTGAAATTTAATTTAAAAGACATATATTAGATTTAAAAAATAATTTATTTACCAATATTTCATTTATATATAATATTTGGTATTATAACATATTTATGTTAACAACAAACTCAGAGTCAGATAACGTCTATAGAATTAAGTTTAAAAAATATATATATGTCGTAATCGAATGGAAGGATGCAACCGTTATGCATGTAAACTTCAAAGATTAGTTCCAGCCAAGTGAGCAGCGCACACGTGGCGTGCCGTAGCATTCTCCCGTGATGTCTCCTACGTTTATTTTGTACAGTGTATTTATAGATGGATGAATTTGTATTTACATTTTAACACAAGCTTAAAATATTTACAGTTTAACATACTTATTTTGGCGAAATTATACCTCTTGGGTATTATGCAAATTATGACATATATATAGATTTGCTATATATACTGATTTGACGTAGAATTTTTATACACTTCAATACTACATGATGAAGACATTTTAAACCTCAAAACCATTATTGAAACGCATCAAACATCTTCTCTTACTTTTAAGCTTCGATAGATTTAATTAAACTTTGCTTAGAATATAATTATTTCAGCTATAAAGACCAATTCTACAGCAAATAAAGCCCTACCGATGGGCAACTCTATTTCATCAGCTTTAGCAAATATTTTGATGAATCAAATAGATCAAATTGTTACAGAATCAAAACATTTAGAAATAATCTTATGGAAAAGATACATTGATGACAATTTTTGCATAACACACACACACAGAAATAAGAAATTTCAATCTTTCTACTTTTTGAATAATCTATAAGCATTTTTGAAGTTCATACAGGAAATTGAAAAAAAAATTAATTGACATTTCTAGATATTCAACTCAAGAAAAAAATCTGAAACTAGTATTTAGAGATAATCTCTACCCTCACTGGATACTACTTGAATTCCAATTCTTTCGACCCAGTCCATCATAAAATTTCTGTAGTAAACACTCTCTACAAAAGATTATAAACACATTGCTCACTAAAAATGACTAAAAAATGGAGAGAAATTGAATTATTAGAGACCTAAAAAACAATGATTATCCAGATACATTTATCAAAAAACACCTTTTTAAACCTAAATTTGTACAATCAAGCAACAAGCCCTGATCAATCAAAAAGGTTATATTGCACCCTTCCTTACAGCTACGGCTCTGAACGCATTGTTAGAGTCCTACCATACCATGTAATGATTGTCCAGCCAAATATATTGGATAAACAAGTAAATCTCTAAAATATCGCATCAAAATCAACACAAATCAGGTTTAAGAAATTATAATTCATTATAACTCTTTGTTGACAACGCTTTGAACAACAAACATATTTTCGCAATTATTATAGACGCGTATGATTCTTTTAAAATTAAACAATTTCTACTACATCATCCACCATGCACGTATATTTTCAAATATTTGTTTTTAACACACAAAGAATGTAATGTAATTTTTTCTCTCCCTTATCATAAATATTTAAAATATGTAAACATTAATTTGTATATAAAAATAGTATATATATATATATTATAAATATTCATTAACATGATACTCCTGTTGAAGCACTGACTAGTCCGAAAACTTGAAAATGAAAGGTTGAACAAGAAACTTAGCCCTTGAAGCTTTTTTCATTTTAAAAATTATACTACCTTTACTGCAATGGAAAAAATACCAATGGTAGGGCCTGGCTCATCAGTGGTGAACCCTCCCAGAGGTAGATTAAACTGACGAAACCGCTGGAATGTTTCACCACTGATGAGCCAGGCCCTCCCATTAATTTTTCCTTTGCAGTAAGGTCAGTAGAAATTGTTAAATTTTTAAAAGAATCATACGCGTCTATAACAGATGGCACGCTAATGCATCCTAAAACAGATATTTAATGACTTGTATAAATTTTAAAAATATTATCCAAAGAGTTGGAAAGTCTATAGACCCGTGTTTAATCAAAGCACTAATTTAAATTCATAGAAACACAGGTAATTCTCGACATACAGCTTCTTGATATATTGGATTTATATGGAAGATAAGTGGTATTGTTTTAGTTTGATCCAATATAAGCCTTTTATAAATTATATATATTATTGTAGATGTTGACTTTAAAGCAATACACTCAGAGTATGTTAGTGTTAGTGTTTTTTTATTTGTTTGATGAAACGATAAATATATAAAACCAATTGTGTTAACCTTTTTATATAACACGGAAAAAATAAAGTTTTTATTACCAAAGATATAAAATTTTATTATAGTCATGAAATTATATAGGAGGAAAATAATTTCTTAGAATTTTATTTAAATTCACTAAATTATTTCGAATTTTAAAAGTTTTGTAAATTTTATTTCATATTTTTTGTTCACACTAATAAAAAATTAATTCATTAATTATTTTTCTATGAAGCGTGAAAACTATTACTTTTTTATTATAAATATTTGAAAAGAGTTAAAATATGTGAATAATAAAAAAATAAATAGATGTAAATATGTGCAAGTTATCCCGCCATCAAACTTCTATGCAAATAATGTAAAATATCTCGGAATTAAAGTTTCAGCGCTTCAGTCATAAGAGCTAATCCATCTGCCAGTATAGAGAAGACATTAATCCCACATTCGCCATTTATCATTTCTTTACTGAAAGTTGATTTCCAACTAATTTGAATGAGGATAAATATATTGATAAGTAACTTTAGAAGCATTTTCTAGTTTATTTAGATTTTTTATCCTACCATTTTATCCATCAAGGAGACTTCTTTTTATTTATATATTCGTATATATATATATGGTAAACATATATAAGGGCAGTAGAAGTTTGTATTATGTATGAAAGAAACATTCGTGCTTTTAAATCCTTTCATTTTATATGTATAGATGGTGCGTTATTGCTTTTTATTAATTTATGCCTAACTGGCCTTGTCTTTATTGTTTGCGGAAGAGCATTGCTCAACGCAAATATTTGAATGTAATTCTACTGTCCTATAAGCTTATGTCCATAGTCTTCTTGAAAACCATTTCTGAGATTCCACCCTTCAGTGCTGCGTATATAAGCAGAATCGTCCAATACAGTTTTAGAGCTCTGATTAGCGGTCTGGTGGATTGAATTGGGGAAACCGCTGGAAGGGTTCACCACTGATGAGCCAAGCCCTCCCAATATATTTTTTATCGCAGTAAGGACAGTAGAAGTTTGTATTATGTATAAAAGTAACATTCGTGCTTTTAAATCCTTTCATTTTATATATATGGTATATATTGATATAGAATTTGTTTAGGTTGTTTAAGAAAACATAAGCATGTTTGTAATATTGCAGTCGTAGTAATATTAATAAATATAGTTTTGATCAGCATTAGCTTTAAATGTGCTAATGAATAATATAAAATACATAATTTGAGAAAGTACTTTTGAAAAGGAAAAAAAAGGTATAATTCGTTGTTGTGTGTTGGCTGACGGCATTGCTAATGGCACACAAAATAAAAATAAAGAATAATAAAATTTATTAAGGTTAAAATGTTTTATACGCATCTAAAGTTATAATAATTGAAATAGTAATAGGGCAGGTAAAATAATGACTTTATGAAATTATAATAATAATGTTATTGCAATAAAAAGGGAATCGAATGAATAGTTAATTCAGTGCGGGAAAAAATGGAAATAGTGTTACATTAAATAGTTCTGTAGAGAAAATTCTCCTACCAGATGGATGTCTTGAATGGGGCTTGTGGAGTTGCTTGCGATGAGGCTAGGTGATCACTTTTTGCGGTGATTGCCGTGGGACATCGTCGGTGCTGGTTGGCGGGCCATAGCGAGGATTTCTCAATGAATCTTGTCTACTTGTTCGAGCCGATATAGGAAGGTGCTCGTGGCGCAGGAGCTGTCGATGGGGGCGATGATGATCTGCTCGATGCGTGGTACGGCTAGTCCTCGCATGCCGTCTTTGAGATGGTCCACTGGATCGTCAAGGTGGAGGACAAGTAGAAGGAGCATCCACACGAATGCGCCGTTGGCCACCGGTGCCTCTGTCATCCTCTGCATGCTGCTGTCCTCAGTTATCCTGTCGACCTTCTGTAATATTGTTGCAAATGTGATCCTGCCGATGTATGGATAAGCTGACAGTCGTGTACGTGAGGCGAGTGTTGATGTTCTTCCCACACGCGGACAACAAGAAGCAGAGGCAGGGCTAGATGTTAACACCGAGAGTGATCGGGAACAGCCCACGGGACAGAGGTAGAGGCCATGACACAAACTTGGATGCTTATCCCCGAGACATGGAGGGAGAGACTGTGTGAGACAGCCAGGCTGAAGCGAACTGCCGAGAAACACCCCCTAGAACATCTGCCGACCCCCGCCAAAACTTGTCCTGTTTTCAGGGGTCGTCTATAAAGAGTCCCTGGGGGCCCCACATGGGCTTTGGTATTTTTCTCCTCTCTCCCCAGCTGTCCCCAGCTGACCGCTCTATGGATCTTTATTTGGACGTCAACATTTTTAGTTTTACATACAAATATGGGTTTACAGGTATTATTAATAAGGATATAGCATATATACAAAATATGGGGGTGGTATCAAATAGAAACGGTGTACATTTTAATACAGTTTAAAATATACTATATATATATGTATATATCCCCCTACCCTTTGATGAAATTATTTTTAATGTTGCTCTCCCTCTTAACTAATAAGATATAAGGAAAGTTCATTTACAGACTTAAAATTTGTCTTCTACTCATTTTATATATGATCTACAAATTTGATTACCTTTGATAAAGTTAAACCCTTTCAAAAGGCTATGATGGTTTACTAGCAATGAGCCATACTTTTAAATATATATTTACCATTATATATACAGCACAGATTCCAAATACTGTATACCGGTCTGGTATTTGAAATTTCATTCTAGAAGACAGCAAACCAAAATACAAAAATTACATCTATTTCTGGAATATATCATCCACGGATTCCATCATCTAACCTGCAATCACTTGGAATTCCATCAGTCCCATGTGTTTGCCAACTGTGCATGGAACTAGCGGAAAATATACATATATGTTATTGTGTAAATATATAAATATTTACATTTCCAAACTCCGCTATGTAATATAGCAAACACCGCTATGTAATATAGAAAAATCGCTATGCAAATATAGATTTTATTCTCCTCGTAAGGATCTCATCACGAAATAAAATACAAATTATATAGAATTATATAGCATTCCAAAGCTTTTCCCGTTAGGAATCCCATAATAATCCGTTCTAACCTTTATAATACCCAGTTTACAACGAATCATGGAGATTTTAAGGAAAATTTAGCAACAATTAGAGCGTTTGAGGACTCTAGCTGTCACTGTGGCAAGGAAATGCAGGACTCGAGACACCTACTGTTGGAATGTCCACTCTTCTTATCGCTAGACAACAGAAAGTAAACAATGTTGTAGATCTATATCAATTTGTAAATATTAGAGAGGTAATTATCACAGATTTAACTATTTTGTAAATATATTTATGGTTATCTTTATAACCTGAAAGGATCAGGTTTCTAATTAATCTTTTGTTTTTTATAAATTAATTTAATTTTTTTGTATAATATGTTTATAACTGATCCTGTTTAAAAATGTAAATCGACGCAATTATCCCTAGTCGGGATATCGCGTTTTGTGTGTTGAAATAAAATAAAGGAATGTAAAGAATTGTATTTTTTTATTTTAAGAAAAATAGCGATAGAGAAAGAGAATAATTTTATAATATCTCTACTTCTTTATATGACTAGATAAAATCTTATATATAATTAATATAAATTATAGTGTGAAATCTCTTTTAACTTTCATTATGGCTTACTATAGGGAAACCATTTTATAACCTCAATATATTCATTTTTCAATAGGAATTTCCCCAATAAAAGAGCACACTACTAAGGTTGTAAAAAATAGTTTTAAAACGCATTAAATAAGTGAAGTTTTTCTTCTCCTCCCTCGAGCTAAAAAAATAAAATTCCAAAATAATATATTTCCGTATTATTCAAATGCTAAATAGCAGTTTATAGCCCTAAAATTATATAGCTACACAAACTGGAAATATGCTTTTTAAATATTTCTTTCAAAGGAATCAAACATTTCCGCTTTATTTAGGTTGGTAGCTCCCCAATACATGCCAGAGGTTTTCATAGGTTTACCTTTCTTTTCAGCAAATATATATCTATTTTTTTTATTGAATTTGTGTATAAAGGTATCCATTCTTAAAAAAGGTATGGCGTTTTGGTAGAGCTGAAAGTGTTTTCAAACTCATTTACTTCTGATTTTAAAACTATTTTAAAACATTTGGTTCGTTTATTTTTAAAATATATTTGTGTATTTATGAAATACCAGGTTTCGAATGTTTAGTACCAGAGTGAATGTTTCCCCAACCAATATAATGCAATGATATATCAGAAACATACGAAACAATATGGACAAATACTACCCCATAGATATAGGCACTCTTCTATATATACCACAATAGTTCAATAGTTTATTGAATTTAATTTGAAATCTTGAGATATCGTTCAACCAGCATGTATCATCCACCATGCACGTATATATTTCAAAGAGTTGTACAAAGAGAATGTAATATATTTTCTCTCTTAATATCATAAATATTTATAATATGTAAATAATAATGTGTGTATACAAAAACAGTATATATCATCAATTTATTATCGTGATAATCCTGTTGAAGGACTGAAAAGTCCGAAAGCTTGAAAATGAAAAGTTGAACAAGAAACTTAGCTCTGGAAGCTTTATTTTATAATAATGTATTTTAATATAAAGGTTTTATTTTTATCAATGCAAGGGTTACAGCACTCTGACCAGGAGTCAAGATAACAAATGTAAATATCTTTATTTTCTTTTCCAGTTATTATTTATTGAAGTTGTAAATAAAAAGATGTAAATAGATTGATCATTCGTTACACATTTTAGAGGGAAACTTGTAACCTTAAGAAAAAGGTTATTATTATTAACACTAGAGAGAGAGAGGTATGTGTGTTATGAGAATAACTCATTGATAAAATGGCATCATTTCAGATTTCTGAATATATATCTCAATTAGCCCTCTTATCTGGCTGAATTTCTGATGACTACTATGATAGTTATATTGTCCATATTTATAGATATAAATGGTGAGATATTATCCATATACACCAATACCTCGCTTTGCGTCGTTTCGTTTTGCGTTTTTTTCGAAGTTGCGTCGCTGCTTAATTTTTACTGATTTTCACTGTGAGTCGTTAGATTTTTGAAGTTGCGTTGTTTTGGATTCGAGTCTTTATTATTTTGAATTTTTTTCCCTAAAATATGGCAATACCTTTGTTTTTGATTGCGCCTTCACATATTTTCACTTTGCGTCGTGTTTTTTTTTTTTGGAACGTAACCCCGACGCAAAGCGAGGTATGGGTGTAGGCCCAAATATTATGTTAATGCATGCGAAACAAGCATACACGTACAAACCCACAATCATATTTATAGATAGAATAATAATACAATTTAATGCGGCTTATAATATAATTGTAGAACGAAATTTAACACATTATACCACAAATGTTTCTTTTGAACGAAAAATATAAATTTATTTTAAGGAGAAATAACGATTATTTCTAACCTTAGGAATAAAGTAGGATAGGAGATGAATTGTGAAGAGTAATGATAAACGGAAAAATAAAAGTGTCCAGGGATGAGAATCGAAACCCCAGTGTTCCGCTTACCGGGAAGATGCCATGTCCACTAGGCTACCCTGGACATATTTTTCCGTTCTTAAATATTATATAAGGCAATTTATAATAAAATATAATGCAGCTTATGATAGGCTATACAAAGGATGCGTAGCATAAATGGCAAAAAAGATTAATGTCTACTTTTTTACTTATCTCATTGTCTAATAATGAAGCAACAACATGAAGATAAACATTGATGATATGTAAATATAGGTCACTGTAGTTCTTCTATCTACACACGGTGTGTCCGACTTCAACTATGGTTGCTTCTAACATGGGAAACAACTGTTGGTCGGGAGTGATTTCTTTTTAATGGAAGAACATAATTTAGCCATTTACTCAGTATCGCCATTGAGAATTTATGCCTATTTCTAGATCTATTCTAACCCCAGGCTAGCCTACCACTATCTGTTGATGGATCTGTGGTACTGCTTATTAGATATTCTTGGGAGGTAGCCATATCGGTCACTTCCCCCTTTCTAATTGACGGCCGAGTCACGGTCGCTAACCTACTAAACCATCCTTAAATTGAGATAAACATACCACGGTAGCTAATCGGCAGCGTTCTCCCGATATTCGCTGTTAACAGCCATATTTGACGGCCGTTCCCCATCTGGAGACTAGCCTGGTAGAGCCCCTTGATGCCTGGATTGGTCGTGGAGAAAGAAGTGAAACCTTACACACAAGAAACCCATCTGATAAGTGACCAAATGACTCTACATTACCCAACCTTCAATAGACCACACCCAAGAGAAGTCACTAGTAGTCATAATTCCAGAAAATCTTTAATGGAAAGCTCCAACGTGAATTTGAAAAGCTTAATTCTTACATGAATAATTTAATATACATTTATAAATAGGTCATCTCGTACTTTCATATATGCAGACAAACATGCACTATTTTTCAATAAAAGAGCAAATGTATTTAGTTTACTTCAATGTATATGAAAAATATTATGAAGAGATTAAGAAACCTCACTTTTTATATATAAAGATTAAACCTTTTTAAAAATATTTATTTATTGTTTTTGTTTGGGATATATGTATTGAATATATAGCTATTCCTAAAAGTACTCTTTTATCTCATGAGTTTCATTCTAGATCTAAACGACAAGTGTTTAATGCGATATTTCGACCAGTCTCGTCTTTAACCAGGTCGTCAATGTAAAGATAATTATTCTATTAGAACAAGTCTCTATATCCCTTTGGTAGAGAAATATATATGTTATATAAAAATATTGTTTTGTTTAAAATTATATAATAGATAAAAATATTCTGTTAAATCGACCGCCAAAGGTCACTCTTCCCCTTTAAAAACTCGTTGTTGTTTTATCCCAATGGCCGGCTCAAAACTTTTGTACATTATGTAAATAATCTTTTGTGTTCCTTATTCTACTTGCCTTAAGCCAGGCATTACTTTTATCAAATTATGTTCTTTTATATATTCCTCAGCTCAATTAAAGCAATCTCTGATCAATACTATTATTATTATTGCCACGACTGCATCACCAATACCATTTAGTACTGAAAGAACCAGCAAAAAACTCCATAGCATAATCCTCAAGAGATGATCAAAAATCAACAGAAATCTTATCATTCTTTATTAAATATAATATATATACAGTGGACCCTCGGTTTACGAGCACCTTGGAGTACGAGCTTTTCGCAGTACGAGCAAAATATTTTGAAAAATTTTACCTCGGATTAAGAGTGAAATTTCGCATTACGAGCAACTCGTGATGGTTGCCCGTAATCGTGATGGATGAAAATTCACTGGGATCCCTCCCTTCAGATCAGATTCGGGAAATATGTAAAATGTGGGAAACTGTGCAATTGTTCGTAGCAAGAAGAATTGCCCGAGTTTCAATTATTAAAAATAAGAAATTAGTTTCGCACTACGAGCGTTTTGGAGTACGAGCATGGCTCTGGAACGGATTATGCTCGCAAACCGAGGGTCCACTGTATTTGGAAATTTAAACTATTTATCACGCGTATAATTCTTTTAAATAAAACAATTCTATACTTTCCTTACTGCTATGATAAATACTGGGGTGCGGCTCATCAATGGTCAACCTTCCCAAATAGATATTGTTATGGCATCGCCGTGGTGGTAAGCAGGGTATGTTCGACCCCATGTTGCTGATAGGGGGCGGACCAGTCAAAAAAAAAAAGGAAGCCCAGGAGTGAAATTCCTGTAATTGACTGTTGGATGATGTATGTTACTTACTTGTTCTCCATAATACATGAAGGTAGATGAAGTGAACAGAGATCCTTACTGATCCTGTGTAATATTTTGGCCATCCTTGAGAGAGCGGTGGCGTAACAATATATATTGTCACAGTAATGAAGGTGACGAGTCGTTTGAATAGAATAAAATAATAGTTTAAGTTTGAGAGTAAGTGAATAAGTTTGAGAGATAAAAAGAAGTAGCGATAAACATAGTTAACTCTCGAGCGCGCGCGCAGAGAATGTAACGTGCTTGCCAAACTTTACAGTTACAAGTTATGTACATTTTTGGACCTCCACAACAATCTTGACCGGCCATGGTTACATTCAGGCAGACCTTGCAACGGTATCGAAAGAAGACCCAATTTGCCCCCACTGCCAAGATGAAGACCAAACCGTAGACCACCTCCTCTTCACTTGCCCAACCTTCCAATACCAAAGATTCCAGACAGCCACTCTCCTAGGTATCACCAACATATGTCCAGCATCCCTAGAAAATCTCCCAAGAAAGAAATCTGCCTGGCGACACCTCATTAATTGGACTTCCACTGGCATTGTATATAAATCCAAGAAGACTTAGGTTAGACTCCAGGAACCTGGGTTACTTAAATAAATAATAATGTACATTTTTGGTTATAACAATATATATATCAATCAAAATATTTGCAAAATGTTTCTTTTTTACAATGCTATCTAGCAAACTGAAAGGAGATTTGCGAATGATAATTCTCTTGTACCTCTCTAGATGTTCAAGAGACAACTCCATCTTAAGTTAGATTGTGAAATAATTGCAAAGGACCTAAAACGATATATCAATCGAAATAATTGCAAAAAGGTTCTTTATTTAGAAACCTTTTTCAATTATTTTGGTTGATATATCGTTTTAGGTCCATTGCATATATATTTCACAATCTAACTCAAAAAAAAAAAATATATATATATATATATATATATATATATATACATATCGTAATTTAAACAATGTGATATGTAAGTAATAAAGTATGACGTCTTTTCTAGTCGTCTCAAAGTGACACCAGCTTGCAACCGGACACCCGGGGGACCCAGAGAGGGACAAAGAAGGGGCGTTGGTCCGGATGTTGACAGTTAGTTAGGTTACAGTGGATATTTTCGGACAGGTCCCGCGGAGTGCTAGGTCTCACGGAGGCCTTCGTGGCCGCCGTTTTGGCTCCTTCCTGCCTCCGCGGCTTCATGCAGGACGCCGAGATTTCCTCAGTTAATCCTCAACTTTCCCCTGGTCCTGGTGCCACGTGAGACGTATTGGGAGAGCGTCTTTTGATCCCAAACTTTGTCCTTACTGTCCCGTGCGGACTTCCCACTCTGCACGCCTTGCCACTCAACCCCGACTGCTTCCAACTTACTTGTTCTCTTACCCGGGTTTACGACATATATATCTAGTTGTCACGATAAAGATGAGAATGTTGCTCCTAGAAATTTCGTATTAAAAGTTTTCGTCAAACAAACTACTCACGAAATAATATTTCTCTATTTATGACAATTCCGCGTTTATACAAATCTTTAAAAATAATTATATATGTATATATAAATTATGGATAGTGTAATTTATGACCATAATTATATATTTAACAAACATGGAAAAATATGAAAAAGGCATCTCCTTATCGTGCAACTGATAGTTGCTGATGGCTTGCGCCATCTATCCGAATAAATATAAACTATTCTCGTTGACTTCTAATTATTCCAGAATTGGCCAATTACCCATTCTTGATTAATCAAGAAAAGATAACCAGGTAAGCGTTTCCTGAAGCTGTACCTTTGGCCAATTCTGGAATAATTAGAAGTCAACGAGAATAATTGATGTTTATTCCGATAGATGGCGCAAGCCATCAGAAACTTTCAGTTGCACGATGAGGAGAAGCCTTTTTCATAATATATGCACCTTATCCCAGTTCAATATCACATTTGTACTATTTTTTTCAAACATGAAAATGTTATGAAAAAATAAGTCAAACATTCCCATTTACAAAAAGATAGTTGAAGCTACAGTGAATATACACACACGCAGCATATCGATTACCAAAATAAAATATTTTATTGACAGAATATCCACACACAATAAGATCCCAAGTTATTTTCTTTGTTGGATGAATAATTGATAATGTTGGATCGGTTTCCACATATTGACTTTGAAAACTTTGTCCACAAAATACACAACATTTTATAGGAAATTATATTACTAGATCTCTTCTAATCTTTTTAGATATATATTTTTACAAAAGTCTCTATACACTTGTTACAAATATCATAGTATTCGAAAATATCATTGTAGAGTCAAATAAATCTCGATAGAAATATTTATTATACTAAATAAATATTTTTGGCAATATGTGGTGTTGTGTAAGAGAGCCATCTATGGGAAACCAGCATTTATTGTAGGCTCCTATCTTCATTTAATAATTCTATATACAGTTACGAGCGTCATGCGTTCTTCATCTCTGTCACCGTTTGCCTTTTTTTTTGGAATGGCGCTCTCCTATTGGTTCGCTACGATGGCGCCGCCACTGCGCGAGACACTTTGCCCCCCCCCCCCACTCGCTTTTTGTTTTTTTGTAACTATTGTGTTGGAGCGGGTCGCTCCTTAAATAAATGCATATATTAGTTAATAACTAAATGGAATCCTCTCTTTCTTTTTCCCAGTAAGAGACGCCTACGGAAGCCAACAGTACATAGACAGATAAAGCACATAGGCTATAGTTATTAACTAATATATGCATTTATTTAAGGCGCCAATTTATAATTGTAACAAATAGTATTTGAATAAAAACATTCAATCGGGTAAAACACGGGCGTTAATGATCCAACAGGTCCACGTGTCTAAATTAAAACACCGGCGTTGCCCGGGTCATTCGGCTAGTATATATATATGTGGTAATAATATATATATACATGTAGTACCTGATATATATATACATGTAGCACCTGGTATATATATCAGAAAAATAATTATACTGATTTTGGAATTAGAGTTATATGAAATTATTACTTGCTTATGCTGAATATATTGAGGATACATAAGTATGTTTGTAATATTGCAGTGTCGTGGTAATATTAATAAAAATACCTCAGATAAGAATTAGCTTTAAATGAGCTTAAGGAATATAAAATACATAATTTGAGAAAGTATTGCCTGATTTAAGAATAAAGAAAATGAAAGACTTATTTACATATTTACAAAAGATTTGAGCTGGCCAACGGGAAACAACAACAATAAATTTATATAGGTAAAACCGCGATATCTGGTGGTAGACTTAACAGAGTAATTTGATCTGGGAATTATAATTTTAAAATTAAATTTTTATATAGCATGTACTAAAAGAGATACCTCTCCCTTCTATTATGCAACAGAACGATGCTCTTGCTCATCATACTAGTAAATATGTTTATTGGTGATGAAACAGAATGTTCCCCAACACCAATTCTGGAAAATTCAGACAAAAGCCAATCTAGATACCATGGATTAAGGCTATGGCCTTCATCAGTACAGGGGTAACTTTGATTTCCTAACATTCTACGAGAGGGGTGATGAAATCGGTTGAATTTACTAAATAGGTGTTTAAGCTGATGAAGTGACAAGGGCCGATTTTCAGACAAGAAGACGACATAAACTTTCAGGAGGATGATATTAATTTACATAAAGAAGCATCTTTCCATATATATATACGTATAATATACAATACACATATATAAATTATAAAACTATTTTAGAGGCGTATTATTCTTTTCTTTTTTTTTTTTTAAATAAAACAATTTTTAATTTTTCCATCGCAGTAAGGACAGCAGAAATTGTTTTATTTAAAAAAAAAAAAAAAAAAGAATAATACGCCTCTAAAATAGTTTTATAATTTGATAACAGATGGCGCTCTAGTACATCGTAACATTATTGTTCTAATAAAAGACACATATATAAGTTATGATTATTTTGTTTTGTTGTTAAAAAGATAGAGAATTGAAGGTGCAGTCGTGAAAATAGGAAAGATAACCATTTACTTATCAAGTAGTTTTATTTTGAGTTACTTGAAGCAAATTACACATAAAATTATAAAACTATTTTAGAGGCGTAATATTCTTTTTAAAATAAAACAATTTCTACTGTCCTTACTGCAATGGAAAAATTAAAGGGAGGGCCTGGCTCATCAGTGGTGAACCCTCCCAGCGGTTTCGCCAGTTTAATCTACCATACCGCTGTTATATTGCATTTTTAGAACTTCCTTTTATAGTTGACTGTTGTAAGACTCTTGGAATGGGTATTTTAGAAGAACTATGGACATAAGCTTTTAGGACAGCAGAATTAAATATAATTATAAATATATAATATGCTTCGAGCAATCGCTCTTCCTCAATTATCAAATTGTTAATTTTTCCATTGCAGTAAGGACAGTAGAAATTGTTTTATTTTAAAAGAATATTACGCCTCTAAAATAGTTTTGTAATTTGATAACAGATGGCGCGCTAGTGCATCGTAATATAAAATTATAAAATTATTTTTCACAGTAATATAGAATTTATAAAATGAATTATATTCGTGATTTTAAAAAATAGGTAGGTTAACTATACATATTTACAAAAATATTCAAAGTATTCTAAATCTATGGTCAAAAATAAAAGAATAGTCAATGATGAAACTAAAATACATGTTTTTGAAAAAATAAAATATTTGCATTTTAGGTTATATATATATGTTGTAACTGTCGGTGCACTGATCCAACGCTAAGCCTCTTTGCTTTATATTTTCTTATATTTAACCTTTGATAACGAAAAGAATTTAAATTAAGTATTATATATATGTTAATTAAACATATTTCAAAATTGAATATAAATAAAATATCCTCTAATGTTACAGGTATACCTGAACTTATAAATAGTGTCTGATTCATCAGTAGTGAACGCTATTCCCTCAGTTTACCTCTCAGATAGAGATAAAATATTATTTTACTAAATTTAATTATTTATGCTCTCAATTAAGGTATTAAATATTTATTTATAAAGAGGCATATATATAAAGTTTGTATATTGTTGCACCAGGTTGCGGCTTGGCAGACTCTTCAACCTTGATTCTCTTCTGTGCTGGGTCTTGTATCTTACCAGAGCGTTTTTCAACCATCCTACAAATTTATATAAGGGAATAATGAGATAACTTTAAGTAGCCTCCAGAATAATTTATTTATTTCTCACATCAAAGAGAGCAGTGAAGTCATACAGTATACCTAAATACAAATGATGATTCTATAATACATATATTCTGTTTTAATTTAATATATATGAAAAATAATATTACAAGTTAGAATAAAATAGGTTCATTAGCCATGATGCAACAATATGTATATATATATATATGTTATAAAAAAGAGAGAGATTTCTTTTGATTTTTGATTATCTTGAGGATTATGCTATGTTAATGCAGTCGCGGTAATAATACTTAAAATAATTCAGACCATTAATTGCTTTAATTCAGATAAAGGAATATATAAAAACATAATTTGATAAAAGTACTGCCTGGCTTAAGGCGTAAGAATAAAAAAAAAGAACTTATTTACATAATGTATAAAAGTTTTGAGCCGACCATCGGGAAACAACAACAATGAGTTTTTATAAGGGAAGCGTGACCTCTGGCGGTCGATTTAGCAGAGTATTTGAATCTATCAAATATAATTTTAAATAAATTAATATTTTAATATAACATATATCTATTATATATATATTAAAAATATATTTTTTTTCTGCTGATTTTGGAATTGACAAGATTATGCTATGGTGATGCAGCCGTGGTTGAAATCTTTAAAGTATGATAATGAAAAATAGTTTTGATCAGTAATATAATTGAGTTAAAGGAATATATATAAATACAATTTGATAAAAGTAATGCCTGGCTTAAGGAGAGTAGAATAAGGAAAACAAAAATATTATTTACATAATGTACAAAAGTTTTGAGCCGGCCATCGGGGAAAAACAAAGAGTTTTTATATGTAAAGCGTGATCTCTGGCGGTCGATTAAACAGAATATTTGAATCTATGATATACAATTTTAAATAAAATAATATTTTAATATAACAAATATATATAGATAAGTGCATTTAAGGCTAAGCCCATCTACTATAGTAAAATTCTATAGACCCAACGATAGAGTATTAGTCAAAGTAACTAACTACATGCAGGATTAGTATTTCCCTAAAGGAAGCTGTAGTGAGTTAGGACAAAGCGTCCATTTAGCGTCAAACGACATGTTTAGGCACGCAGACGAAGCGAAGGCCATTTCGTCTGCTTTGTATTCCGGAACCATGGGCGCAGTAGTAATCTGTTTGTCACTCCATTGGTGGTCATTTTGCGCTCTATTCATACGTTGCCTCTGATCAAATATTAATATTTTATATTCACTGATACTTCAATTTTTATTTTTTTGAATTTATTTTTTTAGAGTGAATAATTATGATAAATAAATAAAATTAAACATATAGACGAATTTTATTTGATATATACATAGAAAATATTTATAGAATGTATTTTCTCTATAAAAACCTCGTATAATAACGAAATAAACATAAAAAATGTATTTTAGTTGTATGAATTATTTTTATAAATGTTTAAGGTATTAGCGTGACCTCTGTCACGCTGTTTGAAGCTTTGTATTCTTACCTTTGTAACTAAATGAAACATTGAAAAGGAATGATTTACCAGAAGTAAAACTCTTTGTAGTTTCGCCAGTTTAACCTACACGACCACGTTCTACTATAGTAACTGAACTCTATCTTCTTAGAACCAGTAGTTAAGAAATTCTTGCCGAATTAGAGGCATAAGCTATGTAGAAATATAAACATATGTCGAACATTGTTCATCCGCAAATATTTCAACAAAAAGATTTTCTGGGACTGTTCACCACTGATAAGCCAGGCTCTCCAATTAATTTTTCCATTGCAGTAAGGACAGTAGAAATAGTTTATTTTTAAAAAGAAACATAGGCGTCTATAATAGTTTCGAATTTTAATAACAGATGGCGCGCTAATGCATCATAAAAAGATTTGTTTTGTAATTAGCTTCCACTTTTAAAGAAAGAATATAAACAATGATGAATATTTATGCAGAATAATTGATATTTATTCCGATAGATGGTGCAAGCCATCAGCAATTGCTGATAAAGAGATGCCTTTTTCATAAACAATTATGCATTACGTGTTTAGTGTATACTATTTTGTTTGGTTTATTATAATTTTAATGGTAGAGTAAATTAAAGAATAAATATAACTTGTAAAAATAGGGTTTATTAAAATAATATTATATATATATGTTATAATAACGAATAGATTCATATATGTTATATTAAAATATTATTCTATTCAAAATTATATTTCATAGATCCAAATACTCTGTTAAATCGACCGCAAGAGGTCATGCTTCCCCTATAAAAACTCATTGTTGCTATTTCCCGATGGCCGGCTCAAACCTTTTGTACATTATGTAAATAAGCTTTTCATTTTTTTTATTCTTACGCCTTAAGCCAGGCAGTACTTTTACCAAATTATGTCTTTTATACATTCCTTAGCTCAATTAAAGCAACCTCTGATCAAAACCATTATTATTTTTATTTCAAGATTTTTAACCACGACTGCATTACCATAGTATGATCCCAAAATATTCCAAAATCAAGCAGACAATCTCGTTCATCATCATTTTACATAACATATATATGAAATATGTTGAAGTCCTGTTGGCTCTTGTAGAATCCTGTCGATTATCTGTAATGAGTTGAGTTACTGTAATAAGTAGAGGTTTGGTTGTTGACTCTTGTAATAAATCCTGTCGATTAACTTTGTGATGATGAAGTGTTGACTCTCGCTATACTGTGTTAACCGAGAGGAACAGTCAGGATGTAGAGTTTTCCAGTACCTCTCTGCACCTTGTAAGACCTTTAAAAGTTCTCACAAAATACAGGCAGTCGTGGTCGAGGCAGAGTGGAAAGCTTGGGAATGTCCACACAAAAAACGAAGACACAGTTGCACTAAGAAAGTTCCGTTAACAGATAAAAGTTGAGCTAGGAGCGAAAGATGGAGATAGAAGAGTTCTTACTAACTACATGTTAGATGAGATCGACATGAGGTACGACCGACGCGGGCTTGCACTGAGGGTGAACTAAACTGTCAAAATAACTGTAAAGTGATTGTATTTATAGGTTAAGACGGGGGGGGGGGGGGGGGGTCGTTTCTGAGAAAGGGGGCCCTGCATGTCACCAGGTGTGAGAGGGGGCCCTGCATTCCACCAGCTGTGAACAGTGTGGGTGGTCTTGTTGTGGGAATTCTAAATCTCCCTCAACCTTGACGTTATGACTTCTATCTCTTGCTCAGCTCAACTCTTAAATCTATTACAGATTTTTATTTATTTATCCTGTTTGTACAAATTACATTACATATGATGATGTAAAGACATGTCTATAATACGTATAATCATTAACAGCTGTGTTTCTATTATACAACATTAAAATCTTATTATAAGTTATATACAATATGGGGTTGTTGGTTTAAATTACCATATATATATTTTTATTCATTTATTAATCAAACAGTATCGATATTGAAATATATGCGCCTATTACAGAGGAAATAAATTAGAACTTAGGAATTAAATATATATATTTCAATTGGGAGAATGTAAAAGATGAAGAATTGTTTACAAAGTTTCTCTAGACAAATATTGAATCAACCAAGGCCTATCTGTGTTTACAAAACGAGATTATGATTGATAATTTATTACCTCTCTCTATGAGTATATATATTATATATATATCGTAATTTAAACAATATGATATGTAAGTAATAAAGTATGACGTCTTTTCTAGTCGTCTCAAAATGATACCAGTTTGCCACCGGACCCCAGGGGAGGGGAGGATGACCCACATAAGACTGACCAATGAGGATCAACACCCGGGGGGATCCAGAGAGGGACAAAAAGGGCGTTGGTCCGGATGTTGACAGTTAGTTAGGTTACAGTGGATATTTCGGACAGGCCCGCTGAGACTAGGTCGTTGGCCATCTCCCGGCGGCCCTCGTGGCCGCCGTTTTGGCTCCTCCCTGCCTCCGCGGCTTCATTCAGGACGCCGAGCTTTCCTCAGTTAATCCTCAACTTTCCCCTGGTCCTGGTGCCACGTGAGACGTACTAGGAGAGTGTCTTTTGATCCCAAACTTTGTCCTTACTGTCCCGTGCGGACTTCCCACTCTGCACGCCTTGCCACTCAACCCCGACTGCTTCCAACTCACTTGTTGTCTTACCCGGGTTTACGACCTATATATATATTGAAAATCATCCTAAAATTACAATACGTCATGTAATTAAACTATAAAATAAAAGTCACTTCCCCCGTCAAAACGGATACCGGAACTTGGCGCCATCTATCGACCGACTCTACAAACTAACGGACTCGGGTAGGTGACAAAGCCACAACACTAAATTGAGAAACACTCACCTAGAGACC
>CP092878.1:33464246-33483689 GCA_030710605.1 Cordylochernes scorpioides
ATACGTTCGCGCTGTAGCCCTCGTCAGTCTAGGACGGGCTTCAATTTCATGATATCCAACAGGAATGACGAATCCTGTATGGGACTTTGATTCCAGTAAAAGGCTTGTTGTTGCTGTTGTATATAGTCACAGTGTAGAAAATACTATACTATACCTACTACATATATCTCTGTATTCTTAGTTCTCTTCACTTACTCTGTAAACTGGCGAATACTTTATAGGACGATAGGTCCTCAATAAAGGCTTTTTGTTGTTGTTGTTGATATCTAACAGGAATTAAATGAAGTCTTCAGAATATTCCAAATAGATGTTTAGTTGATAAATGACTAATTCTATAGTCAAAATAAATATGGAATATTTTGCCAGGTGGATATTGGTAAGTAGATGGCGTTTAGTCATAGTGTCTATTTTGATGGGAATCGTTGTAGATTACTTTCTTCCTGCCGAAATATCCATTAAATAATCATAGAAGACTATATAGAGATTTAAAAATAACATTTATATACTATCATCCATAGTACGTGTCATACAGGCCATGATAGTCATAATGGGTAGTAGTTAGAGACTGCTTTTACTGCGAATGGCATCATATGTAGAAAGCGCGCGCTCAGTTCGCCGTTTACACTTTACAAAGCCCCGTTTGCTTCCTTGCAATCACTCATTGTCTTGTCCTTTTGACAAGAATCGGAGGCTTTTGAAGTAAATTTTCTTCAGGATAAAGTGCCCAATGAGATATTTGACGGTTTATAACAGTCTTCCATATAATGTTAATTCAGTAAACTTTAAACGACACTATTAGCGGATATATGGCAGTACTTTATAGCGCTTTAAAAATATTTAGTGCTGTTACATTTCTCATATGTATTTATAGTTTTATTTGAGGGGAAACTATACACTGCTTTGGGTATATATATATACAGGGTGATCCAAAAGTCCCGCACAACTTTAAAAATTAATAACTCCGCGAATATTTGCGCTAGAGCAATGCGGTAAACACCATTGTGTTCAGGATGCAATGGGAATTTTTATGGCAAATAATGAAAAATTCGAAATTGATTTTAGTTACAACTTTATTCGCTAGATGGCGCTCTACCAGAATCAGCTATTCAGCGGCCAAATTGTTTGATAAATTGAAAAATATAACTGAACGACACGTATTTTTCCTTTTTGAATACCAGGAAAGAACCCTAATAATATCAAATGATAAATAAATAAAACACCATTTCGCCAAAAGTTAGAAGAATTGGTTAACGATTTTTAAATACAATCTGAGATATGTAAAATAGGTAAATGCAAATTAAAACATGTATATAGCAAAAAATATCTATATTTTAGATGGGCTTTTATGAAATAGATTGAATGTTTTAAAAACACTGCTGATATCAATACACGATTTTTTTAAATGTTAATATAGTACCAAAAATTATGATGGCACTACTAATAGGATTTCGTGCTATAAGGAATGTGTAGTTTCTTGACTAATTGGCGACACTTGACTATTTAACTGGATATTTGTCATGATCCAAAAATGAAATATAGAGGGGAGTGACAAAATATATTTGTCGTACTTTATTCCAAATATCCTATGGGTTTGTCAAATGTTATCATTGTTTATTATACTGTACATAATTTTGAAAATGTATCCCCTCAAAAAGAAAATCATTTTTAAATCGACCTTTTGCGTTGAAAAACGTGGTAGTAAAATCATTTTGTATTATTTTTTGCGCAAAATTTCTAAAGTTGGGGGGGGGGGGGGGGGGGGGATACAGAGAATATTCCTTATGCTATTTCTTCTAATGAGCGAAAACCGATAAACTAAACATAAGGGATAAAATTGTGTATACCAGTGTTATTCGAGAAGTTATAATTATTTGGCCTGCACGACATAATATAAGATGTGGGCAAATGACAAACAAAAAATTACTGTTCACAGAAAAAAATGAGTCAAGATGTGAGGACAGAATTTATTATTCCATAACCCAAAACAAAGAGCTGCAAAATATAACACATGAGGTTTGCCTTCTCTCTTGTATTAGGTCACAATCCTTGCTCAATGTGGCGCCCTTCATTCTCAAACACCGCCTGCAGACGATAGATGACAGAATGGTCACAATTAAATAGTTGAAATTTAAAAAAACGTGCCATCTGATAGAAGCCTTCAACATGGCCAATGTGGTATGCCGGCATCAATAAAAACGAGACTTAACGTACCCCCATAACCGAAATTGTAAGGCGTCAAGTCTGGTGATATTGGAGGCCACTGGTATATAAAGAGGCGACTTATCAACGAATATAACCGAACGTATCCTTCAGCAATTGTTTGGCACCGCGGGAGATATGAGGAGGTCCTCCATCTTGCATGAATGTTATTTCGCTTAGTGCTTTTCTGTCCTGCAATATGGGAATACCCTTTTCTCTCAAAAGTTGAACATAACGTTCACCAGTTAGAAAAACGGGTTTTAAAATTCTTCCATCGATTTTTTCAAAGAAAAATGGCCCAATAATAAAAGAAGAAGTGAACCCACACAAAACTGTAACTCTGTGCTGATGAAGTGGTATTTCTGTAAAAATCCTAGGGTTTTCTGTTGCCAAAATGAGGCAGATTTGAATGTTAAATTCCTCCTTTAGATAAAAGTGAGCATCATCTGTTCTTAGAACATTTGACAGCCAGTTTTCATCAATATCAATTTGCCGGAAAACCCATGCAGCGAATTCTTGACGCTTCTCAAAATCGCACACTTTCAACTCGTGAAAACTTTGAATTTTGTTAGGGTATTTTTATAGGAAAATCCTAAATGTGTGTTCTCTCCAAACTGTTCCATACGAAATCCCTGTTTGTCGAGAAACTTGTCTAGCACTTACTTCTCCATACGTGGATAACGTTTCAATAGCTTCAGCATTCTGAAAAACCGTAACAGCCACTGACTTGCATGTCGATGGTCTTCCACTCCGAGGTTTTGCTTCCAGAGATCCAGTTTCCTAAAAATTTTTATCAATCGCTTTAGAGAGTAGCAACTCATGGGTCCTTTACCACTTCGAATATCTTTAAAGGAACGAAACGCTCGTAAAGCTTCAGTAGCAGATTCTGAATCACAATTTAAAAAATTCACCAAGAGTGCTTTATCCTGTAGTGACGGCATTCCAGGGGGAAGGGGAGAAGTCCGACCACACCTCCTTGCGGTCCCCCCTGGACCCTTGAAATATTTGACCAAATTCTGGTTCGTTTCCAAGATGACTAACGTTTCAACGACACCCATTTTCAAATGGAGAGCAAAACTGATATCTCCAGTAATGCTACCGCGTCCGGGGTAACCGCCACGTCAGGAGCTGCAGCTCGAGCTCATGATGAGAAATCTACTACGAGGACACAATTCAATCTACTACAACTCAATATAAATGGTACCCAGAGGAAAATAAAGGGCTGACTTGTCTTCTCTGTGACAACAATGTACATATTTCTTGTCCTCAGGAGACAAAATTGAATCAGAATCTGAGATTTAATATCAAATATTATACAACACTACAAAAGGACAGACCGGGAAAATTCGGAGGAGAACTTGCCGTTTTGATTAAAACCTTAGAAATCAAATTTAAGGAAATCGCCTATAATCAGAGTAAGCCCTAGAGAAATCACGACAGAAGCTCAGTCAATAGAAATCTATCTTACCGATAAAACAATTCCAATCATAAATGTTTATCACCACGATAATACTAGCATCAATACAGGCCTGATAGAGACATTAAGTGAAGCGTCTTCGGATATCGCAATCATACTTGGTGATTTTAACGCCGAAAGACCAACTTGGGGATCACCTGTCCAGGATAACAAAGGTCAGCAGGTTGAGGACATGCTAACCGACCTCGACCTTACACCGTTAAATAACGAAAAGAACACCTATCTATCCAAGTCCACAGGCACAGAATCCGCAATAGACATCACAGCGATAAATTACAACATCGCACCCACAACACAATGGAAAATTCTGGAAAGTGCAATCAGTGACCACAGACCAATTTTAACAACCCTAAAATTCAAAATTGAGAATTTCCAACAGAATAAAAGAACACTGGAAAAAAATTCACAGAAAAGCTTGAAGAACTGTGCAACGAAGAATTAAATCACAGAACGATTGACAAAAAAATGGAAAAATTCTCTTCGAACATATCCAAAGCTGCAAAAGTATCGATACCTAGAGGTAGACGTAAAGACCTGTGAATACTTTACTGGAAGGACCACAATATCGAGGCAATGATTGCAGAGAGAGACAATATCAATGACCCTTTTAAAACAAATAAAACAGAAGAAATCATAAAGGAACTCATTGAAATTAGTCACAAAATAGAACAAGAAATTTGGATATTCAAACAAGAGAGAGAGAGAGAGAGAGAAATGGGCAGAATTCTGCGAAAAAAAAATGGAACCAAAAAAGGAAAGCCATCGAGTGTAGAAATTATTTGAAAGGCTGCACAACATCGGAGTAAGAGGAAAAACCATAATCTGGATTACAGACTTCTTAAGGGGAAGAAGGATGAAGGTTCGGGTCAATGGAACATTTTCCAAGGACCGAAGAACATGGGCTGGTGTACCTCAGGGATCTGTGCTCAGTCCTCTATTCATCTCGCTATATATTAACTGTTGTTTTTGTAAATAGAAGAATATTATTCGTATTATTTAAAGCCTCATTATGTAAAAAATATATGTGTATATAAATTGGACATTTGTTGTTGGCCAAACGAAAAGAATAAGAGCTAAAAAAAGAGTCATGGTCAAGTTTGAGTTGTTGTACATCTAATTACGACACAACCTTAACAACATCCATCCTCACTGAAGACACAAAAGTTGCCTGTTATGCAGATTATATAGCCATATGGCACACAAGTAGCAGTACAGAAATATCAGAAAAATACTGAACACATCAATGAGAGGACTGGAGAAGTGGGCAATGAAACTCAAAATGACAATAAACCCAATAAACACAAACCTATAGGTCTCCTTCACTGACAGGAAAAAAAGACATGAATTCAACTCCAAAATAAGCATAAACAATCATATAATTGATAAAATTTGATCTGTAAATTACCTAGGTGTGATACTTGATGAGGAATTGCGATTTACAGAACACAAAATTAGCACCTCAAATAGAGTTACCAGAAACCTAAACATTCTGAGAAGGCTATGTGGAACAAATTGGGGAGCAAAACCCAAAATTCTCAGAACAACATATATCACCTTAATAAGGCCAATAATGGAATATGCAACACCTGTTTGGGCTCCCTCAAGTTCATCACTAAAAAGAAGACTAGACAGTGTTCAAGCAAAAGCGGCCAAATTAATCACTGGTTCTATTTCAAATACCAACAATTAGAAAATTCAGAGAGAATGTGGTCTAGACCTACTTGAAAGCAGAAGACAATTAAAAACAATAAAATTCACCAATAGCTTAAAAACTAAAGAAACCGAACACATATCCCATAGAACCTATTTAAACTGGACACAAAAAAAAAAAGGCTCAAAAGATCTTCAACACTTCAGTACAACAACAATATTAGAAAGAGCATAAAAATGAAACATAATGAATTTCAAATTCGAGAATAACCAATATTTCCTACCCCATTGCCATCAAATGTAATCATCAATCTTAACCTGAATGAACCCTGCAATAAAAAAGAGAACAAAAACATACTTAAAAAGAAAGGACTTGACACAATTGGTTTATGCGATCAGATAAATTATTTAACAGCATATACAGATGGATCATCAGACCTTACCATAAGTAATGGAAGGGGCTGGAATTAACATAATACTGCAAGATGGAACATACATCAAAATCAAAGAAGGAGCAAGAAAGATTTCGTCAAACTTCACTTGTGAACTGACAGCTATCTGGAAAGCTCTTGATGTATGCCTGAACCAACCATCCCTGCATCAAGCAGAATGAATTATAATATACCGTACAACGACTTCATATCCGATCTAGAAGCAATTCAGAAGGGCAATACTATAATCACACAGAAAATACACTCGTTACTTACTCAACTGATATCATTGGAGAATAACTGCATTCTACAATGGATTCCTGCCAGTGTTTGGATCGGGGGTAATGAAATGGCAGTTGAATTTGCAAAAGAAGCCAGAAGGTTGAGCCAAAGGAAAGAAAAAATGTAATTATTTGACGCTAATGCTTTTGAAAAATACAAGATAATTAAACAAAAAATAAGAAAAGATCAAAATGTGAAATAAACTCCGAGAGAAAAATGACAAAACTATAAAGAGATTCAGAACAAAACATTATAAAGGATGACAATACATCCAGATGGCACAAGAACTTATAGAACATGCAACAACTGTCCTGGTGTGGAACTAACACCTACCCACATATTCTCATGCCCGCAGCCTTGCAGAAAATTGACATAGACCCAGAGCAGCTGCTTTACACACCCAAGATAGTGGACAATGCTGCTGCTGCAGTGATAGAGATGCATGGAGACATCTGAGGCTCTTTATTGGACGCGACAAAAACAACAACGGCATTCCAGAGTAAAATAAATCATCAGAGATAGATAAATATTTTTCAAATGAATTAAAATAAATATAATCGATACTGAGAGAAAGTTGAATTTAAAAAAATAGAAAATTATTATTTTCGAAATTTAAAAAGCTGAGAGGATTCCAGCAAACCGCATCTAAAATATCTTTTTTTTTGCTACATGTTTAAATTTGCATATACCTATTTTACATATCTCAGATTGTATTTAAAAATGGTTAACCATTTCTTCTAACTTTTGGCGAAATGGTGTTTTATTTATTTATCATTTGATATTATTAGGGTTCTTTCCTGGTATTCAAAAAGAAAAAAATACGTGTCGATCAGTTCTATTTTTCAATTTATCAAACAATTTAGCCGCTGAATATCTGATTCTGGTAGAGCGCCATCTAGCGAATAAAATTTTAACTAAAATCAATTTCGAATTTTTTCATTATTTGCCATAAAAAATCCCATTGCATCCTGAACACAATGGTGTTTACCGCATTGCTCTAGCGCAAATATTCGCGGAGTTATTAATTTTTAAAGTTGTGCGGGACTTTTGGATCACCCTGTATATATACCATTTTTATGAAGCCTTTTTCATGCACAAATTTCCCCCACCTACTTTGTATTTTTAAAAATGATTTCAACTGTGATATTATAACACTATACGGCGCTGAGTTTATTTATACAAAAATGTAATACCTTGATAAAGGTTTGGCGTTCAGCCAACCGAAATATTGGCAAATAAATCTTTTATTAAATCCAATATATGCCTTTTTATTATCTAATGATTTAAATATGGATTGCTCTATTTTAAAAAAAATAAATACATGTATATCTTTTTTATTACAATATTTATCGTTACACTAATATAACAATTAGGTTTGGGGGATAGGTGTACACAGAAATAAAAATGAAATGCATTGACAGGTTAAAATATGTAGTCAGCACATAAGCTCGGGATTCCTCGTGAGATGTGTACACAGCGCATGTGTTCAATCACAGTAGCATTTAGTATAGTGCGATAAAAACAAACAAAAAAAAAAACATATTTGGAAAACCGTGTAAAAGCGAAAACGTGTAAAACAAGTACCGTGTAAATCGGGGGATAGGTGTATTTTTAAAGGAACCAAAAATTATTAACAATTTGACTAATTCAGAGAAAATTCGATGCATGTCAAATGACTTCAAATACAAATTATGAAGCTAAATTGGACAGTTTTTCTTTAGTCCCTTCATTAGGAAGGAAAATTATTATCTCACTCTCTTTGAAAAAAAAAAAAAACTAATTGGATTGTAATTTTTCGGTTGGTCTTTTAGTGAAAGAAATTACATTTAAAAAAAATCAATTTAAAATTGTAGCCACTTCAATTCTCGTTACAAAAAGGATTTAAGATTAAAATTTAAATTGTATTTGAATATGTGTGGATACAATTTTAAATTTCTTTAATATAAAACAAAACACTTTGCGGATTTTTTCAGATAAAAGTTGAAAGTTTATTCGGATTGAATTATTATTTTAAAATTATATTATTACCTCTCTAAGTACAGATAGTATGATGGTGACTGATAAATACTGTGCACTTTGCATGTATTGACAATATTTCAATAAAATTATTTTAACACAAAGCAATAACGCGCAATCTATACATATAAAATGAAAGGATTTAAAAGCACGAATGTTTCTTTTATACATAATACAAACTTGAATGTAATTCTACTGTCCTATAAGCTTATGTCCATAGTTTTCTTGAAAACCATTTATGAGATTCCATCCTTCAGTGCTGCGTATATAAGCAGAATCGTCCAATACAGTATTAGAGCTCTGAGAAGCGGTCTGGTGGATTAAATTGGCGGAACTGCTGGGAGGGTTCACCACTGATGAGCCAAGCCCTCCCAATATATTTTTTCACCACAGTAAGGACAGTAGAAGTTTGTATTATGTATAAAATAAACATTCGTACTTTAAAAAAATATATTTTAATTGTCAATTGTCTAAGTACACGTGTTACAGGTCATTAAATCATGGTGGATAGTATTTAATGATTACCTTGACTGCTAGACCATCACATGTCTACATATGTAGAAATAAGTTCAACTTTTTCAACTTACAATGGTGTCTGAGTTTCATTTGGTTACATGTACTTGCTAGTGGGGTTGAATATTTTCAAGAATCAGGTACTATTGGCTAGTTTTCATTTTCTGTGAAAAATAGACACTTCGGCCAGTTAGAGTTTTTTTATTTTCTCAACGTTTCGACAAAATTCTTTTGTCTTCGTCAGGAGAAGCAAATAAAAATAAAGCATTTGGCAAGACGTAAGAAAATTGTAACACCTTGCCAAATACTTTATTTTTATTTGTTTCTCCTGACGAAGACAAAATATTTTTGTCGAAACGTTGAGAAAATAAAAAACTCTAACTGGCCGAAGTGTCTATTTTTTACAGAAATATGAATGCTGGCCAGGCAACCTCTATCTTCAGGATAATATTATATACTTCAGAAAAAGGTTTCCAGTGAGGGATTCGATCCTGGACCATGGCTGTCAAATAATAACAGTTTAAGCCAATCTTCCACCAATCCCTGGAATGACTTTATAAGTCTGATGAATTTTGTGGACGTGGCCACAGGTCGAGTGCAATTTTCAGGTGTCATACTTTTTGTCTTTAATTTTGAACTGTGTAGTTCTATTGTTCTATTGAGAGAGAACTACATTCATAGATACAACTTAAGGAAGTGGAAATTCTCTGATAACGCCGGTTTTTTTTTGAAGGAGAAAGGAAATTTTGTCCACACTTGGTTATCTTATGTGTCTTCAATAAAGGTCACTGTAATATCTTTCAGAGTTATTGTTTAAATACCGATATATACACGATAAAAAGTACAACTTCCTCAAGTGAGTGTATGTTGCGGAGAAAACTTTATCGTTCAACATTATCTTTAACTTTTTGAAATCTATTGTAATATGTTTTATTGTGAACTTTTCATAATTTTGTGTGTTTGTAGTTTATTAACCTTTTTATGTATGATTATATTTGTTGAATGTTTTGTAATCTCATATTTGTCGACTATTTAAAAACACGATTAATTTTATTATTTATTAATGGAATATCATTGTTTTTAATTAAATTATTTTTTTTTACTTATATCAAGTACACATGGTACAGGCCATGATAATCTTAGTAGGTAATTAGAGACTCCCTTCTTATTGTAAGTACACCGCATGTCTATACACATTTAGAGAAAAGTTAGATATTTTATCTCACAAGGTATCTTTACCCCCCTGATGGGGTTGGACCTGTGTAAGAATTAGAGGCCATTAAAACAGAAAAATATGCTCATTGCGGGATTTGATCCCGCGTCATGGTTATCGAAAATGTGAGGTTTGTACCCACCAACTTCATCTGAACACCAATTTACAGTAGCTTGCTACATGGTTAAGGAGTTAGTTGTAATTCTGCCTCGTTTTTGTATCTAGAAAAAACGTAACTAATCAATTAATTGGAAATCGGTAGAACAAAAAGGCAAATGTAGCCAAGTCGAGCAATCCATTATCTTCCACAAATTACCATTATAAATTGCAGGGAGTGATTAATTACGCCAAGATTGGGGCGAAGTGAATGTCTACAGGTGCTTACACTCACTGAATTCTGTTTGGTATCAACTTGATCTGTATCTTTGACTAGTTCAAGTACACATATATAGGTTTTTTTTTTTTGAAAATAGAGCAATCCATAAATACATCCATAAATACATCTTTAATTAAAAAGGCATCCTGGGTCATGGCGGTCAAATAATAACAGTTTAAGCCACTCTTCCACCAATTCCTGGAATGACTTTATAAGTCTGATGAATTTTGTGGACGTGGCTACAGGTCGAGTGCAATCTCTAGGCGTCGGACCTTCTGCCTCTAATTTTAAAATGTGATTTTTTTTCTTTAGAGAGAGAACTGCACTTATAGACCCAACATAAGGAAGTGGAAAGTATTTGAAGTCGCTTGTTTCCTTTTTCTGTTTTTGAAGCAGATGCACTTGGTTATCTCGTATGTCTTCAATAAAGGTCACTGTAACAGCTTTCAGAGTTATTGTCTTAATCCCCGGTATACATGTTAAAAGGTACACTTACTTAGTTTCTGTATATGAGTGTATACACACTTGGTTATCTCATGTGTCTTCAATAAAGGTCACTGTAATATCGTTCAGAGTTATTGTCTGAATCTCGATATACATGCTAAAAGGTACAACTTCCTTAAGTTTTGTCCATGAGTGTATATACACTTGGTTATCTTATGTATCTTCAATAAAGGTCACTGTAATATCTTTCAGAGTTATTGTCTGAATCCCCGGTATATATGCTAAAAGGTACAACATCCTTAAGTTTTGTCCATGAGTGTATATTGGTTATCTCGTGTGTCTTCAATAAAGGTCACTGTAATATCTTTCAGAGTTATTGTCTGAATCCCAATATAAATGCTAAAAGGTACAACTTCCTTAAGTTTTGTCCATGAGTGTATATTGGTTATCTCGTGTGTCTCCAATAAAGGTCACTGTAATATCTTTCAGAGTTATTGTCTGAATCCCAATATATATGCTAAAAAAGGTACAACTTCCTTATATTCTGTATATGAGTGTATACACACTTGGTTATCTCATGAGTCTTCAATAAAGGTCACTGTAATATCGTTCAGAGTTATTGTCTCAATCCCGATATATATGCTAAAAGGTGCAACTTCCTTAGGTTCTGTATATGAGTACATGTTGCCGAGAGAAACATTTATTTGCAATCAATCTTTCTAATCCACTTTTAGGCATCTAGATAATATGAAAAAAATAGTACAAATGTGATATTGTACTGGGATAAGGTGCATAAATTATGAAAAAAGACATATCCTTATCGTGCAACTGAAACTTGCTGATGGTTTGCGCCATCTTTCGGAAAAAATATCAACTATTCTCGTTTATTTCTAATTATTCCAGAATCAACAAGAATAGTTGATATTTATTCCGAAAGATGGCGCAAGCCATCAGCAACTTTCAGTTGCACGATAAGGATATGCCTTTTTCTTAATCTAGATAATATGTTTTATTCTTAACTAATTATATTTGTTTCTGTAGTTTATTAACCTTTTACGTATAGTTATATATTTAAATCAAAATATCATTATACATATATATACAATGATCAAAATATAATTTATTTATACCAATATTTTAGTTGGCCGAACGCCAACCTTTATCAAGGTATTTAATAAAAGATTGTTGACACATTTTAAAATGTTATAACACCTTGATAAAGGTCGGCGTTCAGCCAACTGAAATATTGGTAAAAATAAATGATATTTTGATCCAATATATGCCTTTTTATATATGGATGGGTATAGTTAGAGATTGACTTTTACTCAAAGATGAAAAATGATAATTTATCATCATTATTCGCGATATTTATTCTATTCCTCGTTTTAAGAGACAAATTTTTCTACACCCACTATAATCGGAAAATGAAAAAATTATTACGTGCTTTTCTCATCAGTAGGGAACTCTCTTGACAGCGTTTCGCCATTTTTATCTACCAGATAAAAAGAAAATTACTGATCGTGCAACAGAAAGTTGCTGATGGCTTGCACCATCTATCGGAATAGACTGAAAATTCTCCACCAAATTTTGCAGCGCTGGCAGAGACGCCATATTCAATGTACATAGTATATATAATGCATATTATCTTTTTTAAAATAGTGTAGACTGTGCACATTGCATGTATTGACAAGATTTCTATCGGAATAGATGTCGACTATAGATTGATTTTAAGATACTCAGGAAAACGTATTGGCCAAATAGATTTCATGATTACTCTTGTACTACATGTTTCAGGGCGGTTGGCCCTCGTCAATGTGGCGTAGGCTGTACTTCAACGGCTAAAAAGCCAACTTGATTGGCTTTTATTGATTATTCAAGAAACGTATTTGATCAATATTCTGGAAAAATTAAAAAATAAATGATTCGTTAATATTTATTCGGACAGATGGAGCAAGCCATCATTATCTTTCAGTTGCAGAATCAGTAGATTCTTTTTACTTCATTTATTAACCTGATACAATATCACCTTTTTACTATTTTGTCATATATTTGCCTCTTTTTACTTACCTAAATACTGCTATTGTTGATCAAATAATAAAATGATATCCAGATTCACTATCAAGATATAATCTTTTGGGTTTCGAAAATTACAGTTCTTTTTGTTCGAGCACATCTCTTCAGATAAAAGAAGAGACAAATTTAAAACAACAAAATAGCTCCATATATATTGTCATGTAGTAGGAAAGACAAACTTCAGAATGACACAGCAATTTATTTAAGGCAAAAACAAAAAAAACATTTATATGATACTAGACGAATGGCCCGGGCAACGCCCGGGTTTTACCCGAGTGCGTATATATTTTAAAAAGGTTTTAATTCAAATACTATTCGTTACAATTATAAATTGGCGCCATGGATGTCACTCTTGTGAAACGTCCCGTTCCAAACTGTGTGTTTTTAAAATTTTTAAATTAAAATACTATTCGTTACAATTATAAATTGGCGCCGTGGATGTCTCTCTTGTGAAACGTCCCGCCCCAAACTGTGTGTGTCTTGAAAATATAAAAATAAAAATGTGAATTTTCATAAATATTTCATCATGTCGATTTTTTTTTTGCATTTCACCTACTAAATCATATATTAACTTTATGAACGGAAAAATATGTCCAGGGTAGTCTAGTGGTCATGGCATCTGCCCGGTAAGCGGAAGGTCGTGGGTTCGATTCCCATCCCTTGACACTTTTTTTTTATTTTATCCATTCTGACCAAAATCTATCCGTGAACTTCACACAGTGAACTTCACACAGACAGAATAAGGCAATTATATAAGTAGACAAGTTAAGCAATGAGGAAGTTTCCAAAATAGCAAAATATAAATGATATATAAATAAAATTAATAATCTGTACATAAAATATGATAAATACTTTGCTACAATATGTGAAAAAATAAAAAATAGCATCAATTCTAGCCCTAATATATTCTGGTTTCAAAATTTCGTACACCACTCTAAACGGTAATGTAAGTGCATCAAATATTTACAGATTTAGAAGGTAGTTGGGCATTACGATATTTCAGAGTTTCCCTTGGGTTACTTGCATTTACTGGTTGAATTGGATTAATGCGAGAAATCTTTTAGCTCAGGAAGGACCTGCTTGTAAGCTCCTGTAATTCCTTTTAATAATAAAAAAGGTTGCGCGGAGTCACCTTCTTCTTTCTTATATCCACTCAATCATATTAGGGTATCAAGATTGTAGAGCTTGAGACTTGACAACTATCATTACTGGGTGAAGTAGAATGTGTCTGCCTTTGTCATTAAGACTGGGAGCACTACTCAGTATTAGACCGACTTAGATCCAAAAGAAATGGCCGCCTCTGACGTGAGGTACAGACACCATGTGTAGCCGCTCCTAACTTGAAGTACAAACGCTGCTCATCCTGTATCCCTGGATCAGGAGCCCTTACAGGGTACTATCAGCCGGGTCAGTTGAGCCCAGGTTTTTTAGCAAGCTTGTTACTGCTCCCTCTCCTCCTTTTTCATCCGGGCTTAGGATCGGCAAAGGTGGAGTTACCTACTTCTTGGTGAACCAAGAAGGTGAACCAAGGTCTCCATTATATTCTGGAGACAAGATGTTTACAGCCGCTTGAGAGTATACAGGGCAGGAATTTCGAAAAGTAATAACTGGTGATACTTTATATAGGGTTTCCATTATATTATCAGACGAACAAAATGGTCAAGCGAAGAGTTTCTTTTAGGGTTCTTCGAGCTTTCAAGAATTTCTATTCGGATAAATAAAAAAAAAACTTTACAAGAAACTCTTGACCTCAAATATTTGTTCTGTTGCTAATTTACTGCACCATGTGATTGTTCAACTTCAGAAAAGGTTTTTATCTTCTTCTTCATTACCTTTATAGTGTGATACCAACTACCAGAATACTTCTCAGGGATATATGCAAATGCTTTTCAATATACGTGCTTGGCTATCCAAATTAAAATGGTACAGTAGATAGACATTGAAAGACAAGATTTTACACAGTCTCAAGTACGAATGCAACTCTCTGATATAAAGACTAGTTGGAAAAAGCGCTATATCATGTTTAAGATCAAATTGAATTGAAGTTCAATATTTTTAAATCCTCAAGTGACAACGTTTATTATAAATTGATAGTATTTGAATAGTCGAAAAACCATAAAAGTTATCATAAACAATATAGTAATTCTCACTTTATTGTTTTAGTAGATGGAATTTATTTATATTTATATTGAATAATAATTGCAAATTGAAAAGTGTTTCAGCAATTTCATTATAGTGTGAATTTCAGAAAAATATTGGATATAATTATTTCTAACCCCTCCCCCGCTTGGTCTTAAACCAAGAATTTTCTGGATATCATTATTAAACTACTAGAATAACTTCCGATTACAATTTGAAAACTGTAATGGTTCAACTTGGAAAATGTACGATCTGGTAATTGTAAGTTCCTAAAAGCATAATATTCGGAAAATGCAAGTTCCTGAAAACGTAAGATTAAGAAAATTAAACTTCCTAAAAGCGTAAGATTCTGGAAAATGCAAGATCCGAAAAATGTACGATCTGGAAAATGAATGATCCGGAAAATACAAGAACTTGAAAGGTAAGATTAGGAAAATGTTCGATCTGGAAAATGTAAGATCCTAAAAGCGTAATATTCGGAAAACGTTCTATCTGAAAAATGTAAATTCCTAAAAGCGCGTAATATTCGGAAAATGTACGATCTGGAAAATGTACAGAGACATTATGATCACAAAAGATCCCCATCAAAAGACAAAGAATTTGATTGAAAGAGTTGAAGCGAAAAAACGAATAGTTTAGTTATTTTTATTTAGAAAATTGAGCACTCTATTAAAGAAAGATTTACTATAAGAAAATTGCCATCAATTATTTATTATAAAAACCTTTCGCAGTAAGTTGGCTTACACATTAACAAACGACAAACCTTTTTACGAAAGGATTTTGATATCTTCATAAAGAAAGATTAAAGGAATAAGCATAAAAAGATTAAGAGGAGCTTCTTTCAAAATTTTATTCTGCAAGCTTTCGGACTAGACGTCCTTCTACAGGCAAAGGATAGTTGTAAAAACTAAACTAGGTTAGTTTTTACAACTATCCTTTGCCTGTAGAAGGACGTCTAGTCCGAAAGCTTGCAGAATAAAATTTTGAAAGAAGCTCCTCTTAGTCTTTTTATGCTTATTCCTTTAACCAAATTTTAAGAGTTCTTATCGTTTAATAAAGAAAGATTGTTGGTGAGGAACCTGTTAAAATATATATTCTATTCTCTAAATAAAATATATTTTGCATAAAATAAAGATATGTTTTCTAAGATCTCCCTCTGTGTAATAATGTTTATTTAATCCCCTGTAAGACTTACATTTGGAAAAAAAGGAAGCTTAAGGTTGAATATTTTTATATATTCTTGTGTGTATTATATGAAGACATTAATAAAACTTTGCACCTTTCTAATACAGAATTTGTTTATGTTGTCCCGCAGAATATTTAAGAAAAACAATCGTTATTTTATTTCAATTTAAAGTGCCCCCTAGGGACATTTATGCTGTCATATATGTATGCCTTTACATTTGTTTATACATATATGTTATATAAAAATATTATTTTATTTTAAATTATAATTTCATAGATTCAAATACTCTGTTAAATCGACCGCCAGAGGTCACGTTTCATATATAAAAATTCATTGTTGTTTTATCCCAATGGCCGGCTAAAAACTTTTGTACATCATGTAAATAATCTTTTGTTTTCCTTATTCTACTCGCCTTAAGCCAGGCAGTACTTTTATCAAATTATGTTCTTTTATATATTCCTTTAACTCAATTAAATTACTGATCAAAAAAATTTTTCATTATCATACTTTAAAGATTTCAACCACGACTGCATTAACATACCATAATCCTCAACATGATCTGAATTCAAGCAGAAATTCTCTATTCATTTTTATATAACATACATATATGTGATGATGAGTTGCTGTCGACTTATCTGTGATGAGATCCTGTCGACTCATGTAATAAGAGATGAGTATTCCAGTAGCTTTTGTAGAGATTCTGTCGACTACTGAAATAAGAGTTGAAGTCCTGGTAGCTCTTTTTGTACTGTGTTGACCAAGAGGAACAGTCAGGATGTAGAGTTTTCCAGTACCTCTCTGCACCTTGGAAGACCTTTAAAAGTTCTCGCAAAATACAGGCAGTCGTGGTCGAGGCAGAGTGGAAAGCTGGGGATATCCACACAAAAAACGAAGACACAGTTGCACTAAGAAAGTTCCGTAAACAGATAAAAGTTGAGCCAGGAGCGAAAGATGGAGACATAGAAGTTTCTTACTCGTCTACATGATAGTTGAGATCGACATAAGGTACGACCGACGTGAGCTGACGCTAAGGGTGAACTACTCAACTGACTGAACTGTCAAGCTGTCAAGCCACTGTAAGGTGATGATTTATAGGTTAAAGACGGGGTGACCTTATGTGACAGGGGCGTTTGAGAAAGGCCGCCTTTACCTGTCCAGGTGTGAGAGGGGTCTCTGCATTCCACCACATGTGACAGTGTGGGTGGCCTGTCGTGGGAATTGTGAATCTACCTGATTTATGAGTTCCATCTTTAGACTGTTGTTTTGGTAATACTATGCTCGATCTCTGCTTTAGCTCAACTCTTAAATCTATTACAGATTTTATTTATTTATCCACTTTGTACAAATTACATTACATAGGGTGATGTAAAGACACAGATTAATCATGCGCATAATTACCCATAGATGTGTCTCTATATACAACATGACAATCTTGTTATAAGTTATCTACACAATATGAGGTTGTTGTTTTAAATTACCATATATATATACAATAAATTTAGGCCGTGAATAGTTATATGATGTTAACAATGAGAAAGAGAGAAAAAAGAACTGTGTACAAAAGAAAGAAGTGTCTGGCAATATGTACAATCAGCATAATATAAATTATCAGTTTCTTAAAATATATTTGTTGCTATATAATTTAAAATATATCTACAAAAGGTATTAAATTATATACATTTCTTTACTGGAAATAAAAATACTTGGATCTGTTACTATTAAATTATTTAATATAATGGTGGCAAATCAATTCATTTTGATACAAACAATTACAAACCACGGAAATTTCTAAAGTTTTTTAAATAGAATAAAGGCTGTGGAGGATTCAAGTTGCTTTTGTGGTATTGAAGAACAAGCCTCAAGACATCTACTGATCGATTGCCCAGCATTTCAAGATTATAGAATGAAGAATTAACTAGTTGTTTGTGAACTTAACGATTTGATTTTCGATAAAAAATCATATTTGAAGTTCAATTAATTTTGTAAATAGATTATAAACTTTCTACAAAATCTGGTAATCTCTAATGTTTTCATGCGTTGAATAATGTAAATAACTTATGTAAATAAACTTTTCTCCTTGTTTAGCGCAAGTATCCCTTGCGGGATATAGCGCTTTGGAAATAAAATAATTGGAAATTGTCAACTTATCAACATCAAATAATAGTGAAGCAACACAAGAGAAATATTCGGAGTAACAAATAATCAAATTTAACACTCTGTTGTAAGAGATTTAAACTATTTTTTGACACGTATATTCATTTTCTAGCCGAATGACCCGGGCAACGCCTGTGTTTTACCCGACTGTAGATGTTACAACGGTGATCCTTAGGTCGCTGGTTCAAATCCGGCTTGAGGGAGCCGGCGAGCACGTGACCTCCCTGTGCGCGCGCATCCGTGACAGAGGCCGATGAGGAAAGACGGTCGTGACTATATATAGGGGTAATAATCAATTTTCTATACACTGATCAATGAGCAAGGCCTTCCCATCATTTTATCATTGCAGTAATGGCAGTAGAAATTGATTTATTTTAAAGAGAATCATACACGTCACAAAAATAGTTTGAAATTCGTGATAATAGATGGCGCGCTAATGCAATATATTAATACTCTGTTGATTAAAACCTAACTTTTCGGTTATGTTTGCTGAACTGTGTATGAGAAACTCTCCAAAATTTAGGCCGTTAAGCTATCTAATGTTGCTGAAATTGTACAGATTTTCGTCCATCTATTGGTTTCCTAGTGAAAAGCTCTTTGTTTGTGTACTTGTGAAAATATTTTAAATTATAAGAATAATGAAGGAAAATATCTTCATATAGGTTAGAGTCTTCCATGAGAGGTCATAAACATAGCTAAACCTAGACACTCCTGGAAGTGAAATTTCATCTGACTTTATACTTCGGTTACAAGACTACTGGGCACGATATGACGGAGTTTCTCGTAAGAGACCGCCTCCATAAGACTATGTCTCGCCATGTTTTAAGGCTATGGTCTCTCTTATTGGATGTTATTGTCAAATATTATTCTATGATTGTAATAATCTGTGACTTAAAATCTGTGTTGTCAGGAATATATAGGTGCGAGTTAATAGAGATGTGTGGTTAGATATATGTTATTTTATTAGTAATGTTTGAATGTAATTCTACTGTCCTATAAGCTTAGGTTCTTAGTCTTCTTGAAAACCATTTCTGAGATTCAGTGCTGCGTATATAAGCAGAATGATCAAATACAGTATTAGAGCTCTGAGAAGCGGTCTGGTGGATTAAATTGGCGAAACCGCTGGGATGGTTCACCGCTGATAAGCCAAGCCCTCCCAATATATTTTTCATCGCAGTAAGGGAAGTAGAAGTTTGTATTATGTATAAAAGAAACATTCGTGCTTTTAAATCCTTTCATTTTATATGACTAGTAATGTTTGCTTAGATATATTAAGTAATTCATATTCCC
>CP092878.1:33483789-33533993 GCA_030710605.1 Cordylochernes scorpioides
GGGGGGGGGGGGGAGGGGCTTATTACAGGGGCCGTTTCTGAGAAAGGGCCCGCATGTCCCTGTGAAGGGGCCTCATTCCACCAGCTTGAACAGTGTTTCATGGGGGAATTTTCTAAATCTCCCTCAACCTTGACGTTATGACTTCTATCTCTTGCTTAGCTCAACTATTAAATCTATTACAGATTTTTATTTATTTATCCTGTTTGTACAAATTACATTACATATGATGATGTAAAGACACATGTCTATAATACGTATAATCATTAACAGCTGTGTTTCTATTATACAACATTAAAATCTTATTATAAGTTATATACAATATGGGGTTGCTGGTTTAAATTACCATAATATATATATTTTTATTCATTTATTAATCAAACAGTATCGATATTGAAATATATGCGCCTATTACAGAGGAAATAAATTAGAACTTATGAATTAAATATATATATTTCAAATGGGAGAATGTAAAAGATGAAGAATTGTTTACAAAGTTTCTCTAGACAAATATTGAATCAACCAAGGCCTAACTGTGTTTACAAAACGAGATTAGGATTGATAATTTATTACCTCTCTCTATGAGTATATATATTTTATATATATCGTAATTTAAACAATATGATATGTAAGTAATAAAGTATGACGTCTTTTCTAGTCGTCTCAAAATGATACCAGTTTGCCACCGGACCCCAGGGGAGGGGAGGATGACCCACATAAGACTGACCAATGAGGATCAACACCCGGGGGATCCAGAGAGGGACAAAAAGGGCGTTGGTCCGGATACAGTGGATATTTCGGACAGGCCCGCTGAGACTAGGTCGTTGGCCATCTCCCGGCGGCCCTCGTGGCCGCCGTTTTGGCTCCTCCCTGCCTCCGCGGCTTCATGCAGGACGCCGAGCTTTCCTCAGTTAATCCTCAACTTTCCCCTGGTCCTGGTGCCACGTGAGACGTACTAGGAGAGTGTCTTTTGATCCCAAACATTGTCCTTACTGTCCCTTGCGGACTTCCCACTCTGCACGCCTTGCCACTCAACCCCGACTGCTTCCAACTCACTTGTTGTCTTACCCGGGTTTACGACCTATAGATATATTGAAAATCATCCTAAAATTACAATACGTAATGTAAGTAAACTATAAAAATAAAAGTCACTTTCCCCGTCAAAACGGATACCGGAACTTGGCGCCATCTATCGACCGATTCTACAAACAAACGGACTCGGGTAGGTGACAAAGCCACAACATTAAATTGAGAAACACCCACCTAGAGACCATGAGTTCGCGCTATAGCCCTCGTCAGTCTAGGACGGGCTTCAATTTCATGATATCCAACAGGAATGACGAATCCTGTATGGGACTTTGATTCCAGTAAAAGGCTTGTTGCTGCTGTTGTATATAGTCACAGTGTAGAAAATACTATACTATACCTACTACATATAGATTTCTCTCTGTATTCTTAGTTCTCTTCTCTTACTCTGTAAACTGGCGAATCCTTTATAGGACGAGAGGTCCTCAATAAAGGCTTTTTGTTGTTGTTTTTGTTGTTGATATCCAACAGGAATTAAATGAAGTTTTCATAATTTTCCAAATAGATGTTTAGTTGATAAATGACTATGGCAATTCTATAGTCAAAATAAATATGGAATTTTTGCCAGGTGGATATTGGTAAGTAGATGGCGCTTAGTCATAGTGTCTATTTTGATGGGAATCGTTGTAGATTACTTTCTTCCTGCCAAATATTCCATGAAATAATAATAGAAGACTATATAGAGATTTAAAAATAACATTTATATACTATTATCCATAGTACGCGTCATACAGACCATGATAGACATAGTGGGTAGTAGTTAGAGACTGCTTTTACTGCGAATGGCATCACACGTAGAAAGAGCGCGCGCAGTTAGACGTTTACATTTACAAGTGTGACAAAGCTCCGTTTGCTTCCTTGCAATCACTCATTGTCTTGTCCTTTTACAAGAATCGGAGGCCTTTGAAGTAAATATTTTAACAGGATAAAGTGCCCAATGAGAGATTCGACGGTATATAACAATCTTCCATATAAAGTTAATTCAGTAAACTTTAAACAACACTTTTAGGGGATATATGGGAATACTGTATAAAAATATTTAGTGCTGTTACATTTCTCCTATGCATTTGTGGGATGGTTGCCTGCATGTTGGTGTGGCTTGTGGAAAAGCCGCTGATAAAATTATAATTAAAATTTTATAATTTAAATTAATTTATTTAAAAATCCAGAAATATAAAAAGAAAAGAAGTAACGGCCGTTGGAAGCAAGCCTTGTTGTTCCCGGATGACGCCCGCGCATGCATAATGAAGTGTTCTGCCAGCTTGCGCTTGCCGAGGCTTAGTGAGGTCGCCACACTATTTCCCGTAGGTGTATTGAGGCTTTTTCCGCGTTCGCTGAAGGAAAGTGTGGTCGCCACACATTTATTGTTTTGTTTGAGGAGAAACTATACATTGCTTTGTATATATATCATTTTTATGGACCCTTAAAACATCGAGTATATTTTTGTTTAGACATCCTCATACTGAATGTTGATTGTTCTGTTTAAGATATAAAATGGTTTTTGTTATTAAAGCGAGAGAGAGAGAGAGATTGAGTTTGAAACTGATTTATTACAATGTCCATATAAGATTATATACTAGGGCCATCCAATAAATAAGTTTTCCTATTTTTTTTTCTGCGAACGAAACGTTGTAAAAATTAGTTAGTATAGAAGAAATGGTCACTAGGATGCGTTGGAAGCTGGTGACCTTCAAAATCACGCTACTCGTACGCGCAAGTCCGTAGCGCTTCAGTTTCCATGGAGCTATCACTGGTGAACGTGTCCACTTGCGAACTCCGTTCCGTAATTCGTTTTTTCAAGGCGAAAAATTAAACTGCGGTCAATATTCATCGCAATTCAGTGTCAGTGTATGGTGAAGAATGTATGAGCATCCAAATGGTTCGCTGATGGCGTTCATGGTTCTTAGTAGGACGGCAAAACGTGCATGATGACGAGCGAAGCGGCAGCCCCGTTACTGCTACGGACAATGCAGCCGTTGCTGCTGTTCGGAATGTGGTGGAAGCAGATCGCCGAGTCACCATTGACGAAATAATGATTCGACTGCCTCCTGGAATCGAAATTAGACGCTCTTCGTTCGGAACAATCATGTCAGATGTTTTGAATTTTCTTAAAGTCTGCACAAGATGGGTCCCGCGTTTGCTCTTGAAAATTCACAAGCAACAACGGATGGAGGCAGCCCGAGCTTTCCTGGAAATGCATCAAAGAGATGGAGATCAACTGTTTTCCCGTATTGTCACTGGAGATGAAAGCTGGGTGCATCATTCAACTCCAGAAACAAAACGACATAGCATGGTGTGGAAGAAGCCTGAGGAAAATGCACCAAAAAAGGCGAAGGTCACAATCTCTGCAGGCAAAGTTATGGCTATGGAAAACTTCAAATGGGAAATTTTCACACATCCACCTTATTCTCCGGAACTTGCCCCAAGCGACTTCCATCTTTATCCAGCACTCAAGTGGCACCTTGAAAGCAAGCACTTTGCTAATGATGACGAAGTGCAGGCGGAGGGCGAACCACTGGCTACGAAGACAGGACACGGCTTGGTACAATAGTGGTATCTAAAAATTGCTACAACGGTACCAAAAATGTTTGGACAGAAATGGTGATTATTTAGAGAAGTAGTCTATGAGTTGTATAATGAAAATAAAATAACTGCATAATTGTAAATAATGTGGTTTATTTGTTAAAAAATAGGAAAACTTATTTATTGGATGGCCCTCGTATGATTAAATACAGAATAAATATAAATAATAAGATTATATAATTGATAAATAAATGAAAAAATAGATAGAAATAATAAGAGAGAGAGAGAGATTGAGAGGTAATAAAATTATATAATTATCTTTGACAGTGTGTTTCTTTTCAATAATTTCATCAAATATTATCTCTACGTAACCTTACTACAATGATAAAAGTTATTGAATGAGAGGGCTTGGCTCATCACTATTGAACCCTCTCGGTGGTTTCGCCAAATTTAATCTACCAGACCGCTCTATTATTGTAATAGATTGGTTTTCTTATATACTCTGCATTTAGTATGGAAGGCACGGCTTAGGGGTATTTAAGAGAAACCTATGGACATAATTATAAGGATATATAGACTATTAATTTTTGCGATTATTAAAAATTCCATTATGAAAACAAGAGTACCAAAGGAAAAAATACAATGTTATCAATATTATAGACTAGGTAATACTTTTTTTTTAAAACGGTTACAAGTTTTTCTCTGAAAAGTGTAACGAATGGTCAGTCTATTTACATATTTTTATTTACAACTTCAATAAATAACAACAGTAAAAGTAAACAAAGATTTGCTATCTTGACTCCTGGTCAGTGCTGTGGCCCTCGCAGATAAGGTCCCCTGATGTCCTGCAGCTCTCAAGCAGTCTTTCTATGGCCTCTCCTGGTGGTTCTTCGATAAGATGGTCTCCTGTCCTTGATCCATTCTTGTCTGTCAGGTCTCCAGTCATCTGCTCTAGGTCGTTCTCCTGGATCTCTTCTTATACTAGTCAATATAAATACACTTATCTCTTAATGATTTATTGATGAATTATTTTTTATGTTATGATGTACTAGAGCGCCATCTGTTATCATATTATAAAACTATTTTAGAGGCGTAATATTTTTTTTTAAATAAAACAATTTCTACTGTCCTTACTGCGATGAAAAAATTAAAGGGAGGGCCTGGCTTTAATTTTTTCATCGCAGTAAGGACAGTAGAAATTGTTTTATTTTAAAAAGAATATTACGCCTCTAAAATAGTTTTATAATATTTTTTATGTACTTAATACAAATATTTTAAAATATAGGATAGACCTCATTATTATTTTTTTCACTTTAATATTTTAAGATATTTAACTGGGGGGGTCGGTGAAAGGCTGGTTATACCGTTTGGTTTTCGACTACTACGACCCGGGTTCGATTCCTGCATTGGATACTTTTTTCTGTTTAAAAAAAAAATAATTTAAAAAAATGCTCCAATGGCCCCTCGATTCTTGCAAAAGTCCAACCCCACCAGCGGGTTGGGTTTTTACCTTACAGTAAAAAAGCAGTCGCTAACTACCCACCATGATTATCATGGCCTGTACCACGTGTACTAGAGATAAGAAAAAAAAAAAGATATTTAACTTATTATGATTGTAACTTTTATAATATTTTTACATGCACAAATTTCCCCCCATCTACTTTGTATTTTTAAAAATGATTTCAACTCTGATATTATAACACTATGCGGCGCTGAGTTTGTTTACACAAAATGTAATGCCTTGATAAAGGTTTGGCGTTCAGCCAACCGAAATATTGGCAATTAAATCTTTTTTTTTTAAATTCAATATATGCCTTTTTATTATCTAATGATTTAAATATGGATTGCTCTATTTTAAAAAATAAATATATGTATATATTTTTATTACCATATTTATCGTTACACTAATATAACAATTAGGTTTGGGGGAGAGTACACCTATCCCCCGATTTACACGGTAGATACGTTTCTAAGAAAAACGTGTAAATCGGGGGATAGGTGTACATAGAAATAAAAATAAAATGCATTGACAGGTTAAAATATGTAGTCAGCACATAAGCTCGGGTTTCCTCGTGAGATGTGTACACAGCGCATGTGTTCAATCACAGTAACATTTAGTATAATGCGATAAAAACAATTAAAAAAAAACTTATTTGGAAAACCGTGTAAAAGCGAAAACGTGTAAAACAAGTACCGTGTAAATCGGGGAATAGGTGTATTTTTAAAGGAACCAAAAATTATTAACAACTTATTTGACTAATTCAGAGAAAATTCGATGCATGTCAAATGACTTCAAATACAAATTATGAAGCTAAATTGGACGGTTTTTCTTTAGTCCCTTCATTAGGGAAGAAAATTATTATCTCACTCTCTTTGAAAAAAAAAAAAAAACTAATTGGATTGTAATTTTTCGGTTGGTCTTTTAGTGAAAGAAATTACATTAAAAAAAATCAATTTAAAATTGTAGCCACTTCAATTCTCGTTACAAAAAGGATTTAAGATTAAAATTTAAATTGTATTTGAATATGTGTGGGTACAATTTGAATTTCTTTAATATAAAACAAAACACTTTGCGGATTTTTTTTTATAAGTTGAAAGTTTATTCGGATTGAATTATTATTTTAAAATTAAATTATTACCCAACCTCTTTAAGTACAAATAATATGATGCATATATATGTAATTATTATTTTTTTAAATAGTGACTGATAAATACTGTGCACATTGCATGTATTGACGAGATTTCAATGAAATTATTTTAACACAAAGCAATAACGCGCCATCTATACATATAAAATGAAGGATTTAAAAGCACGAATGTTTCTTTTATACATAATACAAACTTGAATGTAATTCTACTGTCCTATAAGCTTATGTCCATAGATTTCTTGAAAACCATTTCTCAGATTCCATCCTTCAGTGCTGCGTATATAAGCAGAATCGTCCAATACAGTATTAGAGCTCTGAGAAGCGGTCTGGTAGATTAAATTGGCGAAACTGCTGGGAGGGTTCACCACTGATGAACCAAGTCCTCCCAATATATTTTTCATCGCAGTAAGGGCAGTAGAAGTTTGTATTATGTATAAAAGAAACATTCGTGCTTTTAAAAAAATATTTTAATTGTCAATTGTCGGAGTACACGTGTTACAGGCCATGATAATCATGGTGGATAGTAGTTAACGATTACTTTGATTGCCAGAGCTTCACATGTCTACATATGTAGAAATCAGTTCGACTTTTGAACTTACAAATGTATCAGAGCTCCATTTGGTTACATGTACTTGCTGGTGGGGTTGAATATTTGCAAGAATCAGGCGCCATTGGCTAATTTTCTTTATATGTGAAAAAATAGACACTTCGCCAGTTAAAGTTTTTTATTTTCTCAACGTTTCAACAAAAATCTTTTGTCTTCGTCAGGAGAAGCAAATAAAAATAAAGCATTTGTCAAGGCGACAAATTGACAAATGCTTTATGTTTGTTTGTTTCTCCTGACAAAGACAAAATATTTTTGTTGAAACGTTGAGAAAATAAAAAACTTTAACTGGCGAAGTGTCTATTTTTCACATAAATATGAATGCCGGCCAGACAACCTCTATCTTCAGGATAATTTTTCTTTTATTCAGAAAAAGGTTTCCAGTGCGGGATTCGTTCCTGGACCATGGCTGTCAAATAATAACAGTTTAAGCCACTCTTCCACCAATCCCTGGAATAAAGGCTGCTGGATTTTGTGAATGTTGTCACAGGTCGAGTGCAATTTTCAGGCGTCGGGCCTTTTGTCTTTAATTTTGAGCTGTGAAGTTCTATTGTTCAGAGAGAGAGAACTACATTCATAGACACAACTTAAGGAAGTGGAAATTCTCTGATGACGCCGGGTTTTTTTTTTTTTTGAAGGAGAAAGGAAATTTTGTTCACACTTGGTTATCTCGTGTATCTTCAATAAAGGTCACTGTAATATCTTCCAGGGTTAATTTCTGAATACCGATATATACATGATAAAAAGTACAACTTCCTTGAGTGTATGTTGCGGAGAAAACTTTATCGTGTTTAACACACACACATAAGCCTTTTTATTGGGGCATCCAGCCCTATACATGATTCCCCTCTACAGGATTTAGCAAAGGAAGATATTTCAAAAGTAAAAACTAGAATACAAGAAGTAATAAGGAAAAAGAAAAGAGAGAAGAAAGAAAAAACAAAGAAAAAGAAATATAACCAAATATACAAAAAATAAACATACAGAGCAAAAGGAACCATACATGATTAAATATTTAAATTAAAGTACCAATGTTTAGAATATGTCAAGGTTAGGATATCATTGAGAGGGCTAGTGTGGAATCAGCCGCATTCAATCTTCGTATTCTTCCTCCAAGCAAACCTCGACATTCGGCGCATCCATTGTTCTCCAACGGACATTGACTGCGGCCTTGTAGAATTTATATAAACCGAGGGAGAGACCCTGATCAACCATCAGTGTGTTCATCCAGCTGCAAATTTGTTGGCAGTCAGGTTGAGACCAGGGTAAGTCACCCAAAATTTCTTTCCTCTGTTTCTCTAAGCAAGAGCATCCAAATATTATATGCATAATTTCGTCTTGGATTCTGTTTTTACACAGATCGCAAGTTAGAGTCAAATCAATTTTCCAGCGATTTGAACGATTTTCTGGGAAGATCGTCCATAGGAGTCTCAGTTGTGCAAAAAATCTTTTAATTGCTAGAGGAATAGTTGTGAATAAATATCGTTCTGCTGTTATTGAATTATTTAGGTATTTGAAGTGACTGTAATGTGAAGTATTTAGGATTTTCGCCATGTCGTTTTGGATGCTTTGTTCGGTTGCTATTCGGATAATAGCAGGGATTTCAGTCAGTATTGCAGTGTAATCCGGACAACCCTTCAGGAACGAAAAACCGTTTGAGTCTAAAATGGTTGACAGGTTTTCGACAAAGGTTAAACCAGCCCTTTGATTGCTGTGTAATGTCCAGAGGTGTGACAAACATGCCCGGGGCAACCTACTCTCTTCCATTTTCATAATCCTCACCCAAAATCTCAGGACCTGTTTTATCGTGTTTAACATTATCTTTAACTTTTGAAATCTATAGTAATATGTTTTATTGTGAACTTTTTTTAAAAATATCGTTTGTAGTTTATTAACCTTTTTACGTATAATTATATTTTTTGAATGTTTTGTAATCGCATATTTGTCGATTATTTAAAAACACGATTAATTTTATTATTTATTAATGGAATATCATTGTTTTTAATTCAATTATTATTTTTTTACGTATATTAAGTACACAAGGTACAGGCCATGATAATCTTAGTAGGTAATTAGAGACTCCCTTCTTATTGTAAGTACACCGCAGGTCTATACACATTAAGAGAACAGTTAGATATTTTATCTCACTAGGTTTCTTGAACACACTGATGGGGTTTCGACTGTGTAATTTTTATCTCACAAGGTTTCTTGAACACACTGATGGGGTTTCGACTGTGTAATTTTATCTCACAAGGTTTCTTGAACACACTGATGGGGTTTCGACTGTGTGATTTTATCTCACAAGGTTTCTTGAACACACTAATGGGGTTTCGACTGTGTAATTTTTATCTCACAAGGTTTCTTGAACACACTGATGGGGTTTCGACTGTGTAATTTTATCTCACAAGGTTTCTTGAACACACTAATGGGGTTTCGACTGTGTAATTTTATCTCACTAGGTTTCTTGAACACACTGATGGGGTTTCGACTGTGTAATTTTATCTCACAAGGTTTCTTGAACACACTGATGGGGTTTCGACTGTGTAATTTTATCTCACAAGGTTTCTTGAACACACTGATGGGGTTTCGACTGTGTGATTTTATCTCACAAGGTTTCTTGAACACACTAATGGGGTTTCGACTGTGTAATTTTTATCTCACAAGGTTTCTTGAACACACTGATGGGGTTTCGACTGTGTAATTTTATCTCACAAGGTTTCTTGAACACACTAATGGGGTTTCGACTGTGTAATTTTATCTCACTAGGTTTCTTGAACACACTGATGGGGTTTCGACTGTGTAATTTTATCTCACAAGGTTTCTTGAACACACTGATGGGGTTTCGACTGTGTAATTTTTTCTCACAAGGTTTCTTGAACACACTGATGGGGTTTCGACTGTGTAATTTTATCTCACAAGGTTTCTTGAACACACTGATGGGGTTTCGACTGTGTAATTTTATCTCACTAGGTTTCTTGAACACACTGATGGGGTTTCGACTGTGTAATTTTATCTCACAAGGTTTCTTGAACACACTGATGGGGTTTCGACTGTGTAATTTTTTCTCAAAAGGTTTCTTGAACACACTGATGGGATTTCGACTGTGTAATTTTATCTCACAAGGTTTCTTGAACACACTGATGGGGTTTCGACTGTGTAATTTTATCTCACAAGGTTTCTTGAACACACTGATGGGTTTTCGACTGTGTAATTTTATCTCACAAGGTTTCTTGAACACACTGATGGGGTTTCGACTGTGTAATTTTATCTCACAAGGTTTCTTGAACACACTGATGGGGTTTCGACTGTGTAATTTTTTCTCACAAGGTTTCTTGAACACACTGATGGGGTTTCGACTGTGTAATTTTATCTCACAAGGTTTCTTGAACACACTGATGGGGTTTCGACTGTGTAATTTTATCTCACAAGGTTTCTTGAACACACTGGTGGGGTTTCGACTGTGTAATTTTATCTCACAAGGTTTCTTGAACACACTGATGGGGTTTCGACTGTGTAATTTTATCTCACAAGGTTTCTTGAACACACTGGTGGGGTTTCGACTGTGTAAATTTATCTCACAAGGTTTCTTGAACACACTGATTATTTTTCGACTGTGTAATTTTATCTCACAAGGTTTCTTGAACACACTGATGGGGTTTCCACTGTGTAAGAATTAGTGGCCATTAAAACAGAAAAAAAAAACCCGCTCATTGCGGGATTTGATCCCGCGTCATGGTTATCGAAAATGTGAGGTTTGTACCCAACATCTTCCTCAGAACACCAATTTACAGTAGCTTGCTACATGGTTAAGGAGTTAGTTGTAATTCTGCCTCGTTTTTGTGTCTAGAAAAAAACGTAACTAATCAATTAATTGGAAATCGGTAGAACAAAAAGGCAAATGTAGCCAAGTCGAGCAATCCATTATCTTCCACAAATTACCATTATAAATTGCAGGGAGTGATTAATTACGCCAAGATTGGGGCGAAGTGAATGTCTACAGGTGCTTACACTCACTGCATTCTGTTTGGTATCCACTTTATCTGTATCTTTGAACTAGTTCACATGGATGGGTATTTTATTTTTGAAAATAGAGCAATCCATAAACAACAACAAAAGCGTTATTAAGACCTTTTAGTCTTATACAGATTCTCCAAGCAGAAATATAGGATACATGAAGGAAAAACAGTGATAGAACTTAATGGTAACATGATATTTATATACACGGTAAATTATATAAAGACAATCAAGCTAATAGATTAATCTGGGCAAATTGGAGGCAAAGAAAGTTACTATACATGGATTTACCATGGATTCTCGTGTTAGGTCTTGTGGAGTTATTTGGTAGCAGCTCTGAGACTTTTATTAGCTATGTAGAACTTTTCCTAGTCATCATCCCCGCCCTTGACATTGCCGGTTGGATTTCACTTGTAAGCATTTCGACCTGTGAGTCAATTGTGGAGTCTTCCACTAGTAAATTAGTTGAATCCCTCAAGCTGCTTTTGTAAGATGTAGCCTTGTCAGCTGTCCAGGAATGCAGCAATCCATAAATAAATATTTAAATAAAAAGGCATATATTGGATCAAAATATCATTTATTTATACCAATACACCAATACCTCGCTTTGCGGCGTTTCGTTTTGCGTTTTTTTCGAAGTTGCGTCCCTGCTAAATTTTTACTGATTTTCACTGTGCGTCGTTAGATTTTCGAAGTTGCGTTGTTTTGGATTCGAGTCATTAATTTTTTTTTTAATTTTATTTCCTAAAATATGGGAACACCTTTGTTTTTGATTGCGCCATACCATTAAAATCTTATTTTCACTTTGCGTCGTTTCAATTTGCGTCGTGTTTTTTTGGAACGTAACCCCGACGTAAAGCGAGGTATGGGTGTATTTCAGTTGGCTGAACGCCAAACTTTATCAAGGTGTTCAATATAAGGTTGTTGATACACTTTAAACTTAAATACATTGATAAAGGTTGAAGTTCAGCCAACTGAAATATTGGTAAAAATATATGATATTTTGTTTCAATATATGCCTTTTCATTTATAGATGGGTAGAGTTAGAGATTGACTTTTACTCAGAGCTAAAAATGAATATTTATTATCATTATTAGAGATATTTATTCTGTTCCACGTTTAATAGACAATTTTCACTACACCCACTAATCGGAAAATGAAAAAAAATAATAATAATTAGGGGCTTTTCTCATCAGTAGGGAACTCTCTTGACAGCGTTTTGCCATTTTTATCTACCAGATAAAACATAACCCGATCGTGCAACAGAAAGTTACTGATGGCTTGCAACATCTACCGGAATAAACTCGCAATTCTCCACCAAATTTTGCAGCGCTGGCAGAGGCGTCATATTCATTGTACATAGTGTATATAATGCATATTAAATTTTCTTAAATAGTGCAGACTGTGCACTTTGCATGTATTGACATGATGTTTATCGGAATAGATGTCGACTATTGATTGATTTTAAGATATTCAGGAAAACGTATTGGCTAAATAGGTTTCATGTTTACTCTTGTACTATATGTTTCAGGGCTGTTGGCCCTCGTCAATGTAGCGTAGCCTGTACTTCAACGGCTAAAAGCGTACTTGGTTGGCTTTTATTGATTATTCAAGAAATTTATTTGATCAATATTCTGGAAAAATTAAAAAATAAATGATTCGTTAATATTATTCCGACAGATGGGGCAAGCCATCATTAACTTTCAGTTACAGAATCAGTAGATTCTTTTCATTTCATTTATTAACCTGATACAATATCACCTTTTTACTATTTTGTCATATATTTGCCTCTTTTTACTTACCTAAATACTGCTATTGTTGATCAAATAATAAAATGATATCCAGATTCACTATCAAGATATAATATTTTGGGTTTCGAAAATTACAGTTCTTTTTGTTCGAGCACATCTCTTCAGATAAAAGGAGACAAATTTAAAACAACACATAGCTCCATATATATTGTCACGTAGAAGGAAAGACAAACTTCAGAATGACACTGCAATTTATTTAAGGTGAAAACACAATAAACATTTATTTGATACTAGCGGATGTACCCGGCTTCGCCCGAGGTTTTACACGAGTAAAGGTTTGTCTAACGAACATTTGGTAAAACAATTCTCTATAAACTTATAAAAAAAAGATATATTTTGATAATTTGAAACTCGTAAATTTGAATCTCTCGATAAAGTGAACATTTTTTCCCGGTCCCTGTGTGCCGTGTCATCCTGAATTTTGTCTTTCATAATTTTCTACATTACAAAATCATCGTTTTATCTAGTGAACATATTTTCCCGGTCCCTTGAAAAATACTCGATAAGTTGAATAAAGTCATGGTCGTGAATCTCTCGATAAAGTGATTATTTTTTCCCGGTCCCTGTGTGCCGTGTCAGCCTGAATTTTGTCTTTCCTAATTTTCTACATTACAAAATCATCGTTTTATCTAGTGAACATATTTTCCCGGTCCCTTGAAAAATACTCGATAAGTTGAATAAAATCATGGTCGTTTCGGACGTACCCGGCTTCGCCCGAAGTTTTACACGAGTAAAGGTTTGTCTAACGAACATTTGGTAAAACAATTCTCTATAAACTTATAAAAAAAAGATATAATTTGAAACTCGTAAATTTGAATCTCTCGATAAAGTGAACATTTTTTCCCGGTCCCTGCGTGCCGTGTCATCCTGAATTTTGTCTTTCATAATTTTCTACATTACAAAATCATCGTTTTATCTAGTGAACATATTTTCCCGGTCCAGGTTTGTCTAACGAACATTTGGTAAAACAATTCTCTAAAAACTTATTAAAAAAAAGATATATTTTGATAATTTGAAACTCGTAAATTTGAATCTCTCGATAAAGTGAACATTTTTTCCCGGTCCCTGTGTGCCGTGTCAGCCTGAATTTTGTCTTTCCTAATTTTCTACATTACAAAATCATCGTTTTATCTAGTGAACATATTTTCCCGGTCCCTTGAAAAATACTCGATAAGTTGAATAAAATCATGGTCGTTTATGGAAGATGGACGTAGTTCCCGGAGGTCACCCGCCCCCCGCGCGCCAGGACCTCTTGATCACTCTCTGATTGGTCGGTGGGAACTTGGACTGTCCAACCAACTGGCCGGCGGCCGGACGGTGGGGGGAGGGGCAGATCTCCGTTGCAAGATGGCGCTGCTTGCGAGTTAAAGCTACAAATCTGCAAATAACTCTAAGGATATTAAAGATATTCAAGAAACTATTTTTCCTAAACCTTTCCGGAGATACACCTAATAATATCCCAAAATTTCACGGCGATTGGATGTATGGTTTTTGAATCCATAGAGGACACACAGACACACACACACACACACAGACACACACACAGACATTCAAATTTATATATATAGATAACTAGACGAAGTGCGCATATATTTTATAAACGTTTTAATTCAAATACTATTCGTTACAATTATAAATTGGCGCCATGGATGTCACTCTTGTGAAACGTCCCGTTCCAAACTGTGTGTTTTAAAAATGTTTTAATTAAAATACTATTCGTTACAATTATAAATTGGCGCCGTGGATGTCTCTCTTGTGAAACGTCCCGCCCCAAACTGTGTGTGTCTTGAAAATATAAAAATAAAAATGTGAATTTTCATAAAGATTTCATCATGTCGATTTTTTTTTGCATTTCACCTACTAAATCATATATTAACTTCATGAACGGAAAAATATGTCCAGGGTAGCCTAGTGGTCATGGCATCTGCCCGGTAAGCGGAAGGTCGTGGGTTCGATTCCCATCCCTTGACACTTTTTTTATTTTATCCATTCTGAGCAAAATCTATCCGTGAACTTCACACAGTGAACTTCACACAGACAGAATAAGGCAATTATATAAGTAGACAAGTTAAGCAATGAGGAAGTTTCCAAAATAGCAAAATATAAATGATATATAAAGAAAATTAATAATCTGTACATAAAATATGATAAATACTTTGCTACAATATGTGAAAAAATAAAATATAGCATCTATTCTAGCCCTAATATATTCTGGTTTTAAAATTTCGTACACCACTCTAAACGGTAATGTAAGTGCATCAAATATTTACAGATTTAGAAGGTAGTTGGGCTTTACGATATTTCAGAGTTTCCCTTGGGTTACTTGCATTTACTGGTTGAATTGGATTAATGCGAGAAATCTTTTAGCTCGGGAAGGACCTGCTCGTAAGCTCCTGTAATTCCTTTTAATAATAAAAAAAAAAGGTTACGCGGAGTCACCTACTTCTTCTTTCTTATCTCTACTCAATCATATTAGGGTATCAAGCTTGTAGAGCTTGAGACTTGACAACCATCATTACTGGGTGAAGTAGAATGTGTCTGCCTTTGGCCATTAAGACTGGGAGCACTACTTAGTAGCAGGCCGACTTAGATCCAAAAGAAATGGCCGCCTCTGACATGAGGAACAGACACCATGTGCAGCGCTCCTAACATTGAGTACAGACACTGCTCATCCTGTATCCCTGGATTAGGATCCCTTCCAGGGTACTATCAGCCGGGCTAGCTGAGCCTAGGTTTTCTAGCGAGCTTGTTACTGCTCCCCCTCCTCTTTTTTCATCCGGGCTTGGGACCAGCAAAGGCGGAGTTACCTACTTCTTGGTGAACATCAGATTATATTCTGGAGACAAGCTGTTTACAGCCGCTTGAGAGTCTACATGGTAGAAATTTCGAAAAGTAATACCTGATACTTTATACAGGGTTTTCATTATATTATCTAAAGAACAAAATGGTCAAGCGAAGAGTTTCTTTTAGGGTTCTTCGAGCTTTCAAGCATTTCTACTCGGCTAAATAAATAAATAAAAACTTTACAAGAAACTCTTGACCTCAAATATTTGTTCTGCTGATAATTTACTGCTCCATTTGATTGTCCAACTTCAGAAAGGGTTTCTATCTTCTTCTTCATTACCTCTATAGTGTGATACCAACTGCCAGAATACTTCTCGGGGATATATGCAAATGCTTTTCAATATAGGTGTTTGTTTATGCAAATTAAAATGGTACATTTAACTGACATTGAAAAACAAGATTTTGCACAGTCTCAAGTACGAATGTAACTCTCTGATATAGAGACTAGTTGGAAAAAGCGCTATATCATGTTTAAGATCAAATTGAAGTTCAATATTTTTAAATCCTCAAGTGACAACGTTTATTATAAATTGATAGTATTTGAATAGTCGAAATACCATAAAAGTTATCATAAATAATATAGTAATTCTCACTTTATTGTTTTAGTAGATGGAATTTATTTTTATTTATATTGAATAATAATTGCAAATTGAAAAGTCTTTCAGCAATTTCATTATAGTGATTTTAAATAATATTGGATATAATTATTTCTAACCCCTCCCCCGCTTGGTCTTATACCAATAATTTTCTGGATATCAATATTAAACTACTAGAATCGCTTCCGATTACAATTTGAAAACTGTAATGGTTCAACTTGGAAAATGTACAATCTGGAAAATGTAAGTTCCTAAAAGCGTAATATTCGGAAAACGTTCTATCTGAAAAATGTAAATTCCTAAAAGCGCGTAATATTCGGAAAATGTACGATCTGGAAAATGTACAGAGACATTGTGATCACAAAAGATCCCCATCAAAAGACAAAGAATTTGATTGAAAGAGTTGAAGCGAAAAAACGAATAGTTTAGTTATTTTTATTTAGAAAATTGAGGACTCTATTAAAGAAAGATTTACTATAAGAAAATTTCCATCGAGTATTTATTATAAAAACCTTTCGCAGTAAGTTGCCTTACACATTAACAAACGACAAACCTTTTTACGAAAGGATTTTGATATATTCATAAAGAAAGATTGTTGGTGAGGAACCTGTTGAAATATATATATTCTATTCTCAAAATAAAACATATTTTGCATAAAATAAAGATATGTTTTCTAAGATCTCCCTTGTGTAATAATGTTTATTTAATCCCCCTGTAGGACTTACATTTGGAAAAAAAGGAAGCTTAAGGTTGAATATTTTTATATATTCTTGTGTGTATATATGAATACCTTAATAAAACTTTGCACCTTTCTAACAGAGAATTTGTTTATGTTTTCCCGCAGAATATTTAAGAAAAACAAACGTTATTTTATTTCAATTTAAAGTGCCCCCTGGGGACATTTGTGCTGTCATATATGTATGCCTTTACATTTGTCTATACATATATGTTATATGAAAATATTATTTTATTTTAAATTATAATTTCATAGATTCACATACTCTGCTAAATCGACCGCCAGAGGTCACTCTTCCCCTATAAAAACTCGTTGTTGTTGTTTTATCCCAATGGCCGGCTCAAAACTTTTGTACATTATGTAAATAATCTTTTGTTTTCCTTATTCTACTCGCCTTAAGCCAGGCATTACATTTATCAAATTTTGTTTTTTTTTATATATCCCTTTAACTCAATTAAATTACTGATCAAAACTATTTTTCATTATCATACTTTAAAGATTTCAACCACGACTGCATTAACATACCATAATCCTCAACATGATCTGAATTCAAGCAGAAAATCTCTATTCATTTTTATATAACATATATATACAATAAATTTAGGCCGTGAATAGTTATATGATGTTAACAATGAGAAAGAGAGAAAAAAACGAGAAAAAAGAACTGTGTACAAAAGAAAGAAGTGTCTGGCAGTATGTACAATCAGCATAATATAAATTATCAGTTTCTTAAAAGATATTTGTTGCTATATAATTTAAAATATATCTACAAAAGGTATCAATATATATACATTTATTTACTGGAAATAAAAATACTTGGATCTGTTACTATTAAATTATTTGATATAATGGTGGCAAATCAATTTATTTTGATACAAACAATTACAAACCACGGAAATTTCAAAAGGTTTTTAAATAGAATAAAGGCAGTTGAGGATTCAAGTTGTTTTTGTGGTATTGAAGAACAAACCTCAAGACATCTACTGATCGATTGCCCAGCATTTCAATATAATAGAATGAAGAATGAACTAGTTGTTTGAGAACTAAACGATTTGATTTCCGATAAAAAATCATATTTAAAGTTCAATTCATTTTGTAAATATATTCTAAAATTTCTACAAAATCTGGATCTCTAATGTTTTCATGCGTTGAATGATGTAAATACCTTATGTAAATAAACTTTTCTCCTTGTTTAGCGCAAGTATCCCTTGCGGGATATAGCGCTTTGGAAATAAAATAATTGGAAATTGCCAACTTATCAACATCAAATAATAGTGAGGCAACAAGAGAAATATTCGGAGTACTAAATAATCAAGTTTAACACTCTGTTGTAAGAAATTCAAACTATTTTCTGACACGTATATTCATTTACTAGCCGAATGACCCGGGCAACGCCCGTGTTTTATCCGACTGTAGATGTTACAACGGTGATCCTTAGGTCGCTGGTTCAAATCCGGCTTGAGGGAGCCGGCGAGCACGTGACCTCCCTGTGCGCGCGCATCCGTGACAGAGGCCGATGAGGAAAGACGGTCGTGACTATATATAGGGATAATAATCAATTTTCTATACACTGGCCAATAAGCAAGGCCTTCCCATCATTTTATCATTGCAGTAAGGGCAGTAGAAATTGATTGATTCTAAGAGAATCATACACGTCACAAAAATAGTTTGAATTTAATATAACAGATGGCGTACTAATGCAATATATTAATACTCTGTTGTTAAAAACCTAACTTTTCGGTTGTGTTTGCTGAGCTGTGTATGAAAAACTATCCAAAAATTAGGCCGTTAAGCTATCTAATGTTGCTGATATTATACAGATCTTCGTCCATCTATTGGTTTCCTAGTGAAAAGCTCTTTGTTGTGTACTTGTGCAAATATTGTCGCGGAGATAAATGAAGCAAGGGCAAGTTTGGAGATAATTAATTTATTATAAGGGATAATTATAGGGAGAGAGAGAGTTTTGTACGACTTACCCCAAGTTAAAGCTAATCCTGAATGACCGGCGTTAGCCACCGTCCCGTTTTCCTTATTTACAGATCAGCTTGCCAGAAGCCCTCACACCTGTGGTCCCCCCCGGGGTCCAGGGATGATTGACAGTTGTCCCATCTGGATGGAGCTACTTGACAATATTTTAAATTATAAGAATAATGAAGAAAAATATCATCATATAGGTTAGAGTCTTCCATAAGAGGTCATAAACATAGCTAAACCTGGACACTACTTGAGGTGGTATTTCATCTAACTCTATACTTCGGTTACAAGACTACTGGGCACGATATGACGGAGTTTCTCGTAAGAGACAACTTCCATAAGACTATGTCTCACCATGTTTTAAGGCTATGGTCCTCTCTTATTGCATGTCATTGTCAAATATCATTCTATGATTGTAATAATCTGTGACTTAAAATCTGTGATGTCAGGAATATATAGGTGAGAGTTAATAGAGATGTGTGTGATGAGATATGTTATTTTATTAGTAATGTTTGAATGTAATTCTACTGTCCTATAAGCTTATGTCCATAGTGTTCTTGAAAACCATTTCTGAGATTCAGTGCTGCGTATATAAGCAGAATCGTCCAATACAGTATTAGAGCTCTGAGAAGCGGTCTGGTGGATTAAATTGGCGAAACCACTGGGATGGTTCACCACTGATGAGCCAAGCTCTCCCAATATATTTTTCATCGCAGTAAGGCCAGTAGAAGTTTGTATTATGTATAAAAGAAACATTCGTGCTTTTAAGCCCTTTCATTTTATATGACTAGTAATGTTTGCTTAGATATATTTAGTAATTTATGTTCCTTATTTTTGTACCTTCAATAAAGAATATTTATATTTTAGAAGTAATTATTGAGATCCACCATCACCATCTCTTTGGGAGACTACTGTAGAAGTTAGATCTAAGACATAGGAGATAAATGAAGCTGTTTTGATTCATAGAGCCGTTATTCGGACAATGTAGATTTTAATGATGCTTGACCGTTCTATTTAGAATCAGAGCTAATGACTTAGCTAGTTATCTCAAGTCTGAATTCGTAATTTTTTGTTCTCGTTATCGGAGTATTTTACATATTCGGAAGGGTCTAAACTACGAATCCAGTAGGACCTATATTCCAACCCTACCAATATTGTCAATTTGTGCCATGAATTCAGTCTTCACCACCTTGTGTAACCATACAATGGGATAATGAAAAATAGCTCACATTTACAATAACTCAGCATATCTTAATACGAAACTATTTTAGACGCCTATGATTCTTTGAAAATAAAACAATTTATACTGCCCTTACTGCAATGGAAAAATTATATATTTATAATTATATGTAATTCTACTGTCCTCAAAGCTTTTGTCCATAGTTCATCTAAAATACCCATTCCAAGAGTCTAGCAACAGTATCACTATAAGAGGAAGTTCCAAAAATGCAATATAACAGCGGTATGGTAGATTAAACTGGCGAAACCGCTGGGTGGGTTCACTACTGATGAGCCAGACCCTCCCATTAATTTTTTCCATTGCAGTAAGAACAGTAGAAATTGTTTATTTTTAAAAAGAATCATACGCGTCTAAAATAGTTTCGTATTTTGATAACAGATGGCGCGCTAATGTATCATAGCATATCTTAATTGAGCTGAAATATATGACATTAAGCTGATGCTATAAACTCTATTCGCCTTTTTAATATTCAATTTAAAAATAGGCTATCCCTTTTTATTCTATTTACAATCGAGGGTAGAAATGTACTAAGTAAAACCTAGTAAAATCTAGTAATATATTGATATATTAAAGAGAAACGTGTATTTGGTGCCAAAGGATGGATTTCTGATAATAGTATATATTTATCGTTCCACATTTAGAGAACATAACTTTTGTGCCGTGACTCTCCTCTAGTATCATGAACACGCCATCGCGCGTTAGCAATAACTTATTTTATTACCTTCAAAGCCACGATAACAAGGGCTACTAAATACGCTCATGGAGACAAAACTTAAGGAAGTTGTACCTTTCAGCATGTATATCGGCATTCAGACTATAACTCTGAAAGATATTACAGTGACCTTTTTTGAAGACACACGAGATAACCAAGTGTGAACAAAATTGCTTATATCTTCTTAATAAAAAAAAAACCAGACGTCTATTAGTTTGAACGAGTTAAGTCTCGTACATGAGTTTAACTGGCTACTAACTCAACAAAATCACAAGTCGTGTTTATAGCATAATTAGCCGAATGACCCGGGCAACGCCCGTGTTTTATCCGATTGAATGTTTTGATTCAAATACTATTTGTTACAATTATAAATTGGCGCCTTAAATAAATGCATATGTTAGTTAATAACTATAGCCTATGTGTTTTATCTGTCTATGTACTGTTGGCTTCCGTAGGCGTCTCTTACTGGGAAAAAGAAAGAGAGGATTCCATTTAGTTATTAACTAATATATGCATTTATTTAAGGAGCGACACGCTCCAACACAATAATTACATAAAAGAAAAGGCGAGTGGGGGGGGCAAAGGTGGCGTGACCGTAGCCAACCAATAGGAGGGCGCCATTCAAAAAAAAAAAAAGCAAACGGTGACAGAGATGAAAAATTATTAAGAACGCATGACGCTCTTACCTGTAGATAGAATAGCATAATCAACAACTATGCAAAATAGTGCCAAAACACAAGATGCATATACACAAAAATAACCTATTTTTATAAAATTTACTAACGAATACTAATGAAAGCGTTTTTTTCATAATACGTAATACTCCAATAATAGAAACACTCTAATACTATTTCATAATATATTACACATATATAGTTTAAAATAAATCTAAACAAATTTATTGGGGGAAAATCTTCGAAACATATTTTAATTGAATTTAAAATTACTTTTTTTAAAATGCTTGCACGCGCAAAACCATTTTATATATATATAGGAAAAAAACTCACTCGACGCTCCAGTAAAACTAGATTATACAAAAAGGAAATTCTATATTAGTCAAAAAATTCGAAAATTTTAACTCGATTTGAACATTATAAAAAAAAAGATAAAGTTATTACCACCAAGTGAAAGGATTTTATAGAGTTTCTTGGGAAGTTTTTCCTCCACTCTCCACGTCTCTTGATGATGCTATATTGGGGAGATTTCCTTCAGATTCCTATCTTTATGGCGCCCTGACTTCTCTACACTTAATTCTCTAACACTTTCTCTACATTTAGTCAAATTATACAAATACAATTAATATATAAGTATAATACAATATAATGCGGCTTATGATTGTAGAACGAAATTTAACAATTATACCGCAAATGTTTCTTTTGAATGAAAAATCGAAATCCATTTTTAAGAAGAAATAACGATTATTTCTAACCTTAGAGATGAAATATGAAAGGATGAATTGTGAAGAGTAATGATAAACGGAAAAAAAGGGTATCCAGGGATGGGAATCGAACCTACAGTGTTCCGCTTACCGGGCTGATGCCATGTCCACTAGGCTACCCTGGACATATTCTTTCCGTTCGAAAATATTATATAAAGTAATTTATAAAACATTATAATGCGGCTTATGATTGTAGAACAACGTTTAACAAGTTTTATCGCAAATATTTATTTTTACCGAACGAAAAATAGTAATTTATTTTAAGGAGAAATAACGACTATTCCTATCCTTAGGGATGAAGTATGAAAGAATGAATTGTGAAGAGTAATGATAAATGGAAAATTAAAAGTGTCCAGGGATAGGAACTGAATCCCATTCTTTCATACTTCATCCATAAGGATAGAAATAGTCGTTATTTCTCCTTTATTAATTAAAAAATTCGAATTCACCTTCTGTAAAAAGTTGCGGTAACTCGTTTGGTTACTCGCACTCGCTGGTGGGGTTGGACTTTTGCAAGAATCAGGGGGGTCATTGGAGCATTTTTTTTTTAAATCAGAAAAAAAGTGTCCAATGCGGGAATCGAACCCGGGTCGTGGTGGTCGAAAACCAAACGGTTTAACCAGCCTTCCACAGACCCCCCCACTGCAATAATAAAATAATGGAATGACCTGGCTCATCAGTGTTAAACCCTCACAGCGGTTTCGCCAGTTTAATCTACCATTAACCGCTGGGAGGATTCATCACTGATGAACCAGACCCTCCCATCATTGCACTCTAACTGAAAGTTGGTTAGCCTTATCTATAAATATAAACAAATTTTTGATTTAAGACGAATAATCCTTTCAATAATTATAATAACGAATAGATTCAAAAAGGATAAGTTTCTTTATTTGAAAAATCAATTCGAGCTTTCGGGCGCAAGCTGCCCTTCTACAGGAATAATTGAATCAATTATTCCTGTAGAAGGGCAGCTTGCGCCCGAAAGCTCGAATTGATTTTTCAAATAAAGAAACTTATCCTTTTTGAATCTATTCGTTATTATAAACAAATTTTATTATAAATTGAAAGGAATTAAAAGCACGAATGTTTCTTTTATACATAATACAAATTTCTACTGTCCTTACTGCAATGAAAAATATATTGGGAGGGCTTGGCTCATCAGTGGTGAACCCTCCCAGCGGTTTCGCCAATTTAATCCACCAGATCGCTTCTCTGTCCTATAAGCTTATGTCCATAGTTTTCTTGAAAACCATTTCTGAAATTCCATCTTTCAGTGCTGCATATATAAGTAGAATCGTCCAATACAGTATTAGAGCTCTAAGAAGCGGTCTGGAGGATTAAATTGGCGAAACTGCTGGAAGGGTTCACCACTGATGAGCTAAGCCCTCCCAATATATATTTTTTCATTGCAGTAAGAACAGTAGAAGTTTGTATCATGTATAAAAGAAACACTCGTGCTTTTAATTCCTTTCATTTTATATGTATAGATGGCGCGTTATTGCTTTGTGTTAAATTTTATTATCTTTTTAGATTACAAAAGGTGTGTTGTCTAAATACCCTTTCTTTGGGAAATCAAGAAGAGCCAATCATGTAAGTCTTTCAGGTTCTTGGCTCTCTTTTACATGGTCCAGAGACTGTATCTCAACAATCCAACAAAAGTGATCCTAGAGGGCTTCCTAAAATAAAATCAAGCGATAGCTCTTACTTTAGTCAAAAATGTAAAACGACACTTGAAGTTACACCGCATGAGTTTCTTTTCAACGAAAAATCAAATTTTTATTTCAAGGTGAAATTCCGTTCATCATTACTTTTCATAATTCATCCTTTCATACCTCATTCAAAAAGGTTAGAAATAGTCGATATTTCACCTTTAAATAAAAAATTGATTTTTACGTTGAAAATAAACTCATGCGGTGTAACTTCAAGTGTCGTTTTACAATTACAGGCCGCAGTGTATTATATTGTCAAAAATGTATGAAAACGTATAAATATGACGATACAGGATGCTTATGTGGAGAGAGAAGGCAGGATTCCTGTTACCTGCTTATTGAATGTCTTCTAGAACTACAGAAAACAGAAAGACATTGAATATAAGGATCTCTTTATGTTTATAGACAGTAAGGACTCATATTTAAAATTTAGGAAATTTTGTAAATATATCTATGATTTTCTCTCTTGGTTAAAAAAACCTTAATTGCTAACTATGTATATATTTGTATTTGTTTCATTGGTTATTTTTTTTTTAATTTTTGGTTTCAATTGTTTCTGTAAAATAATTCTCTATATAGATGGAAATTTTGCCGGGAGGATATTGATCTAAAGAGACAAAGGTCGCCTCTCCCGTCAAAATAGACGTCAAAACCTGACACATCTATTGACCGTCGCCGCAAACTAAAGCCACAACACCAGCTTTGGCAAACTGATAAGCTGGTGTTTTAGCTTTATCACCGACCCGAGGCCGCTAGTTTGCGGCGACGGTCAATAGATGGCGTCAGGTTTTGACGTCTATTTTGACGGGAGAGGCGATCTTTGTTTCTTTAGATCTCTATGTGTTGTTGCTTGACGCAAACATCCTTTGTGGGGATATCGTGTCTGATTTGATAATGAATAATTAAAGCACCAATATGATGCACAGTGAAATTGTACAGAGATCAGGTAGTGCCAATAATGGATAAAAAAAAAATTCCAGAATGGAAAAAGAAAATGTTGAGACGATGTATTTTAGAAAGGATGTCGTCTAGAGTCAGATGGTTATAAGTTTATTGTGTTCCGTTCCAAACAAAGGCCAATCTAATTGGGAAGACTTCCGGACGAATCTCTCTTTTCAATTCTTTCATTTATCGTTCACCCCACGTGATTATCTCCCCCAACTCTTCATTCAACCATCATTCGAAACATACTTTGAGAGAGAAGGGAAAACTCAAATCTTTATTATTTTTAAAATTTCCCCCTCATTTTAATTATTACCATTTTTATTACTTCTTTTTTCCTTAATTCTCCCTATTGTTAGATTCCTTTGATATTTCTTTTATTTAGAAACTTTTCATTTTGGAAGTTTCTCTAATATAGATTTGTATGCTTATTAAAACTAATTTTCTTATGTGATCGGTTATTTTTTATGTTTTTAAATCTTTTGTTGGAAATTTTATACAAAAGTAAATTTGTATCGAGAACAAGGGGTAGTTAAAATACCGAAAAAATAGAAATCTACTGATTGTGAAACTAAAAGATTATCATAGATTGCTCCATCTATCGGAATAAATTAGAATTAATCGTTCATTTTTAATCATTCTACAATATTGACCGAATACAATTGAAGTATTTGAGTACAGCCTGCACCATGCTGATAAGGGCCAACAGCCTGACACGCGTACATGGTGGTATATTCGTGAATTATATATCGAAAGGTTAGCTGGTAATATTGTAGAATGATTTTTTAAAAAATATCGATTAGTTGGTATTTATTTCAACAGATGGCGCAAGCCATCAGCAAATTTTAGTTACACGATTAGGAAATTCCCTTTTTCTTAATTTATCTACCTGATCCAAGTACAAATTCATTTTTGTACTATTTTTACCACATATATATATATATGTTAGATAATAAAAAGACATATATTGGATTGAATATAATATTCATTTGCCAATATTTCGGTTGGCTGAACTTCAACCTTTATCAAGGCGTTACAATTTGTATGATATACACTTTTATAACATAATATTGTCGCAATTAGATATTAGAGGGACACAGTTGTTGTCGTGTCCAATGAAGAGCCTCAGATGTCTCCATACATCTCTATCACAGCAATGTTCTCTATCTTGGATGTGTAAAGCTGTTTTTCTGGGTCCATGTCAATTTTCTGTTGTTGTCGTGTTCAATGAAGACCCTCAAATGACTCCATACCTCTCTATCACAGCAATTTTCTCTATCTTGGGTGTATAAAGCTGCTGTTCTGGGTCCATGTCAATTTTCTGTTGTTGTTGTCGTGTCCAATGAAGAGCCTCAGATGTCTCCATACATCTCTATCACAGCAATGTTCTCTATCTTGGGTGTGTAAAGCTGTTGTTCTGGGTCCATGTCAATTTTCTGTTGTTGTCGTGTCCAATGAAGAGCCTCAGATGTCTCCATACATCTCTATCACAGCAATGGTCTCTATTTTGGGTGTGTAAAGCTGCTGTTCTGGGCCCATGTCAATTTTCTGTTGTTGTTGTCGTGTCCAATGAAGACCCTCAGATGTCTCCATACATCTCTATCACAGCAATGTTCTCTATCTTGGGTGTGTAAAGCTGCTGTTCTGGGTCCATGTCAATTTTCTATAAGGATGCGACCATTGCTGGGCATTAGAATATGTGGGTAGGTGTTAGTTCCACACCAGGACAATAAAATACACAGTGAAACCATACTTTTGTTGTTGAATTTACAAAATTGAGAGAGATTTTTCATATTTAAAAAAAAATAATAATAAAACCTTGAACGGAAAAAAGAAGAAAAAAAGACAAGTTTCTCCCGAATTTACATATTAACTAAACAATTTCCCCAAATTTATATTTTTCTATAAAAATATGCAATTTTCGTGACAATATAAAGTTCCCGATCTGACAATTCATCATTCCTCTGTCAAATAAAGGTACAAAATGAGAGAGCGATACTTTGAATATGTCATTATATATATAAACACATAGAAGTTATATTTAGCACATTGCTATCTAGAGAAAGAAAAAAGTAATGACTGGAAAGTTCTATTAATTCATCTTTTTTTAAACGAACAGCTCACGCTAGCGAGATACACGGGGTGGGCGGACACTTAGTTGGGAAAACTTGGGTGGAAATAACGATAATCATCATCTCTATGTTTGCCTTTGGGTATATGAATCATCTTTGTTTAATTATATAGAGAATTACGTTTGCATGCTCTATACTAGAGTGTGTGGTTTGAAATATGAATAATATATGCTATCAAGATATTTCACTTTACTTTGTATACATATTGTGAGAGATTGTTTGAATAGCGTGTGGTTTGACATATTCCCAGTTTTCAGCCCTCAGTCACTATAATCAGTCGTTTCTTGTGTCATTAGAAAGCTGATGTCACATCGTTTTATTTTTTGCTTATCCCTAGTACACTTGGTACAGGCCATGGTAATCATGGTGGGTAGAGGTTGACGACTGCTTTTATTTATGTTTGTCTTTTGGTATATGAATCATCTTTGTGTGTGTGTTTAATTATATAGAGAATTACGTTTGCATGCTCTATACTAGAGTGTGTGGTTCAAACTATGAATAATATATGCTATCAAGTTTTTATTTTCTTTGTATACATATTGTGAGAGATTATTTGAATAGCGTGTGGTTTGACATATTTCCAGTATTCAGCCTTCAGTCACTATAATAAGTCCTTCTTGTGACATCAGAAAGCTGATGTCACATCGTTTTTTTTGCTTATCTCTAGTAAACGTGGTACAGGCCATAATAATCATGGTGGGTAGAGGTTGACGACTGCTGTAGAGCCTCAGATGTCTCCATACATCTCTATTATAGCAGTCACAATGTTCTCTATCTTGGGTGTGTAAATCTGCTCTTCTAGTTCCATGTCAATTTTCTGTAAGGCTGCGGTCATTGCTGGGCATGAGAATATGTGGGTAGGTGTTAATTCCACACCAGGACAATGAGGTACACAGTGAAATCATACTTTTGTTGTTAAATTTCCAAATATGAGAGTGATTTCCTATTCTCAACAACAAAAACTTGAACTAAAGAAACAAACAAAAAATAAGGTTTCATCCGAATTTACATATCACCTAAACAATGTAAATGTAAAAAAAAAAAAAACGACGAGGATGGGATTTGAACCCACGCGGGCAGAACCCAATGGATTAGCAGTCCATCGCCTTAACCACTCGGCCACCTCGTCAATTCATACACGTCGTACAACACGTTATCGTTTATTTACTTCACTCTCACGTGATACCAACATCCTAGATGGGGGATTTCTACTTTTGATAGAGAAAGGCAATATTGGGTTGACGAAATGTCAGAATAAAGTGTGTCTAAAAAACAGCTAAATCATACACAACCACCCTGCGCAAGGATGACACGCAAAATCGTGAAGCGTTCCACAACTACTCTTTTTTTTTTTATTTTCTCCGATATTTCAGTAATTCTCAATCAACCTCCTTAGGATAAAAAGAACATTCTCTTGAGAAGAGTGAAAGAAAATTAACGAAACGTGGAAAAGAGAAGAACAGCTGATGTAGCTGTATTTGTTAGGCAAAATTCTAACAATCAAATATGTTCTTTAAAACGAATAAAGTTTTTGTAATGGGGACATCGACCTCTGATTATATTTTGTAAAATCTAGTATTATACACATTTTATATGCAAAATGGTACGATATGCAAATTAAGAGATGAGTAAGTCAACAACTTTAGAAGAGGATTCTAGTTTTGAAAAGACTTGTAAATAAAGAACCATTTTTAATACATTATAATGCGACTTATTATTGTAGAACGTTTGACAATTTTTTGAACGAAAAATTCATCCTTTCATACTTCATCCCTAAGGTTAGAAAAAATGTATTTTTTCTTACAATAAAAAAAATACGATTTTTTTGTTTAAAAGAAACATTTGCGGTAAAAATTTGTCAAATGTTCTACAAAGAACCATTTTGCAACATCAACCTTTCGCTCTTTTAAAAAGTATTTTCTTCAATGAATCAATTTAAACAAAAGAGTGAAAATTCTATGCTTTACCTGAATATTATTTTTTTCTGGAATTTCAGTTGGAATGGATAGGAGAGTTCTGTGAAGATACGTGGTAGGGAAATGCTCCTTTTCGGTGCGAGAGCTCAGTAAATCCAGACTAATAACTCCCCAGGCCCCAGCCACGTGGCAACCGTTGACCAGCCCAACTCTACTAATGGAAAATGTTACCAATCAAATTAATACGGCCGTTTTGGTGGGCCTTTCTTTGTGGGCTCTCTCTTTTTCTCGAATTTTTTACATCTAAATGTTATTATGTTCTAAAGAAATTATGGTTATATCAAAGAGTAATATTGTATATACGTTGAGAAATATATTTACAATTTTTATATATTAATTTTATATTTGCATATAAGCACAAATAAAGAAGTAAGAAGATATATGATGCATAAATATATTTATATATTGTTGCACCAAGTTGCAGCTTTGCAGGATCGTCGACCTTGGTTTCTTCCTTCTTGGTGTTATACACGTTTCCCGAGCGGGTTTCCATACTCAAAGTAAATAAAGAAAAGTAAATAAAAATAATTTACCTTTTAAAGTTATTGTGTTTATTTATTCGTTGTCTTCCTTGTAGGTCGTGATCCGCAGTCTAGGTCTTCTCTCGCTCCAATAACCAATCAATATATATCTATATATATAAAAATGAATGTTTGTATGTTTGTTTGTTTGTATGTCCGGTATACAAATTCGCAGTAGTTCACTAATTCAAACCAAAATTTCCATATATAGGTAAAAAAATACGGAGAAGACGATAGGCTATTTTAAGAAATATATAAATCAAATATTAAAACTATATATTCAAATTATTCTACTTAGCTCACGAACAGCGCCCTCTATCAAAGATTAGATTAAATTATGCTGATGCAAACAAATAGATAATGCTAATAACAAACATTTATAAAAAAATCGTATCTAAATATATATCACTCGGGTAGATATGCACACGGGTCAATCCCGGGGCGAAGCCTGGGTCACCCGTCTAGTGTACAATAAATATTACAAAAGGAATGAAACTATAAAAAGAAATGATGATAATATAAATAATCTGTTTTAAATAAATATTAAATATCATAGAATATTTTGAATAAATGTAGGGCGTATTAAAATTGATGCAACAATACAATGCCAATCTATTCATTTGTTTCTTTCCGTAATTAAGTAGGATCCACATATTGGAGAATTAACACAATATACTTCACTAGATAGCACTTAGTTTCATTACAGAAGTCTGAGAAATATTTCTCATTTCAAAATAAATATATATTTTAAAACAACGATATATTTTATACATTCCTTTCAATATTTGTAAGAATTGAGATTTAACAATGATCTGAACTGTTTTGTTTAAAGAAAATATATCGGTGATATATTATTACTTTACTCTGTTTTATTTGAGATAATCAAAGGTATGTACATGTATTAAAAACTTTGTTTATAATATGTATGCATGTATGCAAAAAGAAAGAATTGTAATATAATTAAAATAATCAAGGTAGCATTGAATTTTGCATCTTCTATTTTTCTTTTTAAGATATCTAAATATAAAGTGCGATTTCTTATAAAATATAAAATAACTTTCACTAATTAATCTTCACCCTATAATAGAAACTCATTAGTGTTTGGTGTTTTCGAATCTACCAATTCCCAAATATCCATTGTTAATAGAATTGAGACGTTACACAGAGAGAATTTATTCCGAAATAACATATTTAAACAACAAAAAATGAGGAAATCTATATAAAAATGAGAAATGACGTCAAAAAAGAGGCTAAAGATAAACGCTATCTATTGACCATCTCCTCAATCTTGGGTCGTTGACAAAGCAACAACACCAGCTTTGATAATTCCCGAACGCCCTACTGAAGACCACAGTTTCAGAAGAAATCAAGTTTGTGTGTATAATCTTCAACATTTTAAAAATATGTGAAAAAATAGTACAAATGTGATATTGTACTGGGATAAGGTGCATAAATTATGAAAAAGGCATCTTCTTACTGGGCAATTGGACGATATAGTCTTCCAGTTGCGCGATAAGGAGATTCCCTTTTTCATAATTTAAAAAAATGCTTTATTAAAACAGGAAGTAGGTGAATAGCGTGGTAAGTTTCTTTATTCCGTACAACAAGCTTTCGGGCATCAGCTGCCCTTCATCAGGTACAATGCGTGATTAGAAAGAGTGAACCAATATTTATATGCAGTGAATTAGCATAAAATAATTCTTTTATGCTAATTCACTGCATATAAATATTGGTTCACTCTTTCTAATCACGCATTGTACCTGATGAAGGGCAGCTGATGCCCGAAAGCTTGTTGTGCGGAATAAAGAAACTTACCACGCTATTCACCTACTTCCTGTTTTAATCTATCAAGCGTGGCTATACTATGTCAAATGCTTTATTGTTCTTACGTTTCGACGACCATCTGTCGTTCTATTCACAGACTAAAAGCTTATTATGGAAGTAAGTGAGTGACAATACCGACCGGTGACACCAAAGACTTTCCACTACCTTAAGTTTTGACCATAAGTCTAACTGGTAGGAAAATCTTGCAACCACTCTGGAAGGTCATTATACCTCGATGTTTATGTCCGCTCTGTACCAGTCGTGTGTTAGGGCAGATGGACAGAAGGCCGCGATCGTTGTAATCGTTTTTTTTTTTCAAATTCTGTTTTATTTTTCTGTCGCCTGGGTAACGAACTAATCTACTGTACACATGTAAAGGTACTCAGAACAAGCACTTTGGTCGTGTTATACATTATGTGAAGCCATGTCTTTCTTTTTATATGATTACAATAGGAAATAACGATGGAACACTGATGTTTATTCTGATAGTATTGACTAAGGATGATACCAGGGAATTATGTTGTTGTTGTGTCCAATATAGAGCCTCAGATGTCTCCATACATCTATATCACAGCAATGTTCTCTATATTGGGTGTGTAAAACTGATGTTCTGGGTCCATGTCAATTTTCTGTTGTTGTCGTGCCCAATGTAGAGCCTCAAATGTGTCCGTACATATCTATCACAGCAATGTTCTCTATATTTGGTGTGTAAAGCTGCTGTTCTGGGTCCATGTCGATTTTCTGTTTTTATCGTGTCCAATGTAGAGCCTCAAATGTCTCCGTACATATCTATCACAGCAATGTTCTCTATATTTGGTGTGTAAAGCTGCTGTTCTGGGTCCATGTCGATTTTCTGTTTTTATCGTGTCCAATGTAGAGCCTCAGATGTCTCAGTACATATCTATCACAGCAATGTTCTCTATATTTGGTGTGTAAAGCTGCTGTTCTGGGTCCATGTCGATTTTCTGTTTTTATCGTGTCCAATGTAGAGCCTCAAATGTCTCAGTGCATATCTATCACAGCAATGCCCTCTATCTTGGATGTGTAAAGCTGCTGTTCTGGGTCCATGTCAATTTTATGTTGTTATTGTGCCCAATGAAGAATATCAGATATCTCCATACATCTCTATCACAGCAATTTTATCTATCTTGGGTATGTATAGCTGCTGCTCTGGCTCCATGTCAATTTTCTGTTGTTGTTGTCGTGTCCAATGGAGAGCCTCAGATGTCTCCGTACATCTCTATCACAGCAATGCCCTCTATCTTGGATGTGTAAATCTGCTGTTCTGGGTCCATGTCAATTTTCTGTTGTTATTGTGCCCAATGAAGAATCTCAGATATCTTTATACATCTCTATTACAGCAATTTTATCTATCTTGGGTATGTATAGCTGCTGCTCTGGGTCCATGTCAATTTTCTGTTGTTGTTGTCGTGTCCAATGAAGAGTCTCAGATGTCTCCGTACATCTCTATCACAGCAATGTTCTCTATCTTGGTGTGTAAAGCTGCTGTTCTGGGTCCATGTCAATTTTCTGCAAGGCTGCGGCCATTGCTGGACATGAGAATATGTGGATAGGTGTTAGTTCCACACCAGGACAGTTGTTACATGTCCTATAAGTTCTTGTGCCATCTGGATGTATTGTCATTCCTTTATAATGTTTCATTCCCAGTCTTGTTATAGTTTCCCAGGGGATTATCATATGTAGAAATGGAATATTTTTCACACATTTATTTACTTTTTTACATATTTACATGCTATTTATTTACTGCAGTGATTCACATAGAGCTAATGACGTACGATGAGTTAACAATCGTTATATATACTCTGCAATAATAAATATTGATATTGAAATTAAAAAAGGCTAATTTATCCGTTATAGAAGAAAGAAAACTACTAAAATATCAATTTATATCTATGTATAAAAAAGCCTACCTGAATCTGTAAAAGAAAAACATTTTTTTCTCAATATATTCCAGGGTTTTCTTCTTTATCAATTTATTGAACAATAAATAGGGAGGAGGAATCCCTTGAAATATTTTGAGAGAAAAAATATGTTTTTCTTTAACAGATCCAGGTACACCCTTTATATAAACATATTCAATATGAAAGAAGAAACACGAATCGGGGTGAAGATATTCTTTTATGTAAAAGATCTCCCTAACTTGTGTTAACCCTTCTTTAGAGATATTATCGTGGTATTTTATTTAATCTGAATCTCCTCTTTTATACTATTACTCGTATGTAGAACTAAGGTGTAATATTCAATTCAAACTTATGGAACTAACATCGATTCATTTTTAAAACAAAGTAAAATCATAAGCTTATCCAACTTTTACTTTTTCATATAGTATGTGTGTCAAATGTAATCAATATATTTGGTATAATTCTATAAACTTGGCAAGAATATATTAATATCAAATGCAGGCCATATCTTTTTATTCTCCTTTCATTGCGGAATTACAGAAATAGCCTTTAAAACAGCTCTACAAAAACAAGTTGGCAAATTATCCCTTATATTTACATAGGCTCAGAAAGAAAAACAAATATTTTTCTCTTAGCCAGAGTGAGAGGAGATCTCTATAACAAAGTTATATATTAAAAAACGAAAGAAAAAATAAAAGAGAAAAAGATCAGGTGTTGAAATCGATATTAAAAATGGCATATCCTGACCAGGAGCACATGTGCTTTACAGAAGGCAGAGGGCCATCTGGTGGAACAGAAATCAACTAAACATTGATTTAGCCTGTTCTCTGATATTTGGCCATCCCAATTTCTTGATAAATCAAGAAAAGCCATCCACGAACGCGTTTCGCGCTTTTGGCCTTCGTCAGCGTGGAGTAGGCTGAATCACTGCGACCAAAAAATATTTTTTGGTCCCAATGGCTTCCCGAAAAACCAAGAAATGGGTATTTAAGGCCAAACTTGCGTAAATACGCTTAGCACATTAAAAAACGAAAGAAAAAATAAAAAATAAAAGTTATATATATTATCTAATAATGTATCATGTTATTCCCTATTGTGTGAAATGATATTCGCTTCAAAGATTGCAAATATATTTCTATTCCGAGTCACATCCAAGCTTACTAAATGAAATGGATCGCTTAATATATGTTGGCAACCCATTTGAAAGCTAGCTATGCAAATTTGTGATTATTTTGGAAACCTTTTAAATCCTAATGGCAAAAGTAATATATGCAAAGAGGGCAAGAAATTTCTACTGGTAACGACTACGCTCTATTGTTTTTCTATGTCTCCCCCTCTCCTCTCACTCTGGCTGGGAGAAAAATATTTGTTTTTCTTTCTGAGCCTATGTAAATATAAGGGATAATTTGCCAACTTGTTTTTGTAGAGCTGTTTTAAAGGCTATTTCTGTAATTCCGCAATGAAAGGAGAATAAAAAGATATGACCTGCATTTGATATTAATATATTCTTGCCAAGTTTATAGAATTATTTCTCGATACATATATATTTTGTTTATATATATGTATCAAATATGGAACGCTAACCTTTTAAAATGCATTAAAATAATTAAACACGCAAATTTATTAAGATCACTGGGCTTATTTAGATGAACCGCAGTAAGGAAGCATAAATGGAGCTCCTATACTCCAGGCAGCACAGAACCCAACAGCTGCTTCTAGATCCGACGTATGTCCAGTAATGTAACATATTACACACACAGCTTTATTAAGACCATCGGTCTTATACAGATTTACTTCAGGAAGGAAGCATAGATGGAACTCCTATATTCCAGGCAGCACAGAAGCCAACAACAGCCTCCAGGTCCGACGTATGTCCAAGTAACCTCAGATTCCACTGTGCATATGTCAATATTAGCGTATCACTGAAAAGACGAGTGTGGAATCAGCCGCAACAAAGATTTTTGTTTCAACAATAAAAGAGTGTAATGATTTGTATTAAAAAAAGAAATGGCAACTCTTGGAATCTATTTCAGCCATAAATTATCGGAATGGAAACATTGTCCGCTATTCAGGACAATCATCTATAGTCTAAGACTTGTAACATATTCAAAAAAGTCGCCAATCTAGCTTGGTCGTTAAAGAGGCATCGTAAGAAAAAGGCATATTGCCATAATATGTCGAAATGACATGGTTAATGGTCCAATAGGAATCGGATTAGCGAAATGGTGTATATCTTCATTTCCAAATTTGCCAGTACCAAGTCTGTTTGTATTCTATTGACAGGTGTAGTACAGATGATATGCACACTATAACTTGTACTCTTTCAATAAGAAATGAAATAGATAAAAAAAATCTTTAAATAATAAAATACATTATGCATTAATACACCCTTTTCACACACACAACACATCTGTTATAAGAAATTCAAACTTTTTAGGGTATGTTTCTTTTGAAATTAAACAATTTTTAATGCCCTTACTGCAACGGAAAAATTAATGGGTGGGCCTGGCTCATCAGTGGTGAACCCTCCCAGCCGTTTCGCCAGTTTTATCTACCATACCGCTGTTATATTGAATTTTTCGATCTTCCTTTTATAGTGATACTGTTGCTAGACTCTTGGAATGGGTATTTTAGATGAACTATGGACATAAGCTTTACTGTCTTCAAAGCTCAATGCATCGAGCAATCGCTCTTCCGCAAATATCAAATAGGATATTTTATTAGAACATTTATATTACGATACGACATCAACATCTATCAAGGTATATATAAAAACATAAATAGAATGTTAAATACTTTGAGATATAGGTTCAGAGCCAATATTGATAAAGCAATTTTATGATCCCCAATTAGATGTATTTTGTTATCTGAAGATTCAATGAGATGAATGCTTTATTTTCAAGATGACAATCTGTTCCGTGTAATTAGGGCGTTGTCTATTTGTGGATAATTGATTTCTTACAAATATATCAACAAGAATTTTGTAAAGGATTTGTAAATATATAAATGGTACTGTAGAAAATTGTCCATTTGCTTGGCGATGTCATCAATAAGATAGGGATCTTAAGTGATTGAGAATATGACAACTTGATAAGGAAACTATCTTTGCTAGATGGATTTATATATAATATCAGTCTGGATTTTGAAAATTATTTGTTGGTTTGAAGTTGGTTCGGTTAAAATATAGCTAAAGAAAACAATAATATTATTATTGGGGGGGGTCAATGGAAGGATGGTCTAAACCGTTGGTTTTCGACCACTACGACCCGGGCTCGATTCCCGCATTGAACACTTTTTTCTGATTAAAAAAAATGCTCCAATGGCCCCTGTTTCATGCAAAAGTCTAACCCTACCAGAGATTGCAAGTAACCAAACGGGGCTATAGCATATTTGTAAGTGCAAAGTCGAACTGCTTTTCACATGTGTAGACATGTGGTGCACTTACAGTAAAAGCAGTCGCTTTCTTTTACCCACCATTTTTATCATGGCCTGTACCTCGTGTACTAGGGATAAGCAAAAAAATAATATATTCAACTCTCGATGTTTTAGTGACAGTATACGTACACGATTTTATTTGACATATCGGACGTCCTACTTGGGATACTGGCATCTAAATACATTTTATCAACCTATATACAATACATTATATACAATTCAATAACAGGACTAAAAACACAATTTAAAAACGAAAGGTTGGTTTTCTCAAACAGAAAAGAAAATCGTTTTGAAAATAGAGCAATCCATACTTAATTCATTAGATAATAAAAGGCATATATTGATATATTGATATATTATCGAGGCATTACATTTTTGTATACTAAATTTCTACATAAATATGTATTATATACAAAAATAATATACAAAAATATAGTAAGTATTTTAAATAGTATACAAACATGTAATGCCTCGATAAAGGTTGGCGTTCAGCCAGCCGAAATATTGGCAAAATAAATATTTTATTAAATCCAATATATGCCTTTTATTATCTAAGAAAAGAAAATCTAAAATGAATTTACAGAAATGATTGAATTTTACATAGGTGTCTTTGTTATATACGATACAGATAGGATTCAATATATTCATTCCCATGAGAAGAGTGCCAGCGAAGTAGTGAAACATCGAGAATTGAATAAAACATCAATCTAGCTCAGGGTTCGCCAACCTTTGATTCGGAAGAGTCAAAAATTGAAATTTACAAAATTTAAAAGTTTTTAAAGAGCCATAATTTTCTTCTTGCCAACAATAAATAGTATTCACATAGATAATATTTACGTATTCTATATACAGTTACGAGCGTCATTCTTCATCAGTCATCTCTGTCACCGTTTGCTTTTTTTTTGGAATGGCGCCCTCCTATTTGTCAGCTACGATCACGCCACCTTTGCCCCCCCCCCCCCCCACACTCGCAGTTTCGTTTTTGTAACTATTGTGTTGGAGCGGGTCGCTCCTTAAATAAATGCATATATTAGTTAATAACCAAATGGAATCCTCTCTTTCTCTTTCCCAGTAAGAGACGCCTACGGAAGCCAACAGTACATAGATAAAGCACATAGGCTATAGTTATTAACTAACATATGCATTTATATAAGGCGCCAATTTATAATTGTAAAAAATAGTATTTGAATCAAAACATTCAATCGGGTAAAACACGGGCGTTGCCCGGGTCATTCGGCTAGTGGAACTATATAAAGAGCTTCAAATCCAAAGCATGTAGCTCACGAACCGTAGTTTACCGACCTCTGATCTAGCTGTTTGTCTATTACAGTAAGATATCATTGAAGAACTTTCTCGTTCTATCTACAGCCAGCATTCTTGGCACTTCCAGTCTGGTGATGTTTGTAATTTGAACAATATTTATTCTTATTCAGAGAATAATTATAAAGTTAAAACTGTCTATAGCTCCCCCCTCTTGGGATTCACCAAAATAGGGTGCTATAGAGAGGGTGTGCTTTAGGCAGGTCACTTGTAATGTAAATCGCATCGTACTACGTATTTAAAATCGGGCGCTATAGAGAAGAAGGCGCTACAGTTCAACCTGTCTATAGCGCCCCCTCTAAATAACGCCTCCCTCCCTATAGCGCCCGATTTTAAATACGTAGTATGATGCGATTTACATTAAAAGTGACCTGTCTATAGCACCCCCTCTTTATAGCACCCTATTTTGGTGAGTACCAAGAGGGGGCGCTATAGAGAGGTTTAACTGTATATTGATTCGCGTATAGCGTTTTAAAAATCGAGTTTCTACACTCAGAGAAGGTAATATTGTGAAAGAGACTGGGTTGTTAGACATTAAATATTTCGTTGTAGTTTTCTACCTCTAGAATAATTCGAAGTGTGCGTTTATATAATTTTATTGACGAAATACTATACTATATAGGTTACGATGTACTAGAGCGCCATCTGTTATCAAATTAGAAAACTATATAGGTTGTTGGCAATCCTACAATCACTATAATATATGTTGTAAGGTAGTCGATCCTGTAGGATGACTGTAGTGTGGTTGGTTAAATGCAGTCGTTGTGGCTTCAATGTTAGAGTGGGTTCAGGCGTGAATGATTTGCACCAAAACACGAGACATGTTAGGTATCACCAACGAGATGGCGAGAGAGTAAATGAAGCGGACATCGGTCAAGGCAGATTTGTGGAGAGGGGTCTGTCAATCATCGTGTCTCAAAGCGGACTAATCTGTTTGAGCAGAAAGTGACACACCTGGTAATCCCGACATGTTTTTCGGACCTTTTTCCTCTACAGGCGCCGGCTGTCACTCACTCGAAATTTTATTTCTGTCACCTTGGCAATTACACTACAACTATACAACACATGGGGATATAGGTATATATTGGAATATATTACAACATATATATATTATTAGATAATAAAAAGGCATATATTGGATTTAATAAAATATTTATTTTGCCAATATTTCGGCTGGCTGAACGCCAACCTTTATCGAGGCATTACATTTTTGTATACACAAACTCAGCGCCACATAGTGTTACAATATCACAGTTGAAATCATTTAAAATATAAAGTAGGTGGGGGAATTTTGTGCATGAAAAAATAACCAAAAATTACAATTAGAATAAATTAAATATCTTTAAAATATTAAAGGAATTAATATACTATAAATGTATACAAGAAGTGATAAAAATCATACATTAAAACAATGTATCCTTTTTTTTATCTGAGTAGAACACTCATGTGTGGTGGATGATTATCCACAATGCCACAAATTTGATCAAATTCTTAGCTCTACCTGTATTTCATCAAACCTTTGTTTAAAGCGTTAGCCCTTATTGTTACAAGAAATAGAGGGCTATGAGTTTGTTACATCAAATCGAATAAGAAAAGATAGTTTGAAAACCTAATAACTATTACAAAATATGCTTTACATAGTTGAATAATAGAGAGAGCCCATTTTATAGACCATTTACAATGACAATTTGATGCAGGATAATTTTCATTTACTAAATGGGGTTATCATAGATTTGAGATTCATTTTCTATGAACCTTTCTACTCCAATCTGGTATATCGAGATATATATAAAATAGCTACCAAATTTATATGCGAAGATATATAATTAAATTTATTATAATCTTTGAAAAAAAAAAGCTGCCACGAGATGTCAGCGCACTGGCGACGGATCCTGCCAATTGAATTTCCAATTGGAAGTCTGCCAGGACCCAAACAACTCCTTTTTGCCTTTCAAAATTGTCACATTTGGCGTTGAGGTTTTTGTCACGCTGAAATAATGTGCTCCTAGAGACCTCAATAACCCCTCCTCCTCCTTCTTCTTCACAAAAAAGTACTTTTGCATTTTAATCCATTACTTTCTCTACCCTCAAATCTCAGGGGATGATTCTTCTTTTTTTTTTTTGTAACTTTTATATGGAGGAAATTTAGAGGAAGTTTAGAAATCGGTTCTCTTCGATTAATCTTTTGGTTGCTGTTGATGATGATGCTTATATATATGTTATATATATACAGTTAAACCTGTCTATTGCGCCCCCTCTAAATAGCGCCTTTCTCTCTATAGCGCCGGAGTTTAAATACGTAGTACGATGCGATTTACTTTAAAAGTGACCTGTCTATAGCACCCCCTCTCTATAGCACCATATTTTTGGTGAGACCCAAGAGGAAGCGCTATAGACAGGTTTAACTGTAGTACGATGCGATTTATATTAAAGGTGACCTGTCTATAGCACTCCCCTTTCTATAGCACCCTATTTTGGTGAGACCCAAGAGGAAGCGCTATAGACAGGTTTAACTGTAGTACGATGCGATTTATATTAAAGGTGACCTGTCTATTGCAATCCCTTTCTATAGCACCCTATTCTGGTGAGACCCAAGAGGGGACGCTATAGACAGGTTTAACTGTAGTACGATGCGATTTATATTAAAGGTGACCTGTCTATAGCACTCCCTTTCTATAGCACCCTATTCTGGTGAGTCCCAAGAGGGGGCGCTATAGACAGGTTTAACTGTAGTACGATGCGATTTATATTAAAGGTGACCTGTCTATAGCACTCCCTTTCTATAGCACCCTATTTTGGTGAGACCCAAGAGGAAGCGCTATAGACAGGTTTAACTGTAGTACGATGCCATTTATATTAAAGGTGACCTGTCTATAGCACTCCCTTTCTATAGCACCATATTTTGATGAGTCCCAAGAGGGGGCGCTATACAGGTTTAACTGTAGTACGATGCTATTTACATTAAAAGTGACCTGTCTATAGCAACCCCTCTCTATAGCACCATATTTTTGGTGAGTCCCAAGAGGGGGCGCTATAGACAGGTTTAACTGTAGTACGATGCGATTTACATTAAAACTGACCTGTCTATAGCACCCCTTCTCTTTAGCACCCTATTTTGGTGAGTCCCAAGAGGGGGCGCTATACAGGTTTAACTGTAGTACGATGCGATTTACATTAAAAGTGACCTGTCTATAGCAACCCCTCTCTATAGCACCATATTTTTGGTGAGTCCCAAGAGGGGGCTTATAGACAGGTTTAACTGTAGTACGATGCGATTTACATTAAAAGTGACCTGTCTATAGCAACCCCTCTCTATAGCACCATATTTTTGGTGAGTCCCAAGAGGAAGCGCTATAGACAGGTTTAACTGTAGTACGATGCGATTAACATTAAAAGTGACCTGTCTATAGCAACCCCTCTCTGTAGTACTCTATTTTGGTGAGTCCCAAGAGGGGACGCTATAGACAGGTTTAACTGTATATATAACTGAGAAGAAGATATATAAAACATTTAAATTAGGCCTCCCTCACTAATTATTTAAAAAGGAAACTGCAGTGCTTCCATTCCAGGTATCCACGAAATAAGGTGGAACGGGACAATTATTCTTTCTCCAAACGTCATTTCCATTCATTAGAATGTACCTTTGTTAGGAGAACATCTCTTCGAATGAAATTTTCCTTAATTGAAACCCAGGTAACAAACTCTCTCTGCAAAATTTAATGAATTACTTAAAAGGCTTAAGGAATGATGGGGTTTATTTGGGAAATGTGGAGAGGTGTCCTGTGAGTAGGAAGGATGGAAATATTGAAGTTTATAGTGTTGAACCTTCCATGAGTTAGAGACTTGAAACATGGACTGTTCTCCTGGTGTCTCCTGGAGGTAGATGCTTTTTAAAACTCTAGTTATACTAAATAAAATCTTTAAAATATAATAGGATTTGGAAAATTTTGAAAATGTATAAAATTTTAACGCTATCTTCTAATAAATATATATAAATATTTTTAAAAGATGCATATATTGGATTTATAATGAATTTATTGTTCCAAGAGTAGGCTTCTTTTTTTCTATTATTTTTCACATAACAATTATTTATGGTTACACTGTTGTATATAAATCTCTATTTCAAGCACAATGGGTGGACAAAATAATAATAATGGTATTGATATGTAATATTATATATAATTGTTAGCTGTCACCGACCCAAGCCCGATAGTTTGCGGCGACGGTCATTATAAGGCTTCTAGCTTTGACGTCTATTTTGACGGGAGAGGCGACCTTAGTCTTTTTATATATTCATAGAATAGTTGCGTACACCTCACTTCCCATATTTTCCTAATTCCTCTTTATAAACAAACATGTTAACACGTGTACACCACTCTCGTTCTACAAGGCCAATGAAAGAATTGTATCTTTGATTTAAACATTACATTCAGTATATATACAGCTAACAATTATATATAATATTACAGATAAATACCATTATTATTATTTTGTCTGCACATTGTGCTTGAAATAGAGATTTACATACAACAGTGTAACCGTAAATAATTGTTATGTGAAAAATAATAGAAAAAAAAGAAGCCTCTGGGACCAAAAATCCTTTTGGTCGCAGTGGTACAGCCTACTCCACGCTGACGAGCGCCAACAGCACGAAACGCGTTCGTGGATGGCTTTTCTTGATTTATTAAGAAATTGGGTTGGCCAAATATCAGGGAACAGGCTAAATCAATGTATAGTTGATTTCTGTTCCACTAGATGGCGCTCTACCATCTGAAAAGCACAAGTGCTCGTGGTCAGGATATGATTTCTTTATTTTTAATATATAAATATAGATGGAAATTTTGCCGGGAGTATATTTATCCACAAAGACAAAGGTCATCTCTCCTGTCAATATAGACGTCAAAACTAGACACCATATATTGACCGTCGCCGCAAACTAGCGACCTCGGGTCGGTGACAAAGCCACAACATTAGGTGGACGTTTTTCAGTTTTCCAAAGCTGGTGTTGTGGCTTTGTCACCGACCCAAGGCCGATAGTTTGTGAGACGGTCAATATATGGTGTCTAGCTTTGACGTCTATTTTGACGGGAGAGGCGACCTTTGTCTTTATATTAGGCAAATAGTTGCGTACACCTCACTTTCCATATTTTCCTCTTTATAAACAAATAATAAAGATTTACTTCAATAGACACTGTTGCGAAAGGTAAAACGATCCATATGGAATATCCATTGATTACGAAGCATTTTTATCTTGGATAGAGTTTATTGATTGAAGTCTTCCAATATTTGTTGACGTGGCAGATCATTCCTCTAGATGAGAACTCAACCATGAACACTTTCCCAGCAGAGTTCTTTCCCAAGTGAGGTGTGATATCATCAACGACGTACTATTGAAAGATTTCAATAAATAATTTTGATTCAAGCTCTTCGAAATTAATATATAGACACAGTGTTTATAGAAAATATTATAATAGAACTTGTAGAAACTCTATTTTTGGACAATACATTCATGGACAAAACTTGAGGAGGTTTTACCTTTTAGCATGTATATCGGGATTCAGACAATAACTCTGAAAGATACACTCATGGATAAAACTTAAGGAAGTTGTGCCTTTTAGCATGTATATCGGGATTCAGACAATAACTCTGAAAGATTCACTCATGGACAAAACTTAAGGAAGTTGTGCCTTTTAGCATGTATATCGGGATTCGGACAATAACTCTGAAAGATACACTTATGGACAAAACTTAAGGAAGTTGTACCTTTTAGCATGTATATCGGGATTCAGACAATAACTCTGAAGGATACACTCATGGAAAAAACTTAAGGAAGTTGTGCCTTTTAGCATGTATATCGGGATTCGGACAATAACTCTGAAAGATACACTCATGGACAAAACTTAATGAAGTTGTACCTTTTAGCATGTATATCGGGATTCAGACAATAACTCTGGAAGATACACTCATTGACAAAACTTAATGAAGTTGTACCTTTTAGCATGTATATCGGGATTCAGACAATAACTCTGGAAGATACACTCATGGACAAAACTTAATGAAGTTGTACCTTTTAGCATGTATATCGGGATTCAGACAATAACTCTGGAAGATACACTCATTGACAAAACTTAATGAAGTTGTACCTTTTAGCATGTATATCGGGATTCGGACAATAACTCTGAAGGATACACTCATGGACAAAACTTAAGGAAGTTGTACCTTTTAGCATGTATATCGGGATTCAGACAATAACTCTGAAAGATATTACAATGACCTTTATTGAAGACCCCCGAGATAACTAAGTGTGAACAAAATTGCCTCTGTCTCCTTCAAAAAATAGACGACAGATAAACATCACTTTTCACCTCCTTAAATTTTGTCCATGAATATATATATATGTTGTATCTGTCGTGGTCGAATGGAAAGGAGCGACCGGGGTGCATGTATGCTTCGAAAAAGAATTTGCTCCACACTCGTGCGCGCGCGCACGCGGCGGCGTGCCGTAGCATTCACCCGCGCGCGCTGGCTCTAACGTTTATTTTTTACAGATTTATAGATGGGTGAATTTATATTTACTTTTTAACATATCAATAATGGCGAAAATAAAGTATATCTCTTGGGCATTAGGCAAATTATGACATATATTTATATATATTTTTTTTCTATTCGAAACTTTCTAAAATTAGCACAGACTTCTCTGAAGTGTGGTCTTGTATAAGTGATAGTATAATGTGTGTTTAAGGACATTTTAAATAATTTTATAAAGAAGCGGTCAATTCTCAAAGAGAAGGTTTTTCGTCAGATTGATCGTTCATTGAAGATTTTACTGTTGATAGATTTGGAGAACGAGTGGTGTAAACCACTGATTTACCACAGTCAAGACACGGGATCGAATCCCGCATTGGGCTCTTTTTTATTTTTTATCTTTTTAAAGAAAAAGCTATTTCAATGGTCCCCGATTCTTGCCAAAGTCCAACCCCACCAGTACGTGTAAGTAACCAAACGGGTCTCTTGCACACTTAAGTACAAAAGAGTCGAAATACCTTCTACATGTGTAAACATGTAGTGCTTTTACAATAAAAGCAGATGATAACTACCTATCATATAAAATGAAATATTAAAAGCATGAATGTTTCTTTTATACATAATAAAAACTTCTACTGTCCTTAATGCGATGAAAAAAAATATTGGGAGGGCTTGGTTCATCAGTGGTGAACCCTACCAGCGGCGCTTCGCCAATTTAATCCACCAGACCGCTTCTTAGAGCTCTATTACTGTATTAGACCATGATTATCATGGCTTGTAACAAGTGTACTTGAGATAAACAAAAAAGGTTTTACTATCCTCCTTAATAATTGATGAATCAACATTTCTTTCGAAAATAACCTATGCTTAAAGATTCAGCATTTATTTACCAATAAAATTTTAAATATCGCTTCAAAAAATTACTAGTCAAAAGTCAAATTTAATTATCTACAAGATAAAATCAATGAATAACACAATTTTTTTAAACAGAAATTTCTAACAAAAATATTTTTACATATTCCAGCACACGTTGTCGAAATTGTTCTTCTTTTCTAAAATTAAAATAAAACTTTTAAAAGAAATCTTAATTGTCTGAAGGGGTTATAATTGTTTGGTTATCTAATTAATTGAAGCTGGTGATAATGAAATCCATGCTTAGTTTACATTTTCTTCCTTTTTTTTCCACCACATATCTCTCTAAGAATCCGATTAGAAGAACAAGCAATTTTGATTGGAAACAAAACGTACAATCTTAGTTTTTTGTATTTCTCTATAACCGTAATTTTTGAAGTATTTACATTTTTGAAGATGCTGAACTAACACAATAATTTCAGTATTGATTTCAAATTCGAATATTTAACTCGCGAAAAATATTTTCTTTTTAGTTTGAAACTTTACACTTTAATTAAGAGTGTATTATTATTGTGTGTGTTATATATGCTTTACATTATATGCTGTTGAATCAATATTCATATATCGTTGTATATATATATGTGTGTTATATGCAAAATTGCGTTCATCAGCCAATCATTGTCCAATGTTTTCTTAGCTCATTAGTTACATAGAATATGGTGGTACAGTAGAACCTCAATTAGAGGACACTCGTGCTAGAGGATACCTCTTTACAAAGGACAGTTTTCATTTTCAAAATCACCATTTTTACTATTTAGTAACTCCCCGGTAAAAGGACATCTCTCCCTAAAGGACACTTTAGCTCTGCAATTAGGTGTCCTTTACAGGGAGGTTCTACTGTACTGCGCTTTATTAATTAAAAGGCAATAAGGGCCATCTATACACAAGAAAAGAAACCAGTAAGCAAGCAAGTTTATGTCAATAGTTTACTAAAATACAATACCTAATATCCTATCCTCATTGTAGCATATATAATTAGAATTGTCCAATACAGTATTAGAGGTATTAGAGCTCTAAGAAGCGGTCTGGTGGATTAGAGTGGCGAAACCTCTGAGAGGTTTCATCACTGATGAGCCAAGCCCTCCCACTATTTTTCATAGCAGTAAGGACAGTAGAAGTTTGTTTATGTGTAAAAGAATCTTACGTATTTAGTGGGTTTATTTATTGGATATGCTATATATTTGAATGTGGATACAAATAATGAATTTTAATTTCTTATTATTTCATACTAAGATTGTATTATATGTATACTTTTTATTTCTGGTCATTATATTTCTACATTATATATAATCAAAATTCAATTTCATTTCATATTGTATTTATGGATAGTTTTCGATATTGTGTTCTATTGTTGTTGTGTATTTATTTATTTCATCTCAATTTGCAGGTGTTACATTCGAGCACAGCTCGCGAGTCACCTTGTCTAGATTATTTACACATGGCGAATTGTAATGCTGGAGTGGCCCCCCCCGAACCTTACAGGAGGGCAGTTGTTGGGTGTTTAGCTGTCAGCTAGCCATTGGGTCCAGGTCGTCGGATTCGGTGGCTGAGGTCACCTTGATTTTGAACAATTTCTTGTATAGTTGGATTTGATTGATTTTTGAAATTGCGAGAATAGTCTTGTCGCAGAGTCTTGATAAATCTCTTCTATATCAGGCTGGTTGTTGTGTACTATACGGCTATGACGTTTTATGGTGTGAGTCTACATTTTACCGCGGCTCAAGAATGGTTACAATTTTCTTCCATCCATATTAATTTGTACGATTTAATATAGGAAACAAAATGACAAGAAGTAATGTTTCTTTTCCTAATAAAACCAACTTTCTACTGTCCTTATTTTGATAACAAATATTGGAAGGGCTTGGTTCGAATCAATGGTAAACCCTCACAACATTTCATTAATTAAATACGCTTTTAGAGCTCTAATACTGTATTGGACGATTCTGCTTATATATATGACACTGAAGTGTGGAACCATAGGTATGGTGTTAAGGAAAACTATGGACATACGCTTTTAGGACAGTGGAATTATATATAATTTATCTTAATGCTCAAATTGTTTTGTTTATAATCCGTATTAGGATTATTGTTAAATTGTTCATAGCCTATATGAAAAGCTATTGGTCTAATGATTTTTATATGCAAATATGTATTTATATATACATATTTCAATGCTGGCGTCACAAGAAAAGTTACTGCTCTATTCAAAATAGACCCTAAAACGATACCTTCTGATTGACTCCACAAACTATAAGACTGAAGTCGGTGACAAAATCATAAATCCAGTTTTGGTAAACTTAGAAAGCTGATCTGGAGACCATGGATTTGAGCTAATTATCCGCGTCGATTCAGGACTAGCCTTTGGTTTCATGAGGGTCACGAAGAATTCCTGAATTCTTCATAATTTGCCAAAGAAATGCAAAGCTGGCAAAGTTGGTAGGACAATACTCAGGTCGCGATATTTGTCTTGACACATCTGTCTGTGTGCGACATTCCGAAGCGATGCTGTGCTTATATAATTTTAATAAAAATCATTAAGGAAGAGAGAGAGATTTTGAGATTGAAACACCTTTTATTGACATTTTGTTAATTATGTTTTACAAAATTAATGAAGAAAATGGGAATATTTACAATGATTTATGAGTCAGAAAGGATCCACCATCTTGAAAGGGTCCTCCTCCAGACCAGGAGAGGGTCCTCTTGGACCCCCCGCAACGAGAGAGAGAGAACTTCAATGAGATCTAGGACTACTTGTCATTATTGATACGTTCGTAGAGATTACCTATCTATGAAACATAGTAGTGAAATTCTGTCCAGTTGGTTATTGTATATATGGGAGACCCTATCATAGATACTAGGCACAGTTAGTCAGTAGCTCTTTTTACAAAGAGTTTCGTTTATTTAGTAAAACGGCAAGCTTTCAGAAATTTGCTCTTCATCAGATTTATTTGGTTGTTATATATTTGATAATGGTTGGATAAGTAATTTATACGGTAGGTACCAATTGTTGTTATACATACATTTAATAAGTTTTGTCGATGAGTGTATATTCTTAAATATCTTTAAACTTCATAAATTGTGTAGATATAACCCAACCTTCTGTATGAGACAATCCCCAAGAAAACTTTAGATACATTAATGTTGTTTGATGGTTTCTCCTAAATGAATCTAATGTTCAAGAAGGAATAAATAATTAATAAAAGAAACACGTCGCCATAAACTTTTATTCCTTCTTCAAGATGATCGATTCCTTCTCTTGAATCTAATGTATAACGGAATAAGAACAATAGTTTCGAAATCAGCTGTGAACCAAATAAGTAAATTGTTAACTATAAAAAGAAAAGCTACCAGAATACATTAATAGATGTGATCTAGTAAAGGTTAGATAATCACGGTGGGTGAATGAAAGAAAAATATCATTAAAAACATCCACCACACCGGAGCTGTGGTTTAATTAAAGAAAGCGGAGATTTTTCGAGTGTTTTCACAGCGAACCTTTAAGTACATCACGGCGGTAGAGATGGGAAAGTCACTACATCTCAATTCCAACTTTTTTTTACCCTTTTTCCCCGGTAAAATTCTCCAATATAGCTTTCTTTCATCAAGTATATAACTAAGTGAATGACCCGGAGTGGCAATGCCTGGATTTTACCAGAGTGAGCTTTTTTTCCGAGTGAATTTAAAATAAACCCTTTTTTTTCTTAATCAAATTTTAAATAGGCTAATTGAATTTGGAGTTATAAGTTAATTTATCATTTAAGAAACATTTCTATTTTTCTTATTTTTTTACACACATAAATATATACAATATGATATATTTTTCAGCATGATTCCTCTTTGAGGAAATAAATGCTAGCCTTCGAGCTTGTGATCTTCCTCAAGACCGGTAAGTAACTCCAACAGTTTTAAATCTTAAATACAATGATTATTATGGTCTAGTAAAGCAAAACCTTCCAAGAGCGACTTATCTTATGACTGGCCGCTTTTGTGAAATCAAAACCAACTTTACCCTATCTATTACAACCTCCAATGAGAGACAACCTTCAGGAGAGACCAGGAGTATATAGGTCTTTTCGATAGTCTCTTATAAGAGGTTCTACTGTAGCAAAAAAGTCTTCCAATATATATATAAAATATCAAAATGTTTGGACTTAGATAAATCCCAATTTGTGCCAAGAACACATCACTTCTATTAGAAATCTCGAAATAAATGTTTTTCTATATCTTAATCTCTTATATAAAGAAAGCAATTTATTTCAGTAAATATTTAGTTTTTCCCAATATATTATCTCTTTCGAGTTGTGTACGTTTTTTTTTTCTTCTTCAAGCGCTTCTTCCTATTTCAACAATCAAAAGATTTAACGTACAATTCAATTACGTCCAAAATGTTTTATTATTTAATCGTAGAGAATTTATTTGTGCTGCTGTTCTTCCTATTCACCAGATACTACTCCAAATAAATCTCGGAGATTTTTCTCTCATCGCCAAACAACACCTTTATCTACTGGTAGTAGAAAACCTTTTAAAGGATTTATGTAGAAGCCATCTATAGAAGAAAATACGAATGTTTTGTTACATTTTATAATGGAATCGATGGTCTGTGATGTCTCTATTTAATCGTATTTGACCATTTGTATCTATTTTTAGAATACTGATACCTTCATATATGTACCATTTTGATTGTGAATCGTGTTGCATAGCTGGCCATTTTTTTAGGAGTTTTTTAAGATGTTTATCGTTTGTAATGTATCTATTTAATCGTA
>CP092878.1:33534093-33550545 GCA_030710605.1 Cordylochernes scorpioides
TTGAATTGAATATTACACCTTAGTTCTACATACGAGTAATAGTACAAAAGAGGAGATTCAGATTAAATAAAAGACCACGATAATATCGCTAAAGAAAAGGTAACACAAGTTAGGGAGATATTTTACATAAAAGGAGCTCTTTACCCCGATTCGTGTTTCTTCTTTCATATTGAATATGTTTATATAAAGGGTGTACCTGGATCTGTTAAAGAAAAACATCTTTTTTCTCAAAATATTTCAAGGGATTCCTCCTCCCTATTTATTGTTCAATAAATTGATAAAGAAGGAAAACCCTCGAATATTTTGAGAAAAAATGTTTTTATTTTACAGATCCAGGTTGGCTTTTTTTATACATAGTATTTTAGTAGTTTTATTTCTTCTATAACAGATAAATTAGCCTTTTTTTATTTCAATATTTATCATTGTAGAGTATATATAACAATTATTTACACAGCGTGTGCATCATTAGCTCTATATGAATCAATGCAGTAAATAAATAGCCTGTGTATGTATGTAAAAAGGTAACTGAAATGTATGAATGATATTCCATTTCTACAGATGATAATTCCCTGGTAAACTATAACAAGACTTAGAACAAAACACTATAAAGCCTATAAAGGAATGACAATACATCTAGATGGCACAAGAACCAATAGGACATGAAACAACTGTCCTGGTGTGGAACTAACACCTACTCACATATTCTCATGTCTAGCAATGGCCGCAGTCTTGCAGAAAATTGACATGGACCCAGAACAGCAGCTTTACACACCCAAGATAGAGAACATTGCTGTGATAGAGATGTATGGAGACATCTGAGGCTCTTCATTGGACACGACAACAACAACAGAAAATTGACATGGACCCAGAACATCAGTTTTACACACCCAATATAGAGAACATTGCTGTGATAGATATGTACGGAGACATCTGAGGCTCTACATTGGACACGACAACAACAACATAATTCCCTGGTATTATCCTTAGTCAATACTATCAGAATAAACATCAGTGTTCCATCGTTATTTCCTATTGTAAACATATAAAAAGAAAGACATGGCTTCACATAATGTATAACACGACCAAAGTGCTTGTTCTGACCTGTGTATCTCACATGTGTACAGTAGATTAGTTCGTTACCCAGGCGACAGAAAAAAAACAGAATTTTAAAAAACAACGATTACAACGATCGCGGCCTTTTGTTCATCTGTCCTAACACACGACTGGTACAGAGCAGACATAAACATCGAGGTATAATGATCTTCCAAAGGGTTGCATGTTTTTCCTACCAGGTACACTTATGGTCAAAACTTAAGGTAATGGAAAGTCTTTGGTGTAACCGGTCGGTATTGTCACTCAATTACTTCGATAATAAACTTTCCATCTGTGAATAGAACGACAGATAGTCGTGGAAACGTAAGAACAATAAACCATTTTTTTAAATTATGAAAAAGGTATCTCTTTATCGCGTAACTGGAAGACTATATCGTCCAATTGCCCAATAAGAAGATGCCTTTTTCATAATTTATGCACCTTATCCCAGTACAATATCACATTTGTACTATTTTTTCACATTTTTTAAAATGTTGATGATTATACACACAAACTTGAATTGATCTGAAACTGTGGTCTTCAGTATGGCGTTCGGGAATTATCAAAGCTGGTGTTGTTGCTTTGTCAACGACCCAAGTTTATGGATATGGTCAAAAGATAGGGCTTAGTTTTAGCCTCTTTTTTGACGTCATTTCTTATTTTTTATATATATTTCCTCATTTTTTTTTGTTGTTGAAATATGTTATTTCGGAAATTTTCTCTCTATGTAACGTCTCAATTATATTAACAATGGATATTTGGGAATTGGTAGATTCGAAAACACCAAACACTGTTTGATAAGTTTCTATTATAGGGTGAAGATTAATAGTAAAAGTTATTTTAGAAGAAATCGCACTTTATATAACAAATCTGAGGCAATGTAAGGACCAGTGAATAAATGAATGACTTTGAGATGAAGAGTAAAGCCAGTTCAATTTCTATGTAAATAACACAAGATGATTATTACCTTACCCAATTGGGAGAATCTGTATGGGGCAAGTCCCTAATAAAGGCTTTGTGTGTGTGTGTGTATTTGACACACAGTGACTTTTATTGAAGCCACGCGAAATAACCAAGTTTGAACAAAATTTCCTCTTTATAAGTTTCTATTATAGGGTGAAGATTATTAATGAAAGTTCTTTTAAATTTTAGATGAAATCGCACTTTATATTTAGATATCTTTAAAGATAAATAGAAGATGCAAAATTCCATGCTACTATGATTATTTTATTATTTTACAATTCTGTCTTTTTGCATACATACATACATACATACATACATACATATTATAAAAACAAGGTTTTTATAACATTTACATACTTTCGATTATCTCAAATCAAAACAGAGTAAAGTAATAATATATCACTGATATATAAGTATGATACTGACTGATATACTTGTATTATCACTAAACAAACAGATCGGATCACTGTTAAATCTCAATTCTTACAAATATTGAAAGGAGAATGTATAAAATATATCGTTGTTTTAAAATATATATTTATTTTGAAATGAGAAATATTTCTCAGACTTCTGTAATGAACCTAAATGCTATCTAGTGAAGTATATTGTGTTAATTTCTCCAATATGTGGATTCTACTTAATTAAGGAAAGAAACAAATGAATAGATTGGCATTATATTGTTGCATCAATTTTAATACGCCCTACATTTATTCAAAATATTCTATTATATTTAATATTTATTTTAAAAGATTATTTAGATTATCATCATTCCTTTTTATAGTTTCATTCCTTTTGTAATATTTTATTGTACATATATCTTGATTGGTTATTGGAGCGAGAGAGGACCTAGACTGCGGATCACGACCTACGAGGAAGACAACGAATAAATAAACACAATAAATTTAAAAGGTATTTTTTTTACTTTTATTTATTTGCTTTGATTATGGAAACCCGCTAGGGAAACGTGTATAACACCAAGAAGGAAAAAACCAAGGTCGACGACCCTGCAAAGCTGCAACTTGGTGCAACATTATGTAAATATATTTATGGATCATATATCTTCTTCCTTCTTTATTTGTGCTTATATGCAAATATAATAAATAAAAATGGTAAATATATTTTTCAACGTACATACAATATTACTCTTTGATATAACCATCTTTAAAACACAATAACATTTAGATGTGAAAAAATGGAGAAAAAGAAAGAGCAAACTCAAAGAAAGGCCCACCAAAACGGGTGTATTAATTTGATTGGTAACATATTCCATTAGTAGAGAGAGAGTTGGGCTGGTCAACGGTTGCCACGTGGCTGGGGCCTGGGGAGTTATTAGTCTGGATTTACTGAGCTCTCGTACCGAAAAGGAGCATTTCCCCTTCCACGTATCTTCACAGAACTCTCCTATCCATTCCAACTGAAATTCTAGAAATAAGAATATATATATATATATATGTATTTTTTTTTTAATTAAAAAGGCATATATTGAATCAAAATATCATTTATTTTACCAATATTTCAGTTGGCTGAACGCCAACCTTTATCAAGGTGTTATAACATTTTAAAGTGTGTCAACAACGTGTGGCGCTGAGTTTGTTGTTGACACACTTTAAAATGTTATAACACCTTGATAAAGGTTGGCGTTCAGCCAACTGAAATATTGGTAAAATAAATGATATTTTGATCCAATATATGCCTTTTTAATTAAAGATTTATTTATGGATTGCTCTATTTTCAAAAGAATATATATCTAAGGCATAAAATTTTCATTATTTTGTTTAAATTGATTCATTGGAGATAGTACATTTTAAAAGAGAGAAAGGTTGATGTTGCAAAATGGTTCTTTGTAGAACATTTGACAAATTTTTACCGCAAATGTTTCTTTTGAACAAAAAATCGTTTTTTTTTTATTTTAAGGAGAAATACATTATTTCTAACCTTAAGGATGAAGTATAAAAGGATGAATTTTTCGTTCAAAAGAAACATTTGCGGTAAAATTTGTCAAACATTCTACAATAATAAGCTGCATTATATTGTATTAAAAATGGTTCTTTATTTACAAGTCTTTTCATAACTAGAATCCTCTTCTAAAGGTGTTGACTTACTCATCTTTCTTAATTTGCATATCGTACCATTTTGCATACAAAATGTGTATAATACTAGATTTTACAAAATATAATCAGAAGTCGATTTCCCTATTACAAAACCTTTATTCGTTTTAAAGATCACATTTGATGGTCGGAAGTTTGTATAAAAAATACAGCTACATTATCTATTCTTCTTTTCTTCTCCACGTTTCGGTAATATGTTTTCACCCTTCTCAGGGGGAATGTTATTTTTCTCCTAAGGAGGTTGATTGAGAGTTACTGAAATTTCGAAGAAAATAAAAAAGAGTGGTTCTGTATGATTTAGCTGTTTTTTAGACACACTTTATTCTGACATTTCGTCAACCCAATATTGCCTTTCTCTATCAAAAGTAGAAATCCCCCATCTAGGATGTTGGTATCACGCGAATGGGAAGTAAATCAACGATAACGTGATGTACGATGTGTATGAATTGACGAGGTGGCCGAGTGGTTAAGGCGATGGACTGCTAATCCATTGTTTTCTGCCCGCGTGGGTTCGAATCCCATCCTCGTCGTTTTTTTTTTCAACATTTACATTGTTTTGTTAATATGTAAATTCGGATGAAACCTTTTTTGTTTGTTTGTTTCTTTCGTTCAAGTTTTTGTTGTTGTTGAGAATAGGAAATCACTCTCATATTTGGAACAACAAAAGTATGATTGCAATGTGTACCTCATTGTTCTGGTGTGGAACTAACACCTACCCACATATTCTCATGCCCAGCAATGACCGCAGCCTTACAGAAAATTGTCATGGACCTAGAAGAGCAGGTTTAAACACCCAAGATTGAGAACTTTGTGACTGCTATAATAGAGATGTATGGAGACATCTGAGGCTCTACATCAGTCGTCAACCTCTACCCACCATGATTATCATGGCCTGTACCAAGTGTACTAGAGATAAGCACAAAAAAAAAACCGATGTGACATCACCTTTCTAAGGACGCAAGAAGGACTTATTATAGTGACTGAGGGCTGAAAACTGGGAATATGTCAATCCACACGCTATTCAAATAATCTCTCACAATATGTATACAAAGAAAATAAAAACTTGATAGAATATATTATTCATATTTCAAACCACACTCTAGTATAGAGCATGCGAACGTAATTCTCTATATAATTAAACAACAAAGATGATTCATATACCGAGAGAAAGGCAAACATAGAGATGATGATTATCGTTATTTCCACCCAAGTTTTTCCAACTAAGTGTCCGCCCACCCCGTGTATCTGGCTAGCGTGAGCTGCTCGTTTAAAAAAAGATGAATTAATAGAACTTTTCAGCCATTACTGCTTTCTTTCTCCTGATGGCAATGTGCTAAATATAACTTCTATGTGTTTATATATATAATGATATATTCAGAGTATCGCTCTCTCATTTTGTACCTTCATTTGAATGATGAATTATCAGATAGGGAACTTTATATTGTCACGAAAATTGAATATTTTTTTATAGAAAAATATAAATTTGAGGTAATTGTTTAGTTAATATGTAAATTTGGAAGAAACTTGTCTTTTTTTTCTTTCGTTTGTTCAAGATTTTTTTTTTTTTGAGAATATGAATTTTTTTTCTCAATTTTGTAAATTCAACAACAAAGGTATGGTTTCACTGTGTGCCTTATTGTCCTGGTGTGGAACTAACACCTACCCACATATTCTCCTGCTCAGCAATGGGCGCAGCCTTATAGAAAATTGACATGGACCCAGAACAACAACTTTACACATCCAAGATAGAGAAAATTGTTGTGATAGAGATGTATGGAGACATCTGAGGCTCTTCATTGGGCACGACAACAACAACAGAAAATTGACATGGACCCAGAACAACAGTTTTACACACCCAAGATAGAGAACATTGCTGTGATAGAGATGTATGGAGACATCTGAGGCTCTTCATTGGACACGACAACAACAACTGAAAATTGACATGGACCCAGAACAACAGCTTTACACATCCAAGATAGAGAACATTTCTGTGATAGAGATGTATGGAGACATCTGATGGTTTTCATTGGACACGACAACAACAGAAAATTGACATGGACCCAGAACTGCAGCTTTACACACCCAATATAGAGAACATTGCTCTGATAGAGATGTATGGAGACATCTGAGGCTCTTCATTGGACACGACAACAACAACAGAAAATTGACATGGACCCAGAACTGCAGCTTTACACACCCAAGATAGAGAACATTACTGTGATAGAGATGTACGGAGACATTTGAGGCTCTTCATTGGACACGACAACAACAAATGTGTCTCTCTAATATCTAATTGCGACAATATTATGTTATAAAAGTGTATATCATACAAAAATGTAATGCCTTGATAAAGGTTGGCGTTCAGCCAACCGAAATATTGGCAAATGAATATTTTATTCAATCCAATATATGCCTTTTTATTATCTAATATATATATATATATATGTGGTAAAAATAGTACAAAAATGAATTTGTACTTGGATCAGGTAGATAAATTAAGAAAAAAGGGCATTTCCTAATCGTGTAACTAAAATTTGCTGATGGCTTGCGCCATCTATCAAAATAAATACCAAATAATCGATAATTCTTTTAAAATCATTCCACAATATTACCAGCTACCCTTTCGAGACATAAATCACGAATATACAACCATGTACGCGTGTCAGGCTGTTGGCCCTTATCAGCATGATGCAGGCTGTACTTAAATACCTCAATTCTATTTGACCAATATTGTAGAACGATTAAAAATGAACGATTAATTTATATTTATTCCGATAGATGGAGCAATCGATGATAATCTTTCAGTTTCACAATCAGGAGATTTTTTATTTTTTTCGGTATTTTAACCCCCCTCGTTCTCAATACAAATTTACGTTTGTATAAAAATTTCCTACAAAAGATTTAAAAACATAAAAAAAATAACCGATCACATAAAAAAAAAATAGTTTTAATAAGCATACAAATCTATATTAGAGAAACTTCCAAAATGAAAAGTTTCTAAATAAAAGAAATATCAAAGGAACCTAACAATAGGGAGAATTGGGGAAAAAGAAGTAATAAAAATGGTAATAATTAAAATGAGGGGGAAATTTTAAAAATAATAAAGATTTGAGTTTTCCTCCCTTTTTTCTCAAAGTATGTTTCGAATGATGGTTGAATGAAGAGTTGGGGGAGATAATCACGTGGGGTGAACGATAGATGAAAGAATTGAAAAGAGAGATTCGTCCGGAAGTCTTCCCAATTAGATTGGCCTTTGTTTGGAACGGAACACAATAAACTTATAACCATCTGACTCTAGATGACATCCTTTCTAAAATACGTCGTTTCAACATTTTCTTTTCCATTCTGGATTTTTTTTTTAAATCCATTATTGGCACTACCTGATCTCTGTACAATTTTACTGTGTATCATATTAGTGTTTTATTCATTAATTATCAAATCAGACGTGATATCCCCATAAAGGATGTTTGCGTCAAGCAACAACACCAAAATCAGGAAATCGAACCCACAGTGTTCCGCTTACCGGGCAGATGCCATGTCCACAAGGCTTCACAATTCATCCTTTCATACTTCATCCCTAAGGTTAGAAATAATCGTTATTTCTCCTTAAAATAAATTTCGATTTTTCGTTTAAAAGAAACACATGCGGGATAATTTTCAAATGTCGTTCTACAATCATAAGCCGCATTATATTGTATTATAAAATACTTTAATTGTATTCGGCCAATATTGTGGAATAATTAAAAATGAACGATTCGTTTATATTTCTTCAAATTAAAGGGGCAACTCTGTGCTTCACTTCCATCAATAATTGACAATATGACCCAGAATAAGTATATTGCTACGGCGTTTTATGGTTTCCACAAGTCCATATCTCAGAAGAAGGCCAAGTGACACTCACTCCTCACTTTCTTACTGCTACTCTTTTTGTGTTGTTTTTCTTGCTTCCCTCTTTCTCTTTCTTGTTTTTTTTTTTCTTTTTCTTCTGTCTATATCTTTGTTTCCTTTGTCTAACTGCTTTGTTCTTATGCATACCTCTGGTGAATCCTGTATAGGGTCAGTGACCCTAAATAAAAGCTTTTTGTTGTTGTTGTTCTTCTTCAAATTAAAGATACTTCGGCCAGTAAATATATTTTTTTATTAGTAAAAAAGATTTACTGACCGAAGTATCTTTAATTTGAAGAACTATGAATGTCGGCCAGGCTGCATCTATCTTTATAATAGTTTATATTTATACCGATAGATGGAGCAATCTAATTCAAGATCGAATATAGCGTGTCTTGTTTGCAACTGGTAATAAATAATCAGAGAACTATTTCACAGAAATAATTGAAACCAAAAATAATAATAATAATAACCAATGAAAAACAAATATAAATATATACATAGTTAGCAATTAAGGTTTTTTTAACAAAGATAGAAAATCATAGATATATTTACAGAATTTCCTAAATTTTAAATATGAGTCCTTACTGTTTATAAACATAAAAAGATCCTTGTATTCAATATATTTCTGTTTTCTGTAGTTCTGGAAGACATTCAATAAGCAGATGACAGGAATTCTGCCTTCTTTCTCCACATCCTGGATCGCCATATTGGTGTTTCATACGTTTTCATACATTTTTGACAATATATTACACTGCGACCTGTGATTGTAAAACGACACTTGAAGTTACACCGCATGAGTTTCTTTTCAACGAAAAATCAAATTTTTATTTAAAGGTGAAATATCGACTATTTCTAACTTTTTTGGATGAGGTATGAAAGAATGAATTATGAAAAGTAATGATGAACGGAATTTCACCTTGAAATAAAAATTTGATTTTTCGTTGAAAAGAAACTCACGCGGTGTAACTTCAAGTGTCGTTATACATTTTTGACTAAAGTAAGAGCTATAGCTTGATTTTATTTTATAAATCCCTCTAGGATCACTTTTGTTGGATTGTTGAGATACAGTCTCTGGACCATGTAAACGGGAGCCAAGAACCTGAAAGACTTATATGATTGGCTCTTCTTGATTTCTCAAAGAAAGGGTATTTAGACAACACCTTTTGTGATCTAAAAATATAATAAAATTTAACACAAAGCAATAACGCACCATCTATACATATCAAATGAAAGGAATTAAAAGCACTAATGTTTCTTTTATACATAATACAAACTTCTACTGCCCTTACTGCAATGAAAAAAATATATTGGGAGGGCTTAGCTCATCAGTGGTGAACCCTCCCAGCGGTTTCGCCTATTTAATCCACCAGACCGCTTCTCAGAGCTCTAATACTGTATTGGATGATTCTACTTATATATGCAGCACCGAAAGATGGAATTTCAGAAATGGTTTTCAAGAAAACTATGGACATAAGCTTATAGGACAGAGAAGCGGTCTGGTGGATTAAATTGGCGAAACCGCTGGGAGGGTTCACCACTGATGAGCCAAGCCCTCCCAATATATTTTTTTCATTGCAGTAAGGGCAGTATAAATTTGTATTATGTATAAAAGAAACATTCGTGCTTTCAATTCCTTTCATTTTATAATAAAATTTGTTTATATTTATAGATAAGGCTAACCAACTTTCAGTTAGAGTGCAATGATAAAACAATGGGAGGGTCTGGTTCATCAGTGATGAATCCTCCCAGCGGTTAATGGTAGATCAAACTGGCGAAACCGCTGTGAGGGTTTACCAGTGATGAGCCAGGTCATTCCATTATTTTATTATTGCAGTGGGGGGTCGGTGGAAGGCTGGTTAAACCGTTTGGTTTTCGACCACCACGACCCGGGTTCGATTCCCGCATTGGGCACTTTTTTTCTGATTTAAAAAAAATGCTCCAATGGCCCCCTCGATTCTTGCAAAATTCCAACCCTACCAGCGAGTGCGAGGGGCTCTGGCACATTTGTAAGTGCAAAGTCGAACTGCTTTTCACATGTGTAGACATGTGGTGCGCTTACAGTAAAAGCAGTCGCTAACTACCCACCATGATTATCATGGCCTGTACCACGTGTACTAGGGATAATTTAAAAAAAATGATTGCAGTAAGAGAAATTTTTTTTATTTCAAAAAGAAACATGCGCGTCAAAAATAGGTTGAATTTCTTATAGAAATTAAAACAGCGCTATTTATTTTCTAATAAAAACAGATACAACAATGAACTGAGCTTTAGAAGAGTTACTTTAATCCTTAGCTAGGAAGGATATCATGACAGTAGGTCGTCGTACAAATCTCATACTTAGCCATAGCAGAATATTGAGACCTATTAAGGAGACTATTTCGAAAGCTCAACCTGTGTATTTATATTCGTTTTTAATTAAAATAACTGACATTTCGCGCGTGTAAATTTATATCTTTATTTTATTAGGAAGCGATCACATATATAAATCAGGGAACAGGCTAAATCAATGTTTAGTTGATTTCTGTTCCACCAGATGGCGCTCTGCCTTATGTAAAGCACATGTGCTCCTGGTCAGGATATGCCATTTTTATTTTTAATATATAAATCTAAAACGACGAGAATTTGCATAATAGGTTTCTCTTTATTTTAAAATTTGGGCAAGCTTTCGAGTCTTAACTCTTTCTCAGGCCTACCTAATAGTTCAAAGCATATCTTAATGAAGAAACCTCTCTATTACAATTCGTTCGTTTTATTTTTAGAACAAATTTGTGGGTAGATTTGTATTGTGAGTATAAAACATATGATACATTAGGGCGCCATCTGTTATAAAAATTTTAAACTATATTTTTGACGCGAATAATTATTTTCGAAATAAAACAATTTTCTACTGCCCTTACTGCAATGATAAAATATTGGTAGGGCCTGACTCATCAATGATAAACCCTCCCAGCGGTTTCGGCAGTTTAATCTACCATACCGCTGTAATATTGTATTTGGCTGTTTTCAATAAATACGCGTCAAAAATAGATTAAAATTTATTATATATATATAAATATATTAGATAGTAAAAAGGCATATATTGGATTGAATAAAATATGTATTGCCAATATTTCGGTTGGCTGAACGCCAACCTTTATCAAGTCATTACATTTTTGTATATACAAACTCAGCGCCGCAATGGCGTTCAGCCAACCGAAATATTGGCAAATAAATATTTTATTCAATCCAATATATGCCTTTTTATTATCTAATTATTTAAGTATGGATTGCTCTATTTTCATTATAATATAAATATATATACTTATATAATACAATATAATTCGACTATGATTATAGAACGACGTTTAACAAGTTTTACCGCAAACTTTTACAGAACGAAAAATCGAAATTTTTAATTATTTAAGGAGAAATAACAATATTCCTATCCTTATGGATGAAGTATGAAAGGATGGGAATGGGTTCCCATCCCTGGAAACTTTATTTTTCCGTTTATCATTACTCTTCACAATTCATCCTTTCATACTTTATCCCTAAGGATTGGAATAGTCGTTATTTCTCCTTAAAATAAATTACGATTTTTAGTTCGGTAAAAAGAAATAGTTGCGGTAAAACTTGTTAAACGTCGTTCTACAATCATAAGCTGAATTATATTGTATTATAAATTACTTTATATAATATTTACGAACGGAAAAATATGTCCAGAGTAGCCTAGTGGATATGACATTTGCCCGGTAAGCGGAACACTGTGGGTTCGATTCCCATCCCTGGATACTTTATTTTTCCGTTTATCATTACTCTTCACAATTCATCCTATCATATTTCATTCCTAAGGTTAGAAATAATCGTTATTTCTCCTTGAAATAAATTTTTATTTTTCATTGAAAAGAAACACAAGCGGGATAGTATTTCAAATGTCGTTTTACAATTTTTCCATTCATCATTACTCTTTACAATTCATCCTTTCATACTTCTTCCCTAAGGATAGAAATAAGTCGTTATCTCTCCTTAAAATATTGATTAAAAATTTTGATTTTACGTTCAGTAAAAAGTTGCGGTAAAACTTGTTAAACGTCGATATATACTTAATTCATTAGATAATAAAAGGCATATATTGGATTTAATAAAATATTTATTTTGCCAATATTTCGGCTGGCTGAACGTCAACCTTTATCGAGGCATTACATTTTTGTATACACAAACTCCTGTAATGTCTCGATAAAGGTTGGCGTTCAGCCAGCCGAAATATTGGCAAAATAAATATTTTATTAAATCCAATATATGCCTTTTATTATCTAATGAATTAAGTATGGAGTGCTCTATTTTCAAAACAATACTTATACATATGTTAAATATAGAGCAATCCATTTATGATATTTAAAATAAAGGCATATTTTGGATCAATAAATTTATTAAAATTCAATGTATCGACGAGGCTGTTCGCCTATCTTCTTCTAGGAAAAATTCAAAGTCCTTGAAAGAGAGCTTATTATCCGCGTGATACGTGCACGAGAAGTGTTGTTTTATTATATTAATTTAAATGGTTTGGTCACACCAACATATGCTATAGAAAACAATACTTCTCGTGCGCGCATCACGCGGATAATAAGCTTACAAAGAGTTTGAAAATTTCCTAGAAGAAGATAGGAGAACAGCCTCGTCGAAATATATTACACCAATCCTCCGATTTACACGGTAGATACGTTCCTGAGGAAAACGTGTAAATCGGGGGATAGGTGTACACAGAAATAAAAATAAAATGCATTGACAGGTTAAAATATGTAGTCAGCACATAAGCTCGGGATTCCTCGTGAGATGTGTACACAGCGCATGTGTTCAATCACAGTAGCATTTAGTATAGTGCGATAAAAAAAAAAAAAAAAACTTATTTGGAGAAAACCGTGTAATAGCGAAAACGTGTAAAACAATTACCGTGTAAATCGGGGGATAGATGTAATTATATTTGTATATTTTGACTAAATGTAGAGAAAGTGTTGGAGAATTAAGTGTAGAGAAGTCAGGGCGCCATAAAGATAGGAATCTGAAGGAAATCTCCCCAATATAGCATCATCAAGAGACGTGGAGAGTGGAGGAAAAACTTCCCAAGAAACTCTATAAAATCCTTTCACTTGGTGGTAATAACTTTATCTTTTTTTTATAATGTTCAAATCGAGTTAAAATTTTCGAATTTTTTGACTAATATAGAATTTCCTTTTTGTATAATCTAGTTTTACCGGGGAGTCGAGTGAGTTTTTTCCTATATATATAAAATGGTTTTGCGCGTGCAAGCATTTTAAAAAAAGTAATTTTAAATTCAATTAAAATATGTTTTGAAGATTTTCCCCCAATAAATTTGTTTAGATTTATTTTGAACTATATATTTGTAATATTAAATAGTATTAGAGTGTTTCTATTATTGGAGTATCGCATTTTATGAAAAAAAAAACGTTTTCATTGATTAGTAAATTTTATAAAATATATTGTTGTGTATTTGCATCTTGTTTTGACACTATTTTGCATAGTTGTTTATTATATTATTAAGCTATAAACACTGTGATTTTGTTTAGTAGATTAGTAGCGAGTTAAGTTCATGGACGAAACTTTAGTCGTTCAAACTAATAGTCATCTGAAAAAATAGTACAAATGTGATATTGTACTGGGATAAGGTACATCATTATAAAAATAAAAGGCATCTCCTTATCGTGTAACTGAAAGTTGCTGATGGCATCTACCCGTTTCATGATTTTTCAGGATGCCTTGAATGACCAGTTTTTTGGTCGTTGAGATACAGCTTGCACCACGCTGATGAGGGCCAAAAGCCCGAAACGCGTCCGTGGTTAGCTTATCTTGATTAATCAAGAATGGGTATTTGACCAATTCTGGAATAATTAAAAATCAACGAGAATAGTTGATATTTATTCCGATAGATGGCGCAAGCCATCAGCAACTTTCAGTTGCACGATAAAAGGAGATGCCTTTTTTTTATAATAGTAATGTTTTTTTTAGGAGACAGAGTGATCTGTTTGTTTTGTTTAAAGATAATATATCAGTGATATAATATTCTTTTACTCTGATTTGAGATAATCGAAGGTATTAAAATGTAATAAAAACTGTTTATAATATGTATGTATGTATGTATGCAAAAATAGAAAAATTTAAAATAATGAAAAAATCATAGTAGCATTGAATTTTGCATCATCTATTTTTCTTTTAAAGATATCTAAATATAAAGTGCGATTTTTTCTAAAATATAAAAAACTTTCATTAATAAGCTTCACCCTATAATCGAAACTTATCAAGAGGAAATTTTGTTCGAACTTGGTTATTTCGTGTGGCTTCAATAAAAGTCACTGTGTGTCAAATACACACACACACAAACAAAAGCCTTTATTAGGGACTTTCCCCATACAGATTCTCCCAATTGGGTAAGGTAATAATCATCTTGTGTTATTTAAATAGAAATTGAACTGGCTTTACTCTTCATCTCAAAGTCATTCACTTGTTGACTGGTCCTTACATAATGATGATCTAAAAATTTTATAATAAGCTATTGCCTTAGATTTGTTTGCTGATATTTTTGAAAGCAATACGTAGGGTGAAATGTTGGTACATTTAATTTGTTGATATAGGGCCTTCCTTTCTTCATCAAGGGCTGTACAATTAAGAAGGTAATTGGGGAGTTATTCAGTAATTTCCTTGTCACACAGTGTACACTGTGTGTCAAATATCTTTCAGAGTTATTGTCTGAATTCCGATATATATGCTAAAAGGTAAAAGGATTGCTAAAAGGGGCTTAGGTTTTGTCCACGAGTGTATTTAGTAGTCCTTGTTATCGTGGCTTTGCTGGTAATAAAATAAGTTATTGCTAACGATGGCGTGTTCGTGAGAGTAGAAGAGAGTCACGGCACAAAAGTTATGTTTTCTAAATGTTGAACGATAAATATATAGTATTATCAGAGAAGAAATCCATCCTTTGGCACCCAATACACGTTTCTTTAATATATCAATATAACAAGACGAACGAGAAGTGCTCCTCAGTGAAATAGGCCTTGAGGGAATCTCTTTGGAGCTCCTGTTGAATGAGGTGGTGAGAAACAGAGCTGGAGCGTTTGCGTTGTTCAAATTTTGGAAGACGGCTGGAGAGAAAAGGAAGCTATATACATAATCTAACTGATGTAAATAATCATATGTAAATATTCTTTGTCAGGATTAGAATGACGAATCCTGTATGGGACTTTTATTCTAGTAAAAGGCTTGTTGCTGCTGTTGTATATAGTCACAGTGTAGAAAATACTATACTATGCCTACTACATATAGGTTTCTCTCTGTATTCTTAGTTCTCTTCTCTTCAATTACTCTGTAAACTGGCGAATCCTTTATAGGACGAGAGGTCCTCAATAAAGGCTTTTGTTGTTAAAAATATATATATATATCAATATAACACTAGATTTTACTAGGTTTTACCCAGTACATTTCTACCCTCGATTGTAAATAGAATAAAGAGAGATAGCTCTTTTTCTAAATTGAATTTTAAAAAGGCCAATCGAGTTTATAGCATCCGTTTAATGGCAAATATTTCAGCTCAATTAAGATATGCTATGATGCATTAGCGCGCCATCTGTTATCAAAATACGGAACTATTTTAGACGCGTAAGATTCTTTTTAAAAATAAACAATTTATACTGTCCTTACTGCAATGGAAAAATTAATGGGAGGGTCTGGCTCATCAGTGGTGAACCCTCCCACCTGTTTCGTCACTTTAATCTACCATACTGCTGTTATATTGCATTTTTGGAACTTCCTTTTATAGTGATACTGATGCTAGACTCTTGGAATGGGTGTTTTAGAAGAACTATGGACATTGAGGACAGCAGAATTACATATAATTATAAATATATAATTTTTCCATTGCAGTAAGAGCAGTATAAATTGTTTTACTTTTAAAAGAATCATAGATGTCTAAAATAGTTTCGTATTAAGATATGCTGAGTTATTGTAAATGTGAGCTATTTTTCATTATCCCATTGTATGGTTAAACAAGGTCGTGAAGACTGAATTCATGGCACAAATTGACAATATTGGTATGGTTGGAATATAGGTCCTGCTGGAGTCGAAGTTTGGACCCTTCGGAATATGTAAAATACTCCGATAACGAGAACAAAAAATTACGAATTCAGACTTGAGATAACTAGCTAAGTCATTAGCTCTGATTCTAAATAGAACGGTCTAGCATCATTAAAATCTACATTATCCGAATAACGGCTCTATGAATCAAAACAGCTGCATTGTATCTCATATGTCTTAAATCTAACTTCTACAGTAGTCTCCCAAGAGATGGTGGAGGTGGATCTCAATAATTACTTCTAAAATATAAATCTGCTTTATTGAAGAGAGGTACAAAAAA